>JAAXCT010000138.1:600000-1154464 GCA_012490785.1 Eragrostis nindensis
AACGAGATGGCCAATTACATTTTATCGCCTTCCTCTCGTGGAAAAATGTGCTCACATCACGAAATCAAAATTAACTGGGAAAAAAAGGGCAATATTCTTGAAACATATGTGGCATGCTATCCAGAGAGATTGAATATACAAATGTACAATTAATCTTCATAATGACACAACATCCACAGATTTGTTGATTACTAAGCAGCTACCAGTGAAACATTGCCAGCTATTTGCCGCATTAATCTCTTTTAGTATTTTTTTTTTTCTTATGATAACAGCAGGGGAGATAAGTACCAGGAAAACTGATCTGTCCTAAACCTATAATCAGTTTGCTGGTTTCTTCCCACACATAAAGTAGCATCAGATTTTATCCAGTGCTCACTCTGAATTTCAACCTAAGCAGTCGTAACATTGGATGGGACTCAAAAAGAAAACTACCTGACTTTGTACATAAACTCTGTAAGCTTTTTGACACAGAATCATAAGATCATTCCTGGCCTTATTGCTGTCCGTTAAGTTCATCTGGAAAGATAACTTTTTGATGGTCCGTTGAATTGCACATGGAAGATCATCATCTAGGCGCCGAATTAGTGCAGGTACAATATCATCTTTTGCAAACTGTCTGAGCTTTTCCATTGTTTGTAGCATCTATAACTTGGACCAAAGCACTACAAAAGGGAACAGCAGCAATTGTTGCTTCAACATCTACCCGGAAAGTCTTATCTACGCGCCTGCGCGCGTAGCGCTGCTCGCGTGTCCGCTCCGAAGCAGCAGCGAGGGGAGGAAGAAGAGCGGCGACGCCAGCGAGTGGAGGAAGCTTCGGGTTCGAGGTTCGGGGTTCGGGGTTGGGGGTTGGGGGAGGCCTTCCATGGCCGTCGGCTGTAGAGGAGGGGTCCGGGGGGCGGCGGCCGCGACCCGGCGGTGGGTGGCGGTGGCGGCGGGGCGGCGAGAGGCGGCGATGGCGCCGCCGGCCGCGGGTAGGTAGGAGGGCGGTGGGCGGGGTAGGCGGCGGGGGCGTCGTAGTTGGACAAGTTAGCGGCGGCGGCGGTCGAGGGCGGCGGATCCGGCGGCGGAAGCCGCCGGAGACGAGGGAGGAAGTCGGCGGCGGGGGAGCGGACCTCGTAGAATTTAGCGCCGGCGGTGGTCGTGGGCGGCGGATCCGGCGGCGGTAGCTGCCGGAGACGGAGGAGGCGGCCTGCGGCGGGGGCGCCTCGCCGGAGACGGAGCGGAGGAAGGAAAGGGGGCGACGTTGCCGAACGGGGAAGAAGAACAGTCCGTTGTCGTATGCTGTCGGAACGTCGCGCGCGCGCTGGCGTCCGCGCGCGCGCGCGGGGATTAGCATCGCCCGCCCCAAACATCTACCCACCATCCAAAGAGGTTCATGCTTAACTTTCCGAAGCAATCATTGAGTAAAATATATCTGCAACAGATAAGTATATGGTCTCACCAATGTTCCATAAATAAACATAAGCAAAAAAATAAAAAGAATGAATCAAGTATTTTCTACATACCCAACAACAGAACTTGAAGATGTGCATTTCAAATCACGAGAAGCAGAAATCATGTCACTGGGTGAGTGAAGATCTACTTGGAAAATACCAGTATTCAATTCTGGAGATGCTAAGGCCCCAAGCAACTTGGAGACTTTGCGCGTAAAGTCAAGCAGTAGGTGATCCTCCAGTTTCTTAATGGTTTCTTCAGGTCCACATAGATGCCCAAAGTAATATGGAACATTAGCACGGCCATTGTTCAGAAGGCTGAACCATGAATAGTAAAGCATATCTTCACAATAGCTAAATAAGGGTAGTAAGAGCTTCAACATCCACTCATGCCACAGATTACGAGGGCAATGCTTGACGAATGGAAGAATGATAAGGTCAATAAGTTTGGTTACATGGCGGAATTCCATCGACCTCAGTTTTCCATAATAGCATCGTAAATTGACGAACTGTCTAACAATTCAGAGAATGCCCCATTAATGGGTGCACATAAACCAAAGAAATTGTACCTGCAGCAAGGTATAAACAAAGATGCTCAAATACATATTAACACAAAAGTAGTTCACATTTCAAATTGCATTTCAATAAGAAAAGTGGTCCCAAATTCAAGCAGTGAGTCAAATGATTTGTATTCTGTGAACAGTTAATCAATCAACTCCTAGAACCGTGGAGTTAACTGACTGAATATAGCATGTTAACACTATTAGGTTAATAACTAGAAGTCATCCCATGTAAATATAATGGAAACGCCACTGCATGGTTAGGGATAAAATCATGCACATGTCATAAACTGCCTACAGCAAGAGATTACCTTTTTTTGTCAAAATTGTCTTCACTGTACTTGCAATTTCCATGCATGGAATATTTGTCTAAGCTCTAATTGTAAATTAGATTTTTTTTTATTGTAAAGATATGTAGACAGGGCATGAGTAAGATATGTGGAATACAAGGAAAAATAGAATGCAACATGGCATTTTCAAGTTATTATTTGATAATCTAGGAAAAAAAATGTACGCAAAACTGTGGGGTAGTTCCCCACAGTGCTTTTATTCATTAATAAAAAAGTAAGTTAGGAATATACAAAGGCAACCCAAGTGGGTCACAAACAAATTAAAAAAACAGGGTTAATTCACATTGAGTTTGGAATTTCTAAGGCAAGAAAACATTAATGAGGAACACTGCATGCAACTGAAGAACTTAAGGTGGAGACAGGAGAACTGAGCCAAATGGGTGGGAGGAAGATTTACAATAAATAAACATTTTTAAGGGGTAAAACTGAATGAGTGATGAATGGCATGTGGTGATTAATGGTATGAAGAAAACTCCAGAGCAAAACACGAAAGAAGAACCAAAAAGCTCCAGTCCATTTCAATCATTATTGCATTAGCAAAAATCAATTTACCAACTAGTCAACAATATGACACTTGAATTGTTCTACAATCCTCTTCTCAAAATAAAACAATTAGCACAGGTGTGGATCAAGACCCAGTGCATGCAGCGAGCTGGAGTTGCAAGGTGGTGCCAGCATCAAATTCACCACTCCGAAACTGAATCAAAGTGGGCATGGGCAAGGTGAGTGGCCAGGTGAGTGCAATTGTTGGAATTTCTTATGAATAAGCTGGAACCACAACATCCCTTTCTTCCAGACAATCCAGCTGGCCAAGCAGGAGTGTCAGCACAACTTCTTCATGGAAGTCTTCACAATTGCAGCTTGGGAGATCTGGAAACTAAGAAATGAGAAAATCTTCAGAAACAAGCAGCCCTCATTCCAATCCTGGAAAACTTGCTTTGGGAAAACAGTAAGGCGGCAGATGTACAGACTTAGTAGTAATGATAAAGATCTAGTGTCACAATGGTTAGATAGCATTCTGTAAGAGCAACCTCTTTAGTTTTCTCTCCAAGATCGGCCTCACTTCTGTAACTGTATATAATAGGATCAGGCCCAGCTTTTTTCTCTTTGCTGCTTGGCTGGGGTAAGACAGCCTTGTATAGGTCGTTAGGTTAGCCTTTGTTTGTACTTGTTCTCTTTGTTCTTGTGTTTAATATATATCTACCACAGTAGGGGTTTCCCCTACTGTAAAGTTTCAAAAAAAAAAAATAGGCAGCACTATGGCAATAGCAGAAGCAACTAGGCCACGGTTAGCTTACACTCTCACCCTCTACCTCCTGATCTGTGCATCTCCTATCCCTTGATTATTTTTTTCCTTCTACAAACTGAACCAAAATGAACAGAGACAGACAAATCAAGTTCATTCCACATTACCTTACTACTTTACATATGAATTTTTAAACCAATTTTGATATGGGCGAGCAATTAAAAAAACAATATAGGAACCAACACGAGGCAAAAATCCAAAAGAAAAGCATCTCTTTATACGTACCCGCTCTCTCGAATCAATTGCATCCACTGTCCCAACTCATTAACTTCAACATCATGTTTTTGAAGTTCCAAAGTTTCTCCCAGAGGAGAAAAATTCTGATAGCAGCTTTTAGCTTCCTTAAGCTCTTCTGGCAAACGATAGTCAGTTCCATCACCCCACATGCATGAATAACCGAAGCTGAAATTCAGCAGATAGATTCAACTGTGCAGTTTATTATTGAAAACATTGCTACAATTGGACTATTAATACTTAACTACTCTGATTAAAAAGAGAGAATCAGATAATATTTACCTTAAGTATCAGAGGAATGATCAATTGAACAAGCGAAATCAAAGGGGAATAGCTTGTTTGGCCTGTTTGACAGATCATTTTGGTTTCTTCTCTCCTGGTTTTGAGCTCCTCCTCGAAGAATTTAAAAATATTCAATAAATCCCTCCTAAGCTCACCATAACAGCAAAAGTTTTCTAGGAAAGCTTCCCAATCAGGTTGGGTCCAGATATCATTCAAACAATTAAGCCAAGAAGCAAGGACATCGACATTTGCTTTCTCAAACCTGCATTTCAAATACAAAAGTAAGCAACTATAAACTTCATAGCTAGCAACGAAATAGCAAATCATGTCTTTTTCATGTACCATTGACCGGTCGCAGCAGACAGAAACCGTTTAGAGGCAGCGGCATGCTGTTTGAGGAGCTCACCAATGACCTGTTTAATGAATGCTACATTTTAAAGCTCGGGGAACAATATAATAAATTAAGTGAAGTCATAGAAAAAATGTGGTCATTGCCAACACTAAAATCAATTGATGATGCAATTGTTCAGTGGTTGGTTCTAAATATATATAGTCCTTGAGCTAATGGATCTATACGCAAAATCCATAATCAATTATGCAAATAAGAGGACTTAGATGTTGCGTTCAGCTTCAGGAACTAATAAGTGGTTTCATGAATGACAATATGAGAAATCGAATGGTAGAACTAATAATGCATGTGGGGGTGATGTGTGTGTGTTGTTTGTTTCTGGGTACAAGGTTGGGGCAACCTGTCCTTGTATGTTGTTATTGGTTTTTCTTCTTAATGAAAATGAAACGCACTTCTCCTGCGAGAGTAACAATCGCAAGTAACATGCCTAGGTATTGAAGGAAAACCCTTGTTAGATAATTAACACAAAGGGAAGAAGAAAAAGTCAGTTCAGAATTCCGCTTCTAGTACCCCCTCTGAAGAGCATGCTAGAACCCTCCCCGCCCTCCCTCCCCCTAACCCCACCCCCCCTGCCTCATCAAGAAGATGATGGTCTTTTGGGATACTTTTGGGCTATCTAACATGGAAAAGTGCTGTTATGGTTTGAGTGCCGCTCTACTGAATATGGCAGGAAGAGTAACATGGGTCAGGTTTGTACTTTAGCTATTCCTATTTATGTGTTGATCGCTATCAACGTCCCAAAGTGGTTTATACGAGCCATCGATAAAATCAGAAGAGCTTATGTTTGGAAGGGGAGAAAGGAAGTAAACGGTGGCTTGTGCCGGTTTGGGTGGACAAAGTGCAGAGATCACTTGATGTCAGGGGCCTCGGTATCCTTAATGTTGAGTTGATGTGTTGGGCACTCCGAATCCGATGGTTATGGTTCAAGAAAAGTAAAAACCGACTCCAATCGAGCTTGGACAGGTCTTGACATAGACGTTCATCCAACTTCAACATCACCATGGAATCCCGGATGGGCGATGGTGCTACTACCCTGTTTTGGACAGACAGGTGGATCATGGGTTGCTCCTTGAACGAACTGGCGCCTACCGTGGTTGCAGCCGTGCCCCCTTGCTACCGTACCCAGCACACGGTGGCGGATGCGTTGCAGGCACATGGCTGGCCAACTGACATCAAAGGCGGGGTCTCCATGGTGGGTCTTTTCCAATATTTTCAGTTATGGGATATTCTTCATTAAACCATTGAGCATATTCTGGTTTTTTCTGTTTTCACTAGGATTTATCTGGGAAGAGTGGCGCCTCAGCCAGATATAAGAACATCCCAGTTGGTGTTCTCCTGTAGTCAATGAAGTTCCTTAGGATATTACGAAAGCTTCAGAGATTTGGAAAACACCGCTGTAATTGTGTTTTTGAGGGAGTGTCCTCCTCCGTATCTATGGTGCTGCAGATGGTGAGGAATGAGGCTTCATTGTGGTGCAGGGCAGGCACTTGCGATTTGCTCAGCATGCTATTGGTCGTCTCAGTTTAAATGTAGTGCGTATGTAATGGATTAGGGTGTGGTTGCACCTGTGTGTATTGTTTTGGGTTTACTAGGGGGACTCTTGTTCCCTCCCTTGTACAGTTTCTTCTATTAATGAAATGAAACACAATTCACATGCATTGTTCGAGAAAAACAGAACATGCTAGAAAAAACTTAATATCCTGTATAGTGGTAACTGAGACCCCGCAACAGATTTGACACAAACTATGAGTAAAATGGAAAGTGATGTTCTTACCTGCAATCTTTCATCAAATGCCTCATTTGACTTTTCTGAATAATCGGCATCACTGTTGTCATTCTGGCTGATCCCATAACTGCCGCCATCCCCACCACATTCAAATATGTCGATTTCCATTAGACTCTAATGAATAGACAAATTGAGCAGGATTGGGAGAGTAAAATGTAAGTTACAGCTCAGAAAACTTGTCATATAGGATGCGTATGAAAACAAAATACGAATACCACCTGGAGCTCAAGTTCGGCAGCGGCGGTTGCATCCATTTGAGTTTTCTTCTATAATCTAAGAGGTCACCATTAGAAGCTCCCTTTTTCTTCTGTTATGACGGATTCAGGAAAAAAACGTTAGAAACAGTGGCAGAGGTAGACTACAAGCATTGCTTTGCAAGTCAGACTTAGACTCGTGTACGGGTGCAAATGAATACAGTTCATCTGAAACATGTGACTATGGAATTCAGTATGAAACCACGTAACCGACATTTTTAAAAGAAAAAAGTGGTACATTTATAGAAATCTATGATAACCATGTTGATGTAAATATGTTCAGATTTTCTTCGCATTTGATTTGCACATTTGTCGTTGATGATTTGCACTTTTGCACAAATGATCTAAGGCCCTGTTCCAAATCTCTAGAGATAATAATTAGCTATAGAGTTTGGAACGCCCCCTTGCTAATAGTCTAGCTAATAATTACTCCCACAGTTTTTTAGTATATGACGCTGTTGACTTTTTTCGTCACTTTGACAATTCATCTTATCTATAAATATTTATGTAAATAGCTAAGTGTATAAGTTAACCGTAAAGTGCTTTTGATGATGAATCCAATGGTATTCATTTCACATTCGAAAAATAATTATTTAAATATATATTATTGGTCAAGGTTCAACGAAAAAGTCAACGGTGTCATATAATTAAAAACGGATGGAGTAGCTAACAAATATTTCGTTAGCTGATCCAACCCAGCTAATAGAAACTCATAGTTAGCTCATTAGCGAGGTTTGAAACACCCCCAGCTAATAGTTAGCTAGCTAAAAGATTAGCCAACTAATGTTTAGCTATGAGCTATTAGCTAGCTTTCTAGAGGTTTGGAACATACACCCCTAAGCAAGTGACAAAATAAATTCGAAACAGGTGAAACACTTTCATATACATGCATACAAAGAAGATGTTAGGTACAAATAACTACATTGGCCTTTGCCACAAACTTTCTGTGTCATCGCCATATATTGCCATTCATTTGTCGCATCAAACCCTAATTCCCGGTTGTTCAACAAAGTCTCGACAGCGCATAGTTCTAGGACCCCTATGCCCATAGTTGTTAATCCGGAAAAAAAAAGGAAAAGGCCACGGAGTCGACCGTACGTACAAATACTAAGGCTGGAATCGACTCGAAAGGACCAACCAGCGCCAAATTCACGAGGAAAACAAAGTAGCACCAGGCGAAGAGAGCAAACCTCCCAGCGAGTTGGAGGCTGAGCGGGCTTCCGGGGGAAAGATTGTTCAATCGCCGCCTCGCCGCTGGATGGCGGCGGCAGCGGGAACGAGGAGCGCCGGCACGCGAGGATCCGGGCCGCCGGTCGCGGCAAGCAGAGCGCAAGGGGTGTGGAGCGCGGAGAGCTCGCCGTGTCTCGGCATGCGGCGGACGGGTGGAGGGGCGCGGGCGGGTTGGCTGCTTGGGCGGGCGATCTTGCGAGGGGCGCGGCGGCTGCTAGGACTTGGCTACGCGAACTGGTGCGCCCGAGAGATACACTAGCTCGGGATCTCCACCTGATCGTAATGCGTAATGCCAGGTAGCCTGGGGGGCACTCGGCCCAGTAGGCCCAGCAGTGGAAATCATTTCCCCACGCGGCGGCTCAGGTAGTCGCCAAGAAGCTTGTTCCACTCTCAAAAAAAAAAAAAAAAAAAGAAGCTTGTTCCACTGGGCCAATTCAATTGTTCCACGCTTTCGACACAAATGTTTCACGATTCACACATGAATGTTCCAAGATTTAAACACGAATGTTCCACGCTTCACACACGCATGTTCGAAGCTTTACACACGAATGTTCCAAGCTTTGAGCGTGATTCATCCAAGCTTTACACACGAAGGTTCCACGATTTACACACCAATGTTCCAAGCTTTAAACCTGATTGTTCCAAAGTTCAGAATCATTTGTGTCGGCGGCGTGGCGAGAGCGGGGCAGCAGCGGCGGGGCAGGCGCGGCACGCAAGAGCGGGAGGAGGAAGAAAAAATCGCTGCCGTTGAACTTCTTCGCGCACTGTGACGCTCCGGATTCCTACCTAAGTAGAAACCCGGTGCGCTAGCACCTTTGATAGTCCCAAAGCTACCATGTGCTTCCATTCACAAGTTAATACCAAATAACCATAAAAGATAGATGAAAAAGCGTAAACAAGATCCAACGAAGATAACATAAATCTCCAACATACGGTACAAGATGATCATCCATACAGCATGACATGGCACGTAGGCCAAGGAAGTCTAACATGAAAGGAAATACTAGACGACAACTAGTTCTTCGATGCAGCGGAAACTTCATGACCTCGAATACACAGGCAAGTCTTGAGTGTAGCTGATGAGGATCCTCTAGTTCTCCCTGTTGTCGTCGACGTCGTCGAAGTCGTAGTCGGGCTCATCGTCTGAAGTAGCAAACGGTGAGTACGGAGACTCAGCAAGCGCCACAAGCTACTCCAGGTGAATGCATATGCAATTGAGGGGTTTGTGGACAAGGATGCAGGTTAAGGTTTATTGCGTGAATGCATTTTTAGTCAAAGATATGCATTAAATATGAGTTTTCTTTTAAAACAAAGGTAAGACCGTAGTCTCGAAATAAGCATTTTATTATGTGGACTCGGGAAACATCTCCTTCTCGGGGTAGATTTTACACCGGGCTAATCTCCAGCCCTGTCACTGCCTCGGGGCATGTATAAACAAATAAGAGGGAAGAGAGTTTGAAAACAAATTCTAATCAATGTGGATGGTCACAGGGAGTTGGTCGTGTCCGGGGCACGGCTATGCGCATAGATCATAACTCTGCAGAGCGTGTACTACTGTACCCACAGACAGAGATTCCATGGGGTAGCGAGCCACCACGTCCTCTCACAAGATCCTTCACCAAGTGACAACTGGCACTTTCCCGCTTCTCTAGGATGGGGCTCCATTGTCTTCCTTCGCGCGGTCGACGTCGGTCCTGAAGCTGTGACGGGCCTATCACTGGCCAGGTGGGGTATCCCTATCGGGGAGTGATAGGTCCACACTCCCCTAACACGATCTCTACTGCCTACGGGCTAAATGCCAGTCATCACAAGGATCTAAATCAAACCCCGCCCATACAGAGGTGTGTGGTAAGTACGTATATCAGCCTGGAGGTCATACGACACATCAGAACCGGTCCTTATGCTGCCGGGACGGGCATCTACCAACTCCTCCGTCAGGGTCGTACCACAGAGGCACTCCCGACCACGTCTCAACAAATCACTAGTGGCGGCATGATCCCTCGCCATCTAGTCCCAACAAATGAGTCTTCCCCCAAGAAGCTCCTCCTCGTCACCATAACAGTGACCACCTCGCCCGCCCCCGCAAAATCAAGTAGATTATTACTTTTAAATCACACACTCATGTTTGAAGCTTTTCAATATTTTATTTTACACAAAGAAGCATTGTGTGATATAGTGTCCCATTTGAAAACATGCAATCTAGCAGGCTAAGCAGTGATAATGCATATATAAAAGCATCCTAGGGCTGATCATATCGTGTAAAGGCATGGAACAAGCATAGGTCAATTCTAGCAATTTGAAATATAATGTATGCATAACAAGGAATGCAATCAATCAATGCATGTATAAAAATCATGGGATCAATAGTGGTCAAGGGGGGAATGGCGCTTGCCTGGCAAGGCTGGGTCCCAGTCGTTGTCGTAGTCCTCCATGAAGTCCTCCTGCTGGTCCTCGTAGTACGCCCCACCTAAAGGAACGAACCGCAATGCAAAACGATAAGATATACTATTTAAACGACAAACCTAAAGATCGAATGAGATGAATACGCCGGAATCCTAAAAGGGTGAAGGGTCAACTAAGGGTATCAGCAGGTACTGCTCGAAGAGAGGAAATTTCAGGGACTAGAATCATATTTTTCGGACAAGGAATGGATTTTCTACGGATTATCTAAGATCAAAAGGGAATGAAACAGTTTCTGGAAAAAACTAAATAAAACAGGCAGAGAATATTCCAGAAAATGTCCTCTGCGTGCACTGTTACCCGGCCCCACCTGTCATAGGGAAGACAGTGCACGGTGCACCATGCGCCAGGTCTACGAACCAAAGAAGAAAGGGCGTGAGCCGGGTTCACGGGTCGGCGTGGACCTCACCCACCACAGCACCCGCCGGACAGGGGCGGCGCCCCCTCGCCTCTGCCGCAGCGCACGGCCGGCGGCGCGTCGCCGGAGCGACGCCGAGCACTCGCACGCCAACGGATCCGCGACCGGAGCACCCTCCTGAACTGGGGCACGGCACGCCGCACTCGAAAAGGGCCCCCACGACGTTAGGGAAGGCGAGATGAGGCCACCCAAAAACTCGCCGGAGTCATTTCGCGGCGGCGCTCGTCCGGATCTGCACCTACGGTGTCTAATCCTCAACGCGAAGCTCCTTTGGGGGCTGGGCAAGATCAGCCGCCTCCAGGGAACCCCGAACTCCAGACAGCGACCCGTCGGCGCACACGCAAAAGCTAGCCGGAGCAAGAGTTCGCGGCGGCGCTCGACGAACGGCGCACCCACACGAGTAAACACCAAGAAATCCCCACCAAACAAAACCGTAGTGCTCACTGATGCTCACGGAAGAAGAACAACAGGAAGCGCAAGACTGCGACCCCGCCGGCGACGAGCTTGCACGGCAGCGGCCAAGGCGACGGACACCTCGACGACCCACACATACGCGAAACCGAGAAGAAATTCCACCGAAAGAACGCCCTGGTTCCCCTGCTGCTCACTGGTCAGTAGCAACAGGGTTCCCTGCCGGAGACCCCGCCGGTGACGATCGCGCACGGTGGCCATGGCGAACCGATGAACAGGCCGTTGCGGCCACCACACCACAACACTAGCCAAAAGGAAATCCTCCAGAAACACCATGCGAACCTCAACGAAACAGAATTCGGGCACGGGAAGGCTTAGACGAGCAAGAACACTACGGCGGCGTCGACGAGCTCTAGCGCCGCGGTGGCAACATCACAGGAAGCAGCTACGCGCGGTCAACCTACGGGACAGGGAAGGCCGCGCGACGGTGAAGCTTTTCTAGGGTTGCTCGAGGGTTAGGACGACACGTCGGGCCGGAACGGAGATGGTGGAGGTCGGCGAGACTTGGTCGGCGGCGGCGAGTCCTTGGTGCGGCGTCGGGTGAAGTTGGGCTGGCAACGCTGGTGTTCCAGGCGGTCTGCAGGGAGAAGACGGATGAGACCTTGCCGCCAAGGTAGACCACGGCGAGGCGGACCGAGAACAGGAACAAGATGACGAGGGCGCTCACCAGGGTAGCGGGAACAGACGGAAAGCTATCGACGATGATGAAGTCGCGGCGGCCGGCGGTGCGGTTCTTCCGGTTCAGGAGAGGCCCCTTCTCCAGCCTAAGGCGAAAAGAGGTCAGGGGCACTGCGAGAACAAGGAAATGGAGCTCGACACGGGAGTAGAGCTCACCTGCTGGCGGTAGCAGCCTAGCCTCACGTCGGGCCGAGGTGAGGCGGCAGGAGAAGTTTCTGATGGCGGCGCAATGCCGGGATGTGGTGGAGAAATGGACGAACCGAGAGAAGGGTGGTGGCGCAGGGATTTTATACAGGCGAGGCTCGAGCTAGGGTTTCAAGGGTTGTTTGAGAGGGCAACGGTAATCCTCGGCGCCCGTGCACTCGGGATGGTCCGGATGGTCGACACGTCGCACTCGAGATGGTCTGGATGGTCGACACATCGCACGCAGAGAAAACCAGGCGGGCCGGACTGAGGAGATAGGGTCCAGGAGCATGGCGCCTAGGAGAAATGTTTGATCTTTTTTAAAAGATTACGAATTCAAAGGTTTGAACTGAATTGTTTTGAAGATTTTGGGATTCATGGTTGACCAGATAACATTTGAGATGGATTATTGGTTCAGAGATCGAGAAAGACAATAGTAACATTCCAGAAATGGAAAGAAAAGATCCGGGAAGTTTAAAATTAGAATTAGATTTGAACCAAAAATTCCAAAACTTGCATGATCGATTTCTGGGATGTTACACGCACGAATCTCAAAGAGCACTCGAGTGCTGTATAGAAAATCCTCTGTATGGCACCTGGGGCACTCGGCCCACTTAAGCCCATTAGAGGAAACGCGTGGCCCAGATCAAAATGTTCAACTCATTTTAATTATTTCAAGATTTTTACAAAATGTTCCAGCCTTTTGTTCCGATTGTTCCAGCCCTTTCACCGCGCTGCGCATGTACCGCGGGGGCTCTCTATACAACACACCTAGATTTTTTTTTTTTTTGAGGGGAACACACCTAGATACTGTGTGAGGTAGCCCTTGGGGCACTGGGCCCAGTAGGCCCAGCAGTGGAAGTCATTCCACGCGGGTAGGTAGTCAAGAGGCTTTCAAAAAAAAAAGGTAGGTCGTCAAGAAGTTTGTTCCACTGGGCCAATTCAATCTCTAATTCGTACCCTACAATTACCATTTTGCATTTTTTTACATTTTAATCTCTTTTCCCACCTCCAGGCTGCAAGAAAGGATGAAAGTGCCCTTCATGCTTACCCTACAATTACCATTTTACATTTTTCTACATTTTTAATCTCTTCTCCCACCTCCAGGCTGCAAGAAAGGATGAAAGTGCCCTTCATGCTATCTGTTCCCACAGGGCCACCAGTTTCAAGGACTCCTGACTCTAATTTGTTGATCGTTTCTCATGGACAAGGGTAAATAGTGACATGGGTGTGGGTGTGTGGCAAAGGTAAGGATATATGTGACATGCAAACTTGTTTCCAGTATACTAAACTTCTTAGTTTTTCCTTCTGGATACAAGGATATATGTGGCCTGGCAAGCGTCTTTCCCGAACTTGTTAGTTTTTCCTTTTGGGATACAAGGATATATCTGACATTCAAGAGATTTTTAAAAATACTGAAATATCTGTCGTCTAAAAATCCTCAATGGAAAGATGACAACATTGATTACAAAACATTTCATTGTGCCCTGCAAAGATTTGATATCTAAGGCCTCCAAAAACGACAATTTACGAATTGCTACTGAAATCTGATAGCAAATGTATTGAAGAACTACAACTTTATTAGTGTGACCTTACCGACATCCAAAAGCCACAGAAACAATTTTGAGCTGCTATTGCAGAGTCTGCATGAATGTTGCAACAGACCCTCGCGACTCGCAAGTAGCAATGACAGCCAGCAAGAAATTTCCGTTCCGAAATATGGCTTAGAAAAAAAAATGTGCTTAGTCTGTTGAGGTTCATGTGCGCACATGTTCCAATTTCTCAATTTTACTCAAACATTACCAATTGCTGCTTGCAACAATTTTTTTCCCCCGACTGAGAATTCAGGTGACCCGGCTCAGGTGCGGAGGATTGTCAATCGGAATGCACTAGTTCCAGACCATGCACGACGGCACTGGCATGCGTCAATTCAGGTGAAGACATATTATAAAACAAAGGCCATGTCAGTCGCTTGAATACTTGATATACACCCCCACCCATTTAATATTCGGCTAAACATGGTTACTTTAGTCTTTATAGTTACCCATGTATATGATTAATTAGTTTTATATCCCGTAACGCTTAGCAATGTTAGAAAGATAGTTCCTGAAACATACCAGATATTTACAAAACCTAACTATACACATTAGCTACTCTAGATAGGTTCTAGAAAAGCGTACACACACACGACTATTTAATGCATGAGAACAACATTCATAGGCGATACCAGTGTCATTGTGTTCAACATCAATACCATGTCCACTCACCATTCAACAAATAAGCACACGTAAAATCGTTTTAACATATGCCGAATATGGTGGACCGGACAAATGAGTTCCAATACAGGGAAAGTTTAACTTGACATGCAGGAGTAGATGTAAATTAATGTGACATCTAGAGTACAAATAAAACTCTTCAAAATGTAACTAATGAATAAACAAAGTTGATATATTCACCCATCATAGTATGTATCAATTGCAAAGTCCTTATTTTGTTGTTTAGGATGATCACAAATGATGTTATTGGTTTCTATTTTTTATCTTTTGGAAAAAATTCTCACCAGTGACCTTATCTATTGCTATTTTGCCCTATAAAAAAATAAAGCAATTTATGAAAGACAAATTACGGTAGCTATTATCAGTTCGTATTTCATACAATCATAATACGCCAAGAAAAATTTTAGGAAAAGGATTATATCTTGGGCAGAACATTAGGAGGTAGATTCCAATTGAGAAAATTGTTGAACTTGTAACTCTAATCATAATGTCCAAGAATATAACCGCGGAGAAGTATCACTGAATGAAATAAGTTTCCTCTTTAAGAGTGTCCTTTTCAAACTTATGGTAACCAGATACAAGTTGAGGTATATGTTTTATCTAATAAAGCACATGAGCCTTTTTCATGGAATGATTTTAGCTTTTTTTAGCATCCTGTTACCTCTCCATCACCCCGAAAATCTCCTTAATAAAGCGCTCTGTTCTATAGCTTTCTAAATACCTGGCTGCCACAACAAATCATCAGATCTGCAAAAAGATGCTAATGTGAGAACAATTCCATAATTTTACTGATAGCAACATAGTCTTATTTGAATGTTTTAGTTATTTAATAATTGACTTGGCTTACTATATAACTTTTCAAAATAATTGGAAAAAACATGCTACTCTAGGTTGATGTTAGATCATTTTTCCATAAATTGTCTGCAACTATTCTTCCACTTTTCTCCGGTTAAACTATGTGACATTTTCAATTATCGGCTCAAAACGAAGGAAACTACTTGAGTAAAGGAACAACACATCGATGATGTACTCACATCTATCCTTCTATGTTTCCGTACCAATAAGGATGAAAATATTATTAACCTCCCACATGCATCTTCGAACTTGTTGCCGCCACTTCTCTAGATCCATCGTACAAGGATTGAAAACCGACCGACCTCCACCAACGCCACCCTGAACCCTCGCAAACATGGAGGAGAAGGGAGCTCCAAATCACCAACACAAAATTGACTGCAATGGCAAGAACCTTATTTGGAGTCTAAAACATAAATTACTCGGCTATGAGGAGAATGGGTCCTCACGCCAACTCACCATCGGCAATGCATGGTAAAATGATACAACCTTTCCAGAAATTCATGTTCCTCTGTTGTCTATTGTCCTGCCAAGTTTCAGCATCAGATCATTTGTTTAAGTACCTGTTTCATGTTAATCTTCTTCAAGTCAATTAAACTTGTAAAATTCATAATCAAATAATTAAAAATCTTCTTGAGGTGAGACCAGTTCCAAACATCTTATGTTGATGAACCTCATCCATGAAAAATGTTACTCTGTACAGAATGGCTTTCCAAAATTTCATCATAATGGATTTCTCACGATCTAGCTAGATTGCATCCTTTCTGGACAGAGCATGATTGTTTTATTAATAACGCAAGCTATACAACTCCAAATCAAGTCATTCTTATTGCATTGAATTCATAAATTTATCTTCTAACTCTCTGCAAAGTTTCATTGCATTTGGACCTTGCATCATGTCACAGCATTCGTATTCATACGGCGTGTTTCCCTTTGTTTAGTGAACGAAACGTCGGAGTGTGACGGGGGTCTTGTCGAGGGTGACACCACTGAGCTTGAACTGGCTGAGGAGACTCCAACAACTGAAGGCAAGCATCTATGCATATTGACCTACTATTTTTATACACTCCATGAAATTGAATTATGCTATATTGCTATTGCATTGTCGGGCAATAGGATAAGTGTGTCTATTGTGGGAAGATTGTTTATCCACTCCTTGTTGGTCAGATCTCTGGACAGGGCTGGGAGGTTGCTTTTATTTTATGGTGTGTCTTGCTTAGCCATGCTTAGTCCGGTAAAAGTCGATTCGATGGAAGGTCACCATCGTTTCGCGAGTATAGGATTTTGATACACTTGTTGTTTCTTGGAGATGTTAAACCTGATGATGATGAATTGTTGACTGAGCGGGGATGTGTAGGATGGTAGCCCCGTTTGGTCGGTTAAGGACCGTGCGTTGTTCTCGTTGTCTTGAGCACTTTCCATTCTAACCACATGTCAAATTTAATGGTAAGACAAGCCTAATATCTCATTTCGTACTAGAGTTTGGGACATGACCCCATTGCTTGTTGACACGCACGAGTGGCTGATGGGCGCCTACAGGGCCATAGCACTCCTTGCTTTGAGGATGGTCCAACTGTTAGGGCACGGGTGGGAAAAAGGTTGACATGACACTACTACAGAAAAGGCCTTTAGAGACGGGGTTTTTAGGCCATTAGTGACGGAAACTGTTCCCGTCGCTAAATTTGCGTCACTAATGCCCGACCAGAAAAACCCGTCGCTAGAGCCTTCAGTGACGTGTACAGAAAACCCGTCGCTAAGTCGACAGTGACGCGTAGTGAAAACCCGTCGCTAATGCCCAGTGACGCGTACAGCCAAACCCGTCGCTAATGCCCAGTGACGCGTACAGCCAAACCCGTCGCTAACGCCCAGTGACGCAGAAAGAAACCCCGTCACTAATGATGAATATAGAAATAAAAAAAAATATTACACCGGAAGTGCCTCTTTTCTCTATTCCAGGCTCTGGAGCTATTACACTATTTGTACCCAAAATATTACATACTAGCCAAAACCCCGCGGCAAAGTTGCCGCGGTCTCACTTAATCATGAGTCTTGGTCTATTTTTATATGTGACATAACAGGACTTGATTAAACTCCATTCACAGTAACATGATAGGCATTACATGTAAATTCAGATCAAGAGACACTAATGAGCCCTTCAGTGCCTAGAATCTAGATATTGCACGCAGGCAATCAAGTACCAGTCCAATCAAAGATCATCAACCTGCACACATACATATGTGGTCATTAGGAAAAGGTGGTTGCATCTCACGTGAACCGAAACGTTGGTAAGATTCACTCTTCTCTCTTTTGACAGAAACCAACGCTTAGATAAGCAAAAATAGAAAGTGGGTTGTCTACTGGTTCATGCCAAGGAAAAAATTACTGCTGAAATTTCAAGTTAGTTGTATCTTTGTAAAGGACATTATATTAAACTATCAATGCAAGCTTCTTTAATAAGCAAGCAATCAAACACCAAGAATTTGACAACAATAAAGATGCCCACAAATGAGATAAACTATATGATGAAGCAGATGTGGGTATTGGGACCAAAAAAAAAAAGCAGATAGAAAGAAATTCGAATCCAATGTAATCATCCAAATCAGAAACAAAGGCTGCTGGGGAAAGGAAATTAATTAGAACTCATTCAGGTTCAGCTAAGCACATAGCAAAAAAAAAGAGAGAACGAACATAATAAGTGGTTGGAAAGAAAAGAAGATGAAGGCAGACAGGTCTTCTGGTAAACATACCGGAAACAAACATTACACAAATAAAAATAGACAGTTTCATCATCTACATGAGAGCTAACAGGAATATGATAGGACATAAGAAATTAGTCAATTAAAAGTGTAGCAGAAATATAATAAAAAACGAAAATAAAAATGTAGTCAATTAGTCTTTCAATTGGGGTTACATTCGCTAAAGTATCATATATAAGCACATAGCAGAGCCCAGTCACATAAACAAATGAATGATAACGGTAAAACAGTGTTTATTAGTATGAGCTCATATCAGCAATACCCTGGCTCTTTGGGAGTGGATGAATGTGTTCCGTATGAATCTCTTGGGCTGGATCAGTTGCCTCCTTGTGCTGCTCTTGCTTCCTACCAGGAAGAAGCCCTGTCAATTATACTTTTGAACTATTGCCCAAATCGCCAGGCTTGTACCCATCGAGCATTCCTTGGGTAGCTAATTCTGCTTTTCATTTTTCTGTCAAGAATGAATAACACGCTATGTCGGAACATGACTCACGTCAGCTAATTAAAACGAAGCCATTAACAGTGTTTGTTTCATCACACACCTTGTATCAGAGGAATCGAATCCTACCTAGTGATCTCAGGAGACAGGTCCATGGTGTCCTTGTCCACCTCAGTGTTCTCTACATCAGTCACAGAAAGAGACTTATTTAGTGGAAGAGTTGTCATGCAGTTATAATTGATATGACCAATAATGGATAAGGCTAGTTCATATAGAATGACAACATTTCCATTAAATCAAGGTTTATTTCATCACTAGATTGATTAGATTTTTATGTCAGAACAAAGTGAGCATAGATATGCGAAACATCTAAGTAAATAGCAAGACGGCATTGTCATTGCACTTCACATCAAGCCATCGAGGCAGAACAGAGAAGTGTGAATGATTGGTGCATTTGAGTTTGATCACAACAAGTGCATTGCCAACATGTCATGAGTAAATGCAAGATGCAATATTATACATAAACCTCGTGCACCTAATTTGTGGTTGAGAGCATTGCACAGCCCTATAAGAACCAAGTACCACCACTGCTTCAGATTATTGATCTTAAAAATCCATTTAACTGTAATTAGCAATGGCATCTCAATGTTTTCATATATTGAGAATAATTTGATGTATATACAACTAGGATCTGAGACCTGCTTGCTAAGTAATTAAGCTGACACCTTAGTCCCATCAACTGGATATAGCGAGCAAAAAATTTAAGCAGTGGTCCAATTCGATCTTAACCAGTGATATAGCCAACATATAACCCTTTATGTGACTGACAACCAAAGGCTCATACAGCTACTGTCCTAGCAAAATGATACAGGTAGCATATAAAGATTGAACCATACAAGCAATGACACATGCTGATTTTACTTGTGCGATTGCTATTAATTCAGATCAGAAGATAAAATGTCAGAAATAATTGCAAAGTCATGCTTACATCTATGTATTGTTCAGGACTAATCAAGCGATTAATGGCTTCGTTGTGCAGGTACTATGTGAATCAATCATCATGAAAAATTAGTCACAAACAGATGAGCACCGATGGATATGTGACCAAGCATTAGCACAAGAACTGAATCGCAAATCCAGAGCAAAGTAGGAAAACATAGTTGTACCTCTCAACCAAAGCCTTGAGCAGCGAACTGAACGCGACATCAAATTGGGCGAGACGGAGCAAGGCGGGCGCGTGAGGACGAGGCGGAGAAGCGTGTCCCGGAGACGAGTGGTGGATGGGGATGGGGATGGTCACCTCGCCTGCCGTAGTCGCCTCCCTGCAGCAGGTCGCCGTGCCCGTTGCTTGGGGCCCGGAGCGCCTCGCTCCTCTCGCGCTTCCGTGCCGCCGTTGGAGTCGTGCCCCACCTCGACCACCAGATCTGCGCCGTGGTCGCGGCGCCCTCCTCCCCGCCGCTGGTCGCCGTGCTCTCCTCCCCGCCGTTGGAGTCGTGTCAGTCCACCTCGACCACCAGATCTGCGCCGTGGTCGCCGTGCTCTCCTCCCTGCCGCTGGTGGCCGTGCCCGTTGCCAAGTCGCCTCGCTCCTCGCGCGCTCAGATCTGAGGCGTGGGGAGGTCGACGCAGGCAGGATTTGATGCGATGCTATATCGGTAGCTGGTCGCCCCTCTAAGGCAGCCGCGTGCTTGCCTTGTCACGCCGGATGAGCACGAGGCGAGGGAGAGGGCGGCGGGGATGGAGAAGAGGAGAAAGGAGAGGGCGGCGGGGATGGAGAAGAGGAGAAAGGAGAGGGAAGGGCGGCGGCGGTGGGGAGAGGCGAGCGAGACGTCGTCGTTTACAGGGTTTATCGAGTTGGGCTGGGCCTGTTGTCTTGTGGGGCGCTAACAGTAACATCTTTCAATTGTTTGCTTCGTCTAACATAGGAACAAATGGACAAGTGGTTGGGTCGTTCGACCTTTTCATCGCTGGTTCCTGGTTCGATTCTTGCCAGCACAGCGTTTTATATTTTTATGGTCCTCAAGGAAAAAAAAAGGGAAAATCTGGGTTACAAGTGAATCGAGCCTGAGGCTTATCAGGAAAGATTATGTATCTCAACCATTGCGACAACCGCTCAGGTGAATTTATATTTCCATATAACTAGCGACGGGTACCTTTATTACTGACGTCTTTTTAAATAGCCGTTGCTAACAATCACCTTTAGAGTGACGTGGTTTTAAAAAAAAGTCGCTAACACTCATCGCCATTAGCGACGTGGTTTTAAAAACACATCTATAATATTATTAGTGACGTGGTTTTAAAAACACATCACTAATACTCATTATTATTAGTGACGTGGTTTTAGAAAACACGTCGCTAATGCTCACTACTATTAGTGATGTGGTTTAAAAACACGTCTCTAATACTATCAGCGACGTGGTTTTAAAAACACGTCACTAACAGTCATCACCGTTAGCGACGTGGTTTGAAAACCACGTCTCTGAGCTTGTCTCAACTAGTGACGTGTATCGTAAAACCGTCACTGTCAGTGTTAGTTGAGACGGATTTTCATAAGTGTGTCACTCTTGTTGGCCCCAAGCCGAGTTGCAGTGACGCAGTTAGAAAAACACGTCACTACTATAGTCCTAGTGACGTGTTCTAGTTCTGCGTCACTATTGTCGCGTCACTAAAGCCCTGTTCTGTGGTAGTGTGAGTACCCCCTTATGTGACTTTGGCCGGTTGCATGAGTCGTATGGTCCTCGCGTCGTGTGGGTACATTGGGACTCCCCTGCAGGGTGTATAATCGATTCGAATCGCCGCGATCTCGGTCATGATCATGCTCTATGTTCATTGAGCTTCAAAGTAGTATACAACTTCACCTAATTAATCTCATGTGGATTTGTGGGCTGTTGTTGGTTGAGATGTGTTTTGCTGGGTACATGTCTCACTTTTTCATACATAGAGCTTGGCTGGGAGTTAGTGGTCATGCCCACGTGTCTTTTATTTATGCTTTTGTGTGTCTCACTTAACTACAGCTTTTATGCAATAAATTTGTTTACCAATGCATTTTATCCTTGCTAATGCCTTCATTCATGATCCTTGGAGTCGGACTATATATACCATAATGTGTAAGACTTGCTGAGTACCTTCGTACTCACGTTTGCTATGTTGAAGTTTTGCAGGTGAGAATGAAATGATGTTTGGCTATTTCTTCCTCGCTAATGTTGGCGAAGGGGAGGAGTAGTGGCTGTCCCGTAATGGCGCTGTCGGTGGTGTTTGTGGGCTGAGCACCATCGCTATTTTGCTTTATTTCAAAAAGTGTTTCGCCTAAGTACTTGCTGTAATTTGGTGCTAGGATCTAAACCTACCATGGCCTGATGATCGATCTTTGTTCTAGGAAGTTTGGGAGATGAAACAATGAACTTGTTTTCTCATTCTTGTAATATTTTCAGAATCTGTCCACTATTTGTATGACTATTGTAATGATGTAACCTCATAAAATCTGAGAACTATATGTTTATGTGATGGTGTGATGATGGGCATCATTGATTACCGGTGTGCTTTGGTCTTGGGCGATGCTTGAGAAGCATATCGGGGGACTACCAGGGTTATATTCTTGTTAGTTGAGTTTGTCGGTTCGCGTACCGTTTATGGACAGCGAGCTCACTCAATTAAATTGAATATGACTTGGGCGGTTCTTACAATTACCCATCCGAAATGGCTTTTATGGAACTTGAACGGTCCAGATCAATATAATAAATCTTGTGTGGCCCCGGTCAACATATTTACATAAGGCAACTTATTAGTTGATGAAATTTGGCAAGTTAATGAACAATGTTTCTTGTAATGAAAATGAAACTATTGAAATTGAAAATATATTTTGTGGATTTCCAGGCTTTAGTGTTTTGATGATAATTAATGTCTTTTCAGACTTCTTTTAGGGAAGTGTTTTCGACTGGAAGTCAACTTTTTGAGATATGATAATTTACCAAAAATGATATTGGCTTTTTGTTGCTCATCTCTAGGACCTCGCACGGAATACACGCGCTTGTGAGTGGAAGACGAGAAATGTTTTGGATTTCCATGGGTGTTAATAAATTGTTCCTTGAAGAATTTCCGGCGATCGATAGATCAGTGCAGTCAGCAGTCTGGATAGATCGCCTATCCTATGGATCGGAGTCTTTCTTTTCTCTGGCGTAGCGATTACCAGTCTGTCAGGCACGCCTTACTCCACCTTAAATATACGTGCTATCACAGCCAACCGGAGACAAGCGCAGAAGTGGCCGTTTGTTTATCAAGAATTCCATCACCTACGCTATAGCTAGTTTCACCGCCATCTTCCACAATGGTGAGGTTCAGCGCCAACCGGTTGGAACCGGAGCTGGTGGCGCCGGCAAGGGGGACGCCCCATGAGCTCAAGTACCTCTCCGACATCGACAACCAGCGGTCCCTGCGGTTCTACAGCACTGCCATTGAGTTCTTCCGTGGCCGCCCCGGCGACGCCCGCGACCCGGTGGCCGCCATCAGGTTCGGCCTCGCGGAGGCTCTGGTTTACTAATACCCTCTCGCTGGCAGGCTCAGGGAGCTGCCGCCAGACGGCAGGCTCATCGTGGAGTGCACGGCGGAGGGCGTCGCGTTCGTGGAGGCCGACGCCGACGTGACCCTCGCGGAGCTCGGCGAGCCGCTGCTGCCACCGTACCCGTGCGTGGAGGAGCTCCTCTGTGACCTCGGCGACAATAAGGATGTCCTTGCCAAGCCGCTGGCTTTCTTCCAGGTATATCAATTAACGATTTAATGTATCCCCTCCGCGGAGTCAACTGATAGTCATGTACTCAGCTTCTCTCCCCAACATTTTCAGAACATGAAAGACAATGTATTCTTTTTGTTTTTTTTTCTCTTTCTATCCGAAAAGTACAAAACGGAATGGGATTATTGGACATTGTACTCGATAATATTGGATCCTGTAACATTGAGGATCGGATCTAGATCTGGATCTCATCACGTTCCAAAAACTCAGGCTCAAAAAAAAAAAATCACGTTCCAAAAACTGTACAACATTCTACAGTATTAATAAAGTAGGAACGGAATCTATGTCCCCACATTACGCCTTGAACCAAGGAAAACGTCTACTCCTTAAAAAAAGAAAAACAGACATTGACAGTAGCTAGATCAAGCTAAAGCACACGGTTTCTGCATATTGCCCACCCCCAGTACCTTTAACTACATGCTAGATTATTGCTCCGGGTACAGCATCATGTTTCAATTGCACGTTCTTAAAAAAAAATGTAGCAGTGGCGAATGTGGCGACTTCATTATAGAACTGCCTTGCTATTCTTATGGCTATGCAAACACGAAGCTCACACCTCAACCCAACAAGGACATTGCCCTCAAAAAAAAAAACCCAACAAGGACATTCACCATACCATGATTAGTTTAGACGACTTTATATGCTGCGCGCTCATGGTCCAAAATTTCACTTCAACTCAGACATTAGAGCATCTCCAAGAGTTTTCAATATCCATTCCCAAAAGTTCAGTTTTGGAAATCAACCCGAAAAACACCGCTCCAACAGTTCCCAATATTCGTTGCCAAATTTCCCGCACTCCCAATCCCACCTGGTTTGGTTGCCAGATTTTCGCCCTTCATCTGCACTCCCAATCCTTGAAATTGAGCACGAAAACGGCCAATTTTGGTCTGTGGCCTTGTTTCCACCATGGGCTTCGAGATGGAGTACATCTTCTCCAAGTCCGACCACGCACCTCAAAGCTGCGACACCATCGAATCCTCTTCCTACGGTGAGTCTTTCGTCTATTCCTTGCACAAGCAGTTCCCCATCCCGTTGTGCACATCTGTGACCCGTTCTTGGACCCAATCCGCAGCCGATCGCATCGAATTTCAAGTTCTTTGTGCCGTCGTCCTCGACGACCACAAGCTCCGTGACGAGCTAGGTCGGTGGTCGAGTGCTACCCCGCCACCTCTCCCGCGCCTTCCTCCATGCGTGCTCGTCGTCAAGCCCTCGCTGCCCGCCTAGCTCGCAAAGAAAATCGCGCGCAACACTATTACACTAATGAGGAGAGAGATCACAAGAAGAGGCAGAAACTCCGGCTGGTTAGGGATGTAGTAGGCTGTAGGCATTGACATCAACTTGGTCTGCATCAATACACACTCCATGTCCTTTCGTTTGCCAGCAGCCAGCTAGGAAGACTTGCCCAGTTGCCCTGCACGCGTATAGCCCAGTGGTAGTGGAGATCAACGACGAAACAAAATGAAGCCGCCGGACGCGAGGAAGACAACATATTTGGTAATTAATGGGCCCAATGACGGATGACATGGCAGGGGTTTGATTTTTCTTTTCGAAACTGATTTTGGGAACTGTTGGTGGAGGGATTTTTTTGTCGCTGCCAAAAGCTTTTGGAAACTCCCAAAACCAGGTTTTTGGGCACTCTTGGAGTTGCTCTTAATTACCATGTTTTGCGCGCTCATGTTCCACCTTTTCTCCCCATACAGGTGACACGGTTTAGGTGTGGAGGATTCTCGGTCGGAATGCACTTGTGCCACACCATGCACGACGGCTTCGGCATGCGCCAATTCGTGGAAGCCATCGGAGACATGGCACGGGGCCAAGCACAGCCGACCGTGCTTCCGGTGTGGGAGCGGGAGCTCCTGACATCGCGTTCCTCGCCCCACCGCGTCACGCGTGCCCATTTGGCATACGAGCCGCTAGAAGACGACGACGGCGCCTCCGTCGTCGACGACGTGATGCAGACAACGCCGCCGGCAGACATGGCCGGCCGGTACTTCTTCTTTGGTGCGGCGGAGATAAGCGCCATCCGGAGAAGTCTCCCGGCGAACCTCGCCAAACGCAGCACCGTCTTCGAGCTGCTCTCCGCCGCGACATGGCGGTGCCGCACGGCGGCGCTTGGCTACGCGCCCGACAAGGCCGTGCGCCTCATGTTCCCCTACAACGCTCGCATGGGCTGGAAGCGTGACCCGCCGATCCCGCGGGGCTACTACGGCTGCGCCTTCGTCTTCCTGGTCGCGGAGGCCACCGCCGGCGAGCTCTGCGGGAATCCGCTCGGCTACGCGCTCGAGCTGGTGTGCAAGGCCAAGTCCGAAGCCAACGACGAGTGCATGAGGTCGACGGTGGACTTGATGGCGAGCAGGAAGTGGCGGATCGGGCGTTCGTCGTGTATGACATAACAGGCATTGGGGAGGACAGGATGGACTTTGGGTGGGGGAAGCGCGTCGCCGGTGGCATACCGACCACTGCAGACATCATGAACATATCGCATGGCGCTGACGGTGAGGACACTTACTTCATGAAGTGCAAGGGTGCTGACGGTGAGGGCTGCCATGGACAGGTTCGCTGCGCAGATTTCCATTTGGTCCAAGAAACCAGCAACCATGAATGTTGCAGTGATGAGCTCCCTGTAAGGTATCCTCTGGGTTTTTTTTTTCCTTTTTTTTTTTGAGAACTGTAATGTATCCTCTGGTGTGGTGATGGTTTTCCTCCCTGTAAGGCATCCTCTGGTGTGGTGATGTTTTTCCCTGTTTGTAGTAATGAAAAATAATAATGTCTCCGCGAACAAGAAAATTTCTGTCATTTAACTTTTTTTTTTTTTGAGAAACAACGGGTTGGATTTTGTTGAATATAGAGTACTATTACATCCAGCCCCTTGTAAAGGAGCCCACAAACTAAAAATAAATTACATTGAAGTCCTTTCAAGGTGCTTCTGCAGATCGCCATTCCCGTCAATCGGAATCGCAGCTGCTCGCCTCTCCTCCAATAGAGAAGGAGACAGAGGAGGATGCTCGAAGCCAAAACCCGAACGGACGAAGCATCATCAAATTTGAAGGAAGCCAGCAGTAGCACAGCCATCATCGGACCATGCCGTAAAACGCTGAACGCACCGGCGAGAAACCCGCTCTTGGCCGCAGCAACGTCATGCAGACCGGGATCTGACGCTAACCGCCTCCACATCCGACCCCAATAGATGGAAGACGCGGACCTCAAGACGGGGACCGGAAACTCCAACCCAAGGCTAGCGGGAAGGAGGGGCATGTACCTCACAAGAACAATTCCAGTAATGGCTCGGAAAGAATACCTCGACTTCACCTCGGAGACGACGTCTCCGAAGACGATGAAATCAAAAGGACCAAAATCCCCCAATCGGCAACAGTGCCGATGGGAAAGCTAGCCTTAACCTACCTAGATCTACTAGACTAGGAGTGAATATGTACACCAGCCACCACCTTTCCCCGTTCCCCAACCCCGCAGGAGCCGAAACGGCAGCCGGAGAGGCCGGGGAACGGAGGAGATCGGCGCCGGGACGAAGTCGCTCTTCGGTCGCCTCCTCTCAACTGTAGACGGAAGAGTCGAGAGAGAGCTGGATTGTGTGCTTCTGTCATTTAACTGAGAAATGGACCTGGGCTGTTGGGCCCCTGAATAATGTTTGTCATATGGCTCTCCACGGACCATGGTATACTATATCTATTATTTTAGTATTTGAAGGTCCAAAGAAGCCACCACATTCGCTCTCAAGGCCACGAAATTACCACGTTAATCAGAGAAAAAACAAAAATATGAACCATTGGATTTTATGAAGATTGAACGGCCTAGATTAACCAAAGAGTTCAACTCAAATACGACCCACCATAAAGAGCATAATTTCGTAATAAAAAAAATAAAGAAAATTAGAAATCCATATAGAGAGCACCACGTTAGTTCATATCAGGTTATTTTGGAAGTCCATGAATTATAGGAAAGGTTTTCTACGTGCTGTCAAGAAATTGGCGGAGAGCTCTACGTGACTTGTAGATTAAAAAAGGAAGCATTTGCATATAATCTAAAGGAATCCGTGTCCCAAGAAAGAGAAAAAGAGAAAAATATACACCGTTGCTAAGGATAGAAGTTGACGCATAGATGGGTTTTCGATCCGGAACCAAACAGTCCTTCCCAACTACAATTTGTATACAGATAATTCGAAATAGGAAATAATGGTGAAAAGTATACATATATCTCATTCAATAAAGAAAAGAGCTACCCGTATAGATACTAGATAGACAAATTCTGCATTGTTTACGATGATAAGCAAGCTGTGTTCCCGCGGTAAACCGGACCGGTTTTCACGAAAACCGGAAAAACCGGTCCGGTCCGGTTTACCCGGGACTCCGGTTTTCCAATTCAAATTTGAATTTTTTAAAAAATTTTGGAAAAATTTGAAACAAAAAATATGTAAAAAACTAGATCGAATGTTGAGTCGAATGGTGGAAGAACAACACGTGAAATCGATCGTTTGATAGACGAAAAAATGAATCAAGATCGCAGGCTGAAAAATGGTAAAAAAAAAAAGAAAAACCACCTTATCTCTTCCCTCCCCAGCCAAATCGACACTGCTGTGGTCCCTCCCGACGCCCTCCATCCCTCTCAGGTCCCCCCCGACGCCCTCCACCGGCAACCGCCGCCGTCCGGCGAGATCCGGCCATCGCCGCCGTCGTTGTGCCGTCGAATCCGCCGGATACTCCTTCTCTCGCCTTCCTCCACCGGCTTACCGAGCCGAATCGACGAGAAACCGGCGGGAGCGGGCGGCCTACCGAGCGCGAGGGAGGGCCAGGAGGGGCGGCGGGATGCCAGCTCCCGGCTAGCCGCGCCCTGGGTGCGGTAAGCCGGAGCGGTTTGCCGGCATCCCGGCCCTCTGCGGCCACCAACCGGCGCCTCCGCGGTGGGTTGAAGGTAAGTGTTTTTTTTTTCTTTTTTCAGTTTCGTTTTGGTAGGCATTTCAATCAGTAGTTTTACTTAGAATTTACGTTCTATTTATCAAGTTTACAACTTTACATACCATACTTTAGTGAATTACATATCAAAATTAATATTAGGTGGAAATGCCTCTCTTAAGTTGAGACAGTACGAAAGACCTAGTGCGGTTTTTTCTTTAGTGAATTACTCAAATAAAACTGATAGTTGGCAGTGGCACATAGACATGTAAAGACACGCCACTTTTACTAAACGGCATTGAAATTGCAATGTCATTTGCTTGCAGGCAACATGGAGGACCGAAATCCGAGTGATAGTGTTTGGGAGCATGGTGAGAGGTATGGAAGCGGTTTTCGATGCAAGTATTGCCACGAAGCGAAGAAGGGGGGTGGTGCGACAAGGTTTAAGGAACACTTGGCAGGCCGTGGGAGTGATGTGAAGCATTGCAATTATGTTCCTAAAGATGTTTGTCAGTATTATCGACGAGACTTGGACAGGACGAAGGAGAAGTCTAAGCAGAGAATGAAGGAGAAACTGAGATTGGAGGAGGTTGCAAGGGAGGGAAATGTGAGTGAGGATGAGGATGACGAGCAGATGCGTGCTGCCTTGCATGCCTCACGAGAGGAGCATGAACATGAGACGCGGAGACGTGCCCAAGGTGGGCAATATGAAGTGGGTGGTGGTTCATCTCAGGGAGGGGACACCAGCAAAGGTGGTGGACTCATTAGCTTTCTTAAAAGGACAACCTCAAGGAAGGGTGGTGGTTCATCTGAGCCGACATATCAACCAAGGATTGACACAGTGCTTCCGTCACAGAAGAAGTCAATTGCCAGGAGGGCAATTGGTAAGGCTTGGGCGAAATGGGTGCACACAGAAGTGAAAGGATCAAGGGCACCGAGAGGGGGGGGTGAATCGGTGTGTCAACAATTTCTCCCAAACGTACTTTAGGCGTGAAGCTAGCAAGACTAGATATGGTGATAACAAAAGCAAGCGATGCGCGCACACAATCTAGTCTATGCAACAAGCAACACCCTAGCAAGCAATTCTACCAAGTAGTAAAGAGACAACCTATCATGCAATTCTACTAGCACATAAAGGTAAATGCGGAAGCGTAAATGCTAGTATGTAAAGGAGATAGAGATAGGAATGCTCATGATTTTTCCCGTGGTCTCGGAAGGGTGGCGCCTTCCCCTACTCCACGTTGGGTCACTCCCGCCGGAGTCTCGACCCCGTCCCTCCGCTCGATGGCGATCCCTCCTAGAGCACACTTCACCCTCCGAGTGAAGTCGCGGGCACGTCCCGCCGGGCTCGATCCCGGGTACTCTTCCGGAGGTAAGGCTCCGCACGTGATGCGTGCCAAAGGGCGCTCCACTAGTGATGCTTCTTTCGCACGGGAAGCTCCAAGACCGTGTACAAACTTGTGTTAGCTTCCACAATCTCCTTGGACAGCTCAACACCAACGCCTAACCGGTCTAGGCCTTGCCATAGACCAAGAGTAACAAACCGAAGTGACTCTCTCAAGCTCACACTAGCCTAGAGATCAAGTGGATGCAATTGCTACTCTCTCAAGCACTAGGATCACTCCAAATCCTTCTCAAGTGCTTCTCTCTCTTGCTCTTGGCTCCCTCTGAGTTTCCTGCACTCCAACAATGGCCAAGAGACCCCTCAAGGGGCGGGCAACCAACTATTTATAGGCTACCAACCCAAAACTAGCCGTTGCTCAAAAGTGCCCTGCGAAACTAGAGACCGTACAAAGGACCGTACTGTCCGGTCTCTTCCAGACCGTATTGTCCGGTCTCTATTTCCAGGCGCATCTCCATCTTCTTCTTCATCTCCAATGAAGACCGTACTGTCCGGTCCCTAGGACCGTACCGTCCGGTCGATTGTCCGGTCTTCATTTCTTCCACTTCCAGAAACTCCATCTTCTCTGTCTGGAAATCATCTGATGACCGTACTGTCCGGTCTCCTTGACCGTACCATACGGTCCATTGTCCGGTCTTCATTTTCTCAGCATCCCGAGACTTCACTTCTCTGTCTGGATCTTCAATGAAGACCGTACCATACGGTCCCTAGGACCGTACTGTCCGGTCTCTACCGGATAAGCTGAAAACTTGATCCACTCTTGATCCTTGCTTCCAACTTCTTCATCCTTGGTTCCTCTTCTTCTCTTCAGCCACCCTAGCCCTCGAGAGACTCACTATGCATCCATATGATCTCTAACCTAGTGTGCGCTAAGAGAACCAATTCGATCCCTCTTGATAGTCCGGTTTTTCCTATGGACTCAAGCTAACATCTAACCAAGCAACACTCGCTTGGATCTAGCATGTCCTTAGCCTTGATCCACATCTTCTCCGCGACTCCATCAAGTTCTCGATCCGAATTGTCGAGGCAACCAATCACCAAGTCGTCGATAGATAGAGTATGTGAGACGACGCTTCATTGACATGACCATTTGTATATCCTACAAGGAAATGTTAGTCACATCAATATGGTCACCCAATCACCAAAATATTCATACCTTTGGGGTTTCCAAACTCCAATGGTCATGAAGCTTACAAGAAGCCATCCCTGCAAGCAAGGTCGATAGTCCTTACTTCGGTGCCGCTGTCAAGGAGACACAGAGATGGGGTAAGCAGTTTGCTATTGTTTTCCATTAATTCGTTATCAACTTTTGAGGTTCTAACATTATGAATTTTGCAGGTGAGGGCGTCCAAAGCCCCACAGGGCGGGAATTAAATGGTATTTATCTTGATGCAACCGAGGAAGATATAAAGAAATAGTTTGCCAAGTTCAAGCTAGATTGGGCCAACTATGGAGTAACACTTATGTGTGATTCATGGACGGGGCCGACGAAGATGAGCATTATCAACTTCATGGTTTACTCCAATGGGATCATGTATTTCCACAAGTCAGTCGATGCAACGGGGACAAGCCAAAATGCGGACTTCATTTATAAGGTACTTGCTTTACTCTTGGTTGGGTGTGATTGTTTTTCTTCACTCTTTATCAACTCACTGATTCATCTCCCACTTGTCAATGTTGCAGGAAATGGTGAAAGTACTGAAGGAGCTTGGTCCAAAACATTTCGTGCAGATCATCACCGATAATGGTTCTAACTACAAGAAGGCGGGGCAGATGGTTTCGAAGAACTATCCAATTGTGTGGCAGCCATGTGTGGCTCACACGGTCAATTTGATGCTGAAGACAATTGGAGATTTTCCAGAGCATGCAGGTATGATTGAAAGTGCTCGTAGGATCTCCCGTTGGCTGTACAACCACAACCAGTTGCATGACATGATGAGGAAAGCTATAGGAGGTGAGTTGGTGAGATGGTGTGCAACTCGTTTTGGCACGAACTATATGTTTCTGGAAAGTATGCTTCGACGTAAAGAAAAATTTATGGCCTGGGTGGGATCTAGTGGATTCTTGCATAGCCGGTATGCGAACACAGTTGAGGACAGATATGCCCATGGACGGCTTTCCAGTTTGGATTGGTGGAGACTATGGCCTACATTTGCAAAGTTGTTGAGCCATTGTATGCCTTTCTACGATTTGCTGACCAGGACAAGTCTGCAAACTTGAGTGAGGTCCTCCTAAGGTACAACATCATGTGGAATGAATATGACAGTTTGTTCCACAATGACCGACAAGAGTTCAACCGTTACATGGCAGTCATCGATCCGAGGATGGGAGACATTACAAACAACACTTATGTTAATGGAGGTAACATATGCATTTTGTTGAAGACATTTCAATAAGTTGGTTCTATGTTGACTAACTCTGTTGTATGTTATGTTTGCAGCTGCCGCGTTAAACCCGAGAACTCACTATGCTGTGGGGACGGGCCCTACTGTCCTTGCTGATCTTCGGAAGGCATTTGAGTTAATGGCCGACACTCAAACATGTTGTACTGCACTCCAAGAAGCAGAATTTTACAGAAGAAAAGTTGGTGAGTTCTCTAGGGAATTGGCGAGACAGATGGCATGTGACAGTAAGACATCTCCAGGTATGCCTTTGTTTGTCCTAGGTCAACATATTTTGATGGAGAATGGATATGCATCACTTATGTTGTCTACATTGTTGTTGCAGCTCAATGGTGGGCTATGTTCGGACATGAAACACCGACTCTGCAGAGGCTTGCGATGCGGCTCGTATCTCAGTGTTGTTCGTCTAGCGGATGTGAGCGTAATTGGAGTACATTTGCATTGGTCCACACTAAGGTGCGCAACAGGTTGGCATACCAGAAGCTTCAGAAGTTGGTTTATGTAAACTACAACCTTCGCATTCGTTTGAGGGAGGCTGGGTTATTCCTAACAAAAGAAGAAGATCCATTTGACAAACTCATGGAGCTTACATTGTACGATCAGTCAAATCCAATTAGAGATTGGATGGAGAATGGCCGGTCCAATGCCGCACCATTGCTTGATGAGGAAGCCACTGAGAGTGACACCCCTATGCCTTTTGGGTTGGTTGTGAGAGAAGCAGAGCAATTGGGAAACACCGCTGCTACTGACAATATTGTTGACTGGGCGGAGAAGACTGTGGGTGACACACACATAGGCAAAAGGAAACTCCAATCCACGTCAACAAAAGAGAAAGGTAAAAAGCAGAAGGTTGTTGATGTTGATGCACAGCTAGTCGGTAGCGATGAGTCCACCGCTAGTGACACTGCTAAAGGCAGTCCAACGTACCAAGAGTCAGCTGGCAGTAGCTCTGCCTCATCTAAAGATGATGATGATGGTGATGGTGGCGATGGTGGAGATGGGGCCGCTCAGGGACACACATCGGAGCCGCGACATGAGCCTATCCACTTCACAGGTACTGTTATAGTACATTTCTTTGTTATGTCACGTACTTCATTGTTTATTTACTCTTGACAACAATTTTGCAGGTGAGACCAGCTTCACTCACGCTACACAGGATCAGGACCATGGCGCTCCTATGTCGCAGAGGACGACCATGCCTGGGCCCTCGACTAGGCAACATTATTATGGCTATGGAAGTGAGTGTCACTCTAATGACACCTCAAGTAACTATGGATACGGTGCTAGTGAGTCATCAAATGATTACTACTCATACACTGTTCCTGAATTGAGCAACCAACCACCTCAAACATGGGTCTATGAGTGGAGAGATCGTGATTTCCATGACATGTTGGTCTCACAATGGCAAACAAGCCATGAGTGGACGGGTCAATCTTGGCATGACTTCAAGGCGGAGTTGGCTTCTACAAAGGGAATTAACATCATGTCAACTGAGGAGTACAACGAAGCGTTTCAGAATTGGAATTGCCCGTGGCGTTGACATGTATGTTTATATGTAGTGTACTATGTTAAAGACTATGTGTATCATTATGTCTTATGGAACTCTATAACTATGTATCGGACTCTTATGAAACTATATAACTACGTGGCGTTGACATGTATCATTATTTCATGCGACGAACTTCATATGACTTCTATTGTGTTGTGTTGATGTATTGTCTTCTATATTTGTGAATCCTGTATGTTGAATCTGTGTCTCAGACTATTGCAAATATTTAGCAAAGGTCATGCCAAAATTTTCATCTTTTTTGCCTATTTTTCCGGGTTTTTACAGTCGGCGCCGGTTTCACATTTCTACCGGCGGTTTACCGGAAATTATGACCGATTTACCGGTAAACCGGTCCGGTTTACCGTTAAACTCGGAATTTTCGAGTTCAAAATTTGGTTTTTGAATTTTGTGCCGGTTTCCGACCGGTTTTCGCGGTTTTCGCAAAACCGGTTTTGAATTTGGTTTTCGCGAAAACCGGTCATTCCGGTGGGCGGCCGTAGCGACGAGTGGAACGAAATTGTAAACCTTGGTTCCCGCTAGGAAAAGTATCTAAGCTGTGATGGACCAGGTCTCATCCATCCTTTCATATATAGCTAATCTCATACACGAAATTAGGCCTTCCTGTATATTGTAGTCGGCATAAACAATGCGGAGGGCAGCAGTGTGGAAAAAAAATCGATCTTGACTGCATTGCCGAGGACAGCAGCGTGGCCTAACGAAGAGGATGTGCAGAGCTGCGGCGAAACTTCAATCTAGAAGACGACGAAACAATTACCGGCGAACGCGCAACCATGGCCCAATTTATGACGTGAACACGGAGAGAAGTTCACAGCACACGATCGCATAGAGCAAAGCTTGTGGACGAGGTGGTGCAAAAACGATCGCAGCTGGACAAATTTTGCTGTGTGAAAGAAGTGAAAGATAGCTCGATGACGCCGCAAGGTGAGTTGGGAAGAGCATAGCATAAGCAACAAAGTATAGGCCACAGCAAACCTCAACGTGTCGACGTTCGTCAACAAGGATAATTCGCTCTGTCATGCAGGGGCATGGGGTTATGACTATGGATGGAGCACCATCCGCAGGAGGACCTAGAAAGACTCTGACGGTAGGGCACATATGGCATTGACCCAATAGTCAAATAAGATGTCATAAAAGTTAAAACACATATGACAGTTATAAATTTTCAACACAATACTATCCAACTAATTTACACAAAAAAAAACTATCCAACTAATTATTGTCACATATGTATGAAGTCTTATATCCATACTACCTCACCAATGACAAAAAAATGTTGTCATATGTTAATAGTTTCTCCATGATGATCATTTGCGAGCATAATGCCATTTATAATAGAAAATAATCTTATATCGTTATGCTATATAAACCTCATAAAAGACCAGAAATATTTAGATGCTCAGCCTGATACCCTAAATAAAATAACATAATTTATGAGACATATATTGACGGAGCTCCCTACATAAGAATGTGGAATAAATAACAACTTATTTTATCAATTGAGAGGTTTGTGGAAAGATGTGGAAAAAACAACTCAATTGTAAATAAAATAAAAATGTTAAATGTCTGACAAATTAAATTAAACCAATTATGTTTTGAAAAACCATTAAACAAAGTAACATGTCTAGCGCCGCGCAATCTGCGCGGGCCATCTTACTAGTTATATCAGAAAACAAAGGCCATCTATTGCTCAAAAAAGAAAAAAGAAAAAAAGAAAACAAAGGCCATCTCAGTCAATTGAGTACTATTTCATTTACATCTCCTTCCATTGCCTATTCGGATAAAACATGGTTACTTTTGTTACACGATTAGTCTTTATTGTTTTCTCCAGCGATCGAGTTCATAGTACGACGACTGTCGACCGGGCGCCAGCCATCCGAACGCCCGTGATTCAGAAAAAGCACGACCCCTTTTGTCCTGAGATAAGAAAATCACAACTTGGCGCCATGGTATGTTCAGAATAAAAAAAGGCAGTCATCATGCTAACAAAATATCAACAATGAAGTGTCGGCGCATACCGATATGACCGTTAGAATAAGACATACTCCCTCTGTCTTCAAATTATGTGTTGTTCTAGCTCAATCTATTTGTGCCACAAATAGATATGGTCGTTTTGCCTCCGTGCCTGCGCCTGCCTAATCCTTGCAATCCGGTTCCCTTCCCCTGTACTCCTCTGAATAAAGAAAAGAAAAGAAAAGAAAAGAAAAGAGGAGGAGCAGCTCCCGATGCCCAAGCCAAGCCCATGGCGCCTCCTCTGAATAAACAAAAGAAAAGAAAGGAGGAGCATCGCCGGATTAATTGAGGGCAGCTACAAACACTGCTGTAGCTCTCCGGTCAGCCGTCGGTGCACCTGTCTGCGCCTTGAGAGAGAAGGCACCGGCGTCGCCTCGTCTAGACAGCCCGTGCTCCAGTACGTCATGGGCAAGCACTAGTCGTTCTTGAAGCACTGAATCAACACCGGTGCCATTCGTCCGTGATCTCTTCCTACCGATCCCCCATCTCCGGCACCGCTGGTAGCAACCAGCGCTTCCTCCAAAAAAAATGAGCACAGATCGATAGATCCACTTGACATCTGCATGCAAGGGCTTAATCTGCCCATGATATCTTCATTTGTTACTCCAATTAACATTGCAGAGATTAAGCCCTTACGATTCAACCTGTCATCAATATATTTTGATCCAGCAGGCTATCGTTCTCGAAAAATCCTGTGGTCTATTCACAGATTGCTGAACACAATACACAGGTCACTGAGGAATAAGCCTAACTAATCATCAGCCATGAGGACTTAGCTCCCGTCACCAATCAATTGCTAATCAACAACGGCTCCATCGCACTGGTTGAAGTCGGCTGGAGGCTGCCAATTTGGAGCTCGTCGTGGCGGTTCGAGCTTCTGGGAGGCGGCTGCGGAGGAGGGAAGCCGCTGTCGTCCTCGCAGGCGCCTCGCTCGTCGTCGTCGATCGCTGCCTAATACATCAACTATCAATATTACCCTTTATGAATTCAAGAAAAAAAAATAGTACCCGGCCCACATTATCTGGTACCGGTCCACAACTTAAAATTCTTTTTATTAGGTACGTCCCTATTTTTAACCGTTGATCCGACCATTTCCATGCACCATAGAATTTCTCTTGCTTTAATCTATTTGGTGAACTTGTCTATTGCTACTATGAAACGTGCGTAACCTGGCTCCGCGCATCTTTCGGAAAGGGCCGACCAAGTTAAGTCCCAGACCGCGAACAACCACATGAGGGGTATGGTTTGCAGTTCTTCAGCGGGGAGGTGCGTATGCCGTGCAAAGTATTGGCATCCTTGCATTGCAGGTACGCACAATTCTCTCCGCGTCGGCCACTAGAATCCCGCGTCGTGCTTTTTTCTGAGTCACGGGCGTTCGGATGGCTGGCGCCCGGTCGGCAGTCGTCCGTACTATGGACTGGATCGCTGGAGAAAACAAGTAAAGAACCCTTGAGATTATTCCCTCCCCACTAACAACAGCGGCCCACAGCCCCACTCTTCAGGAAACTGCTCCATTTGATCGGCCAAGTCCAACTGTCCAAGTGCGGGTGTAGCTGATCCACTCGCACACGTGCATGCCACCCTTGCGCACCACCGACAGCAAGAGTACAAAGTCCCCAGATGCCGCATGCTTTCTCTTTTCATGCCAGCCTCATTCCAGCAAGAGGTCTCCCTTGATTTCTCTTTTCACGTGCGCCTAATTCCCACCAAGGTTGCATGCCTCAACTCCCTTCCCTCTCCGTACCCATTCAGAAATATCGGGTAGAATGGCTCAGTAAAGGGTGGGTGAATTAAAAACCACTTCGACCAGTTTGAATTGATAATTAAAAAAAAGTGTGCCTTAAAAAATATACTACAAAAGTAAATACAATATGATTATGATCAGAATTCAATAACTAAACCTAAAACATTATCATAATGCGAAAGGGCCTGTATTCTAGTGGTTACAAGAGCTTCAGTAGCATTTGAGGTCCAAGGTTCGACTCCCCTGTGAAAGCGAATTTTCTAAGATTTAACAACATTTGTGCTTTACGATGCTCCCGTCGACAGCGAGACGGATACATTCTAGAAACAAAAGAAATGCTCAAGAAATACTAGAGTGACTTGGAAGCATATTGCCGGTGCTACTACTACCCCGTCCTGTTTCACCTCAAAATTTCAAATTTTAGAATGTAACTCAAATTTCCCTAAATTTTGAAATCTCTTTGGAATAGAGTAAAAATTTTCTTTATTAATACTCCGTCCACTATCAAAAAAGCTATCGTTTTGGACATTGACACGGTCTTCAAAACATAGCTTTGACTAATATTTTTTAATATAAAATATAGATAAAATGTACTTTTATGAAATTATATTTCAATATGAATCTACTCATGTCATTTTCATATTTCTAACTTAAAACATAAAAAATTATATACAGTCAAAGTTTAATATGTTTGACTTAGGGCAACTTCAAAACGACAGCTTTTTTGATATGGAAGGGAGTATAATATTATCACATTTATTTAAGAAAATGAGCTATTTTATTAATAAATAATTAATATAGGTTATATTATAATTGTTGTTACATTCATGCTGAATAATTTGCATTACGATTTTTTATTGGAGTGGAAAATTGTATTTAAAATTCGTCTAGATATCGTTTTATTTTATATAGAAAATGGAATAGTTTTCGAAATAGAAAAGAAGAAAGAAAAACCTTAGCCAGACCTTGGGCCGAATCTTCTCAGACCACTTCACTTCCTTTTTCCTTTCTCTTTTCCTTCCCTCTTGGGCCGAATCACCACTCTCCCCGCTCCGACCCAGCCCGACCCGTAACACTAGCGCCGCGCGCCACCGCCCGTACGCCGCCGCCGCCGCTCCGCCTCCCTCGACGTCCGGCGAGGAACGCCGCCCCGCCTCAACTCGACGCCCAAGTCCGATTCGTCGTTCCAGACGAAACGACGAGCAACAATGCGATGCGACGCGACGCATCCACCCGGCGCATCTACGACGAGATTCGGCGTCCGAAGCTCCTTCCCGATGATCCTTCAATCGCCGCCGCCATTGACGACGCCAAGCGCGACGCCCGGCAAGGAGACGCCACACATGACGCCTACGACCAGACGCCGAGTACCGAAGTGACACGCCGCCCCTTCCCTTCCAGTTCTCAGCGAGTTTATTGTTTACGAGTTCTTCTACTCAATGGTTGGCGTGCGTGCGTGATAACATGTACAAAATGAAAATTGAACAGTAGATGGACAATTAACTGTAGCGTTTGCTTCTATAGGCGCCTGTTCGTGGAACTGCTCCCTGGGTGCGCGCTAGGAGTAAATCTATGGAAGCAGATGAGATAAATCAGAAACAGAGTAGTCCCTTCGTCCTCGCGCAGAGACGCGATCCCTTTCGAAGCTCTCACCGCCCGGCGGCCATGGGTAAATCACATGACTGCCTCGCAAGTCGTCGCATAACAACGCGCAGCCCACTCCACTTCTGCCGAAAGGGCATATATATCAGAACCAAGCCTAACAGCTTAAGACGACGTATATTTGCACATGGGGTCAGGTAACTCACACACAAAAGATTACCACTTATCGCGGAACATGTATTAATTCGTTCATTTCAAACATCAAAATTAAACCAACAAACTAGCCAATGAGCGAAGACATCGATGTTGCAGTACAGACTGCTGGTGCTTGGAGGGACATGCTCAAGATGCCGACGATTGGAGCTACGTGCCTACAAAAGCAGAGTCATCAAGAATAGCAGTTAGAATCCATCCGACATGACAATCATAGTGCGTAATTTAAGATACCATTTTGTTAAGCTTTTGCAAGAAGCCTTATATACATAGCAAGGAATTTCATAGCTAGGAGTGTCGATCTTGAAAGAAGGGGAAAAACGGATGAAGACTAGTTTGCTAGCCGCTAGTCTCTTAGAGCACCAAAAAAAAAAAGGAACTTTCACACTAGAAATATTGAAGTTTACATAGTGATTTATTTAACAGTAGTATTAATTAGGAACAAAAGACTTGTATTGTATCATGCTGCCCTTACCTCAAATTAGAGATTGCACTTGCAGGATGTTCATGTTCAGCATCACCAATGACATGTTCTGTAATACTGACCATTCTACAGGCACCAACAATGTTTTACATAGATAAGAAAGAATGATTGCGTAGATTAAAAAACAGTCTTAGTCAACAATATTGTTTTAGTACAGAGACTTACAGTTGAAAGGAAATGCAGCCACGAGAAAATCAACATCCTCGGAGAAAAGCTGCAGGTTCTTGGTCTTGAGAAGGAACTCTACTTCATCATCATCAAAATCAACCAGAAAACCAATTTTGAGAAACTCGGTTAGAGATGGAATGAGATCATCTCTCTCATACAACAATGCTTGAGAGATCTCTTCACCAAAGCATGCCGCCATCTCGATCCTAGTGACTGTCCCAACTTGGCTATCAGATTTCTGCATGTACAGCTTGTGGTCCTCCCTGTCCCACCTGAACATTCTGCGCCCTTTGACAGTCAATGTTCTTCCCGAGGATAACTTTACTTGGTACCTCACATTGATAGGTTCAGTAACCTCAAGAATCTTCACGTTCAGGAGATAAGAAACCATTTGATGCCTCTTGTCAGCAGAAATCTCAAGAGCAGGATTGGCAAGGAAAGCCAGAATGATCCTGACCAATCCTGGTGTTACAATGGTATCTGTTGCATCAACTACTTGATGGCAATTCATGTTCAAAGTACACGGTTCATCTTTCTTAACAGCTTTGGATATAGCTCGAACACCGAGGCTCTGGTAGATCGTATCCATCTTTGCTCGAGAGGTGAATGACAGCCCAGCAGGATACCAAACAAAGATTGGTTCTGACAAGAACTTATCAAACAAATACTTGATAAGGAGATCATCAGGAACAAAGACATTATCCACTTCACGGAGGATGATCTTGCCTCCAGATAGAACAGGAACTCTTGTAACAGACCCTGAAAGAAGCTTTTCTGTTGTCGCATTCCAACGGTATCCAATGAAATCCCAGAAGGACGAACAGCTCGCTGGTGTCAGTTCGAAAGATGTGCATTCCCATGAGCGCCATAAAATGCAGTGATCCAAAACTCTGGGGCTATTCCTAACGCCAAGAACAGTGGAGAAGAACCCGAGCAAATTCTTTTCATAGTACTTGTCCAAGACAGAGAAACGCATGAAAAATAAGCCGTTTCTGTCATGAAGAACACAATCTGCAGGGCGAACCCAGTGCCCACTATTCCTACCCCTGGGTATCCATATCCAGCTTTCACCTTTATCTCTAGGTTCCCATTTGAAAATCTCCAAGTATCTGTATATCCTGGTTATTGTATCACATCGTGAAAAGTGTTTCAGATCCTGTGCCAACAAAGAGCACCCGTAGCCAACATCCACTATAACTCCGATCTGCCTGAGCTCAGTCTTGTAAAACAGTATCTCAGGTCCATAGAATTCTTCGTCAATGAAGGGACCATCTTCCCTGTGCAAATAGGACGACCATGTTGAATCATACAGGGCACATTGATCTGCATATCGGTATCCATGAATTGACTTAATCTTCATCTTTCTAATGCGCGCCGCAAAGCTTCTTGGATCCACACTCCTTTGCATACATTTTAACAATGCAACAAAAGTTGAGCCCGCAAGTAGAGGAGTGCTGCCGACACCGGTCAAGCCTACTACATTTTGATCATTGATTTCGCTAGTACTCCTCGAGACGACAACATTAACATCAGTTGGCGTAGACATTTGATTCGCCTCAGGAATAGATAGACATGACATGACAAATTCTGCTCCCTGGTTAAATTCAACGGTAACACCCAAAGCCTTGAGCTCCTTCTTGTAGCTGTAGATTTCCTTCCCTGTTCCATCGTTCGTATCACTATCATCAATGAAGGGTAGGCTCGCAACTGGAATGAGAGGCTCCCATGAGGAATCAAAGAGAACACAGTTCTTTGGAGATCTGAAACCTAGCATAGTATGCAGCCATTTCTCTGTCCGCATAAATTTGAGAATATCAGCTGGAAATGTCTTGTCCTCATCATTCAGATCTTTATAGCAGGAAAGCAGAGCAATCCTTATTTCCTTTGTAAGGGAAGATGTTGACAAAAGTTGCTTCAGATAGCAAGTTATAGAATTGCTCGCCTGTTGCAGACTAACAACTACGCCAATCTTCATCAGTTCGTCTCGGTAAGTAAGAATTTCATCTCCATAGAAAGGCAAATCAAGTAATGGAACTGCATCGGCGAATTTGATAAGGCATTTCCACTCTGGGTCAAGAAGAAATGTTTCCCGAGGAGATCTGAATCCAGCATTAGTTTTCAACCATTGGCGCTTCTTCAATGCCTTCACCAAGGTGTTGCATGATACAGTATTTCTAATACATTTCAGTAATAGTATAGCGGCACCAGAACTAACAGGACCTGTTGGCAGCTTGACGTTATCAACAATTAGCTGGTACTCTTGTCTGAATCTGACATGAACACCTACTTTCTCCAGCTCAGACTTGTAATCACTGATTTCATCACCGTAGAAATTGATGTCCACAAAACATAAATTGCTGATTTCTGATGGAAGTGTCCACTCTGAACTGAAAAGAACAGATTCAGCAGGAGACCTAAACCCAAGACAAGTTTTGAGCCACACGCCATGTTTAATGCTCTTAATGAGATGATATGTTGGCATGTGCTCCTTTTTCAGGAATCTGATGAAACGGAGCAGCGACAGCACTGTGTCCCCTGCCACACTATCTATTACTATTGACATAAAACACTTGCCAACATATGCCATTGCTTCAGAAAATTCAAACTTCACACCGAGTGATCCCAACGTTTCCTTAAAGTCCGCAATTTTGTTCATGTAATAATCTTGATCAATCATTGGGACATCAACAAAGGCAAGTTCAGCATTAAACAAGCTAGCCCATTCTGCATTTGAAAGAAACGATTCCGATGGTGTCCGGTAACCAGCTGACGTCTTAAGCCAATTCCCAAACATGATACAACTTGAGAATTTTTTAGGTAATCCTATACCCTTTGATCTTAAATTCTCGATCCACTCCAGAAGGAGAAGTGCATTTTCCCAAGTTAAAGAAGAAGATGCAGCTGAAAATCCAGCGTCTGGAGGAATCAGAAAGGGCACATCAGTGGCTTGCATGTATATTCTGGCAAATGATAAAAATTTGTCTTCACATATATGTTCTCCAGAGATATTGCCAGACAAGTAATCATCTCCAAGCTCAACATAACTTTGAGCCCTCCACGGATTTTCACCAAATAAAGCAGCCCACTTGCTCCATTTAGATGGAACAAGAACCACATTTCTTGTGGCAACAACACACCCGAGATTATCCACTATAGGCAATAAGCTGCATATGCGACTTACACTCCAGTCTGACATGTACTTCTGAGTTTGCAAGTGATAGATGAAGTGAGTAAATGCAAGAACTAAGCTTTTCTCTCGCAGTTCTTTTACGACAGTAAGAGCATAGTCATGTAGCGTCAGAATCTTCATTCCTACATACTTCTCCAGCCATTCCATGATAGCTATTTTGTTAGAAAACAGTCCTAGTGCTTTCTGCATAGATGAAGGCATAAAAATTATACGAGAGACAGTTGAGAAGTAGTCACTGTTCCAACTGATAATCAATTGAGCAGATTCTTCATCAGTTAGCATGCATAGCCTTTCATCTGCCATCGTGATGTCAGAGACACTCCTGTAGGCCACTTCACAACCTGCACCAATACACTTAATAAGTTGTATACGCTCCATGTTTTTGCCAGCAAACATAGTGATCCAGTTCTGAGCAACAAAAGCGAGAAGATCAAAATAAATATCCTCAGGCAACAGCTCCACAAGATCTGATCCTTGGATGCAATTTCCATACCAATCAGCACTAGCATACTCAACACCAAGAAAACTCAACACACCATCATATTCTTTGCTATCAAAGTAGGAGTTCAGAATATGAGTGCCATAAGATGAAATGTTTGGAACATTAACACCCAACTTTACTGCCTTATTCATGATGCTCCAGAATGCAGCATTCAGCCGACGGGCCTCTGTAGGTTTGCAGAATACTTTCACTGAAGAACAGGTCTCACATGGAACTATGTCCGCATCGATCATCTTGTTTCTTATGCACAGCCTAACAGCATCCATAAGTGGAACAGAAGAATGATTTAGTGGCAGAAACTTGAAAACCGGTGGAAGTGCAAACATTGGCGCACTTTCTGTTGACTTCACGAGTGCCTGAAAAGCATTTACGAAAGCAGAAGGTACGCATTCAAGAATACCTCTGTTCCATGGGCTATCAAGCAAAATTGATTCTCGGGACGATGACAGCATGAAATCTGCTTGGATAATGAAAGGAAAGTTTGTGGACATTTCAGTTGGCAGGAATGCATAAACACCAGGCGCTCCCATCCCCCTACTCAGTCTTTGGCCATGTGGAAATGCCAGCATAACTACCCAATAATCTATTCCATCTCTCTTCTGCACCCTGCATTCTGGTTTCACAGGAAACTGCTGCTTCCATATATAATAGCTACAATGAAGCTCGCCTGTCTTATCCTCCTCAGCAGATAGGTGAAGAGTGTAGGATTCAGCACCAATATCCTTCCTAGTTAAAGCATCAGCTTCACTAGATATAGAAATCTGACTCAGATTAGTCGCATTTAGATCATCGTTAATCTCCCTCACAGAAATTTGCCTGATCTTTGACAGGAACAATAGTATTTCTGGGTGGGTACTTGATAGCTCCTTTTTCACGGCATCTATCTTATCAATTTTCAGAGGCAATATTATAATTGTCGTAGGAAGCCTTTTCAAACAACCGTATATCTTTGCAATGTCTGCAATACTTGGATTTTGTTCAACCCACTCGGGAACAATATACCCGATACCACACTCTGCTGATGGCTCTTCACTGAATTTAATTTGATATCCATTGCTGAATATATGAGGATTGCTGGATACCAGAAACACACTTTTAAAACCAATTCCTGCACCACAAATAGAAGAGCAACCATTAATCAAAGAAACGAACATGGTAGTCTTTCCCTCAAAAAAAAAAAAACGAACATGGTAGTCTTCAGTATCTGTAATAACAAAGAGCGTGATTGATAACAAATTATCATTCCATGATATTATTCTGCCCCAATAAACTGAGATGCTCTACTTTAATAGTATCAAATAACAATCATATGATCAAGTACCTTTTTCGCCAATATAACCACTGCTTCGGTTATCCTTTTTTGTTGACTTCCCAATCCTACAGATGGATTCAATATTCGCTGCAGTAAAGCCCTTCTCATTGTTGAACACCAGGAGGGTTGCGATAGCTCCACTACAGGTTATGTCCTTAGAAGTGATTACAAACTCCAAAGCTGGTGTAGCTCCAGACGGGTAGTCATTATCCTCAGCGTTCTGACATCACAACATATTGATTAGAGTATTTCCACTAGAGTAAAAGCTCAAACAAATTCAAGAACTACGAAACAATTTATTGAATAGAACTCTTCATATTTTATAAGAAATCAATGATAAAGTTATGACACCAAAAAGACAAAGAAAAACGACTATAGAACATCAGAAACAGTGAAACCATTGCAGAACATCTCAAACGTTTGCTTGCCGCTCTTCTTTTTTTTTTCTTTTTTTGCGAGGATGCTGCTCTTGTTTTTGGTGTGTACGATTGGTTAATTAACTCTTAAATGAAGAACCAGTCAAACAGAAGATCTCCAAGTGTACTTCCTATGTAAGTGTCAAAAGTTAAACATCAGCAAGAAAAAATTAATCAGTTGTGACTCTGAAGATACTGCTCATCCTTTATTGCCTACCATAACTGAACAAGGCAGTACCTTCGTGATATTAAAAAAACCGGAAAAAGTAGTTGACCACACAACTGAATGGTTCGAATAAATAAACTTATTTTGTAAGCCAAAAGCTTAAACCTAGATGTTCTTTCATGCTGCCTATCGTTACAGTTCCATCAAATTCATCAGAGAAATCACAACCTTAATATTAATAGAGATATCCCTATGCTCTTTTACCATTCTCTGCTCCAAAATAAAAGGGGTCTAGAGGGGGAAAAAAGGAACTTTTTCTCCGCTGAGAGAATGGAATCAGGGGATGCGGTCAAATTAACCGTCAGAGAGCTCCTAGATTTCCATCTGGAATATGGATAACTCGCTACCCCAAAGAATCGATGAATCCTCCAATTTCATCCTACACCGAAAGAGGGCGCAGGCTAGGAAAGCAAGAAACGCATATAGGCGATGCGAGCTGTAGCTCGTTTCTTGCCTTGTTTTCCCCGACCTGGAATGACTCTCACCGCCGCCCTTTGCCGGCCGGGTTCTGGTCGCCGGAGATGGGTGGCGGACTCGGGCCGGCCAAGCCCCACCACGGGAATCCAGCGAACTGCATCTCTGTTCCGGAACAGGTGTGTTGACTGTTGTGTGTGTTTGCAGCAATTGGTTTGCAGTCGATATTTCAGACTTCAACAGTTGGCTGGCCTGAGTCCAATTCAGTGCGGTGTAAAATTTTATAACAAACTTTGTCAATTTAAAATAATTGTACCAGTTGTAATTGCAAAGATCAAAGTATTAGATTATCGTGAAACTAAATTTTGTAAATTTGATTAACATGGATGTAGGCGCTGCAGATTTAGTAAAGACTTGTGGCCAACTCGTTAAGATTGTAATTTTGACTGTGATTGAGGTATCACGAATCATTAACAAATACGATTTATGAAAATGTCATCATTTCATTTTTTTTTTAGGGAACCACAAACCAAGCATCAATCAGATATTACATCTCAAGATCAGGACGGTTTGCAAATATGGATTTTTCCTAACAAAATAACAGTATCGCTCCGTTTGGGCCCAAATTTTTCTTTTTGCACAAGGACCCTCAAATGGTTGGGACGCATTTGAAAATAAATGAATAATTTCAAAATACGTCCAAGTGTTTGATCGGTCATTTACATGAACCAAAAATCACAAGAGGCACAAGAGATAACAAGAAGCGAGATACAAACATAGTAACTCCTGGCAACAAGATTATTTCGTCATGCATCTGTGACTCTGCACAGTCATGGAGTACCTGGATGAGCTCCATGAGGAAGTGGACGTCCTTGGAGTAGAGCTCCTGCGAGAGGTAATTGACAGCCTGGTGCATGTCCTCCGCCAGCGGGTTCCGCTCCCCGCGCCCGATGAAGTAGCGCTCGCGCCGGATCCTCTCCACGTGCTCCCTGGCCGCCGCCGCCGCGTCCGGCATCGCCACCGCTGCCGGCGACGAGGACGACATGGTCGTCGAATGACTCAGCTCCCCTGCCGAATGCCGATGGCCTGCGCTACCATCAAGTTTGTAGAAAATGGGTAGAAGAAGAGAAGCCGGAGGAAGACGAAGGAACAAGCAAGGAGAGGTTCAATTCCTGGCCGGAATCTTCGCACGCGTGCTGTTGTGTGTTGGGAAGTGGAGGGGTTCCGAAGCGTGCGTAATGGCCGAGTAGTTATTGAGCTGCTGCACGCCTGCATGCAACGATGCGGCGGCCTTGGATTGGAAGGCGACGAGACGGCCGCGCGAGAGAGTGGTGCGCTGCTGCTACATATATTGGAGTTTCGACCCGTGACACTGCAACGGGGGGTACCGCGGATCACCTGACCGATCAAGGAGTGAACAATAATCTTCAAACACAAACATTTTGAGCCTCGGTGGCTTGATGATCACGATCGAGGAGCTAGACAATATGCTCTAAATTTCTCAGAACTAATGGCTATTAGTTTGATCCAACTGGTAGGTATGATCTCTGAAATTCACATCTATTATTGTATCAAAATTGAGAATAATATTGGAAAAAAATAAGAGTGGTAGACTTGTAATAAGTAGTTTTGTTTGCATAAATAAAATCAAATTAGTAATAGATTAATCCTTGATGTTTGTTAATCTAGTAAGTAATGTGTTTATTATTATAGGTCCGATAGTTATTCTCTCACGTCTTCTGTGTCATAAACATAAATTCCTTAATTGATAGTATAATTATAAAACTAATTACACTAATGACCATTAGTTTTGAAAAATTAGTTGCCATTGTTTTAGACGGCTCTGGTCGGCAACAATTTCGTCTGGTGAATCCTGCTTCGAACAGAGATAGAAGAATGAGCAGTTCGTTCTGGCCTGGATGGGCCGTTATTTATTTTTTTCGCGAAACAAACAAAGGAACGAAGATGTTCCAAGCCAACGGTCTGTGCGAGCAACTGATCTGTGCGAGATGGGCATTCACGTATACTCCATGTCGTATTTAGCGCAAGGGTGCAGCGGCTATCTGACACAGGCACGACGAATGGATCTAGCTGTGTCTTCCCCTTCGATTTATCGGGTTGGGACTTGGGACAGAGCGCAAGAGCTCCGGCACAGCAGCGCTTCACTCCATAGGCGGCTTCCCGTTGTGTTTCTCCATCAGATTTCTCTTTCGTTTTTGCGTCCGCAAGCTTCTGATCGGTGGTAAGTTTGTGGTATTATATCAATTGTAGTTCTATGAAATTTACTTATTGAATGACTAGCTGTAAATGCACACCCATGACGAGTCTAAATTTTGAACTCAAATGGTTGGTTGTAACAAGCTAAGCTCAGTTTTCTAACCCGGGTAGATTTATTTAACCACTGAGCTTCTTTCTTTCATTTTGAAATGAGAGGTTTGTTCAAACGTACGTGGCAAATTGAGCATGATTTACTCTCACTAGCTAGCTGCTTGGATCGTAATGGCAGAAAAATTATCGAAACAGGAAGCTTGCACCTACGTGCCACTTTCGTATGAGAAGAAAGAAATTCAGCACGCTATTATTGCTCGCTAGACACCAGTCTGACAGTATTTTATCAGCAAGAATGCACTGATGAAAGCGTCTGGCACGCCAAGAATTAACACTGACTAATGCATCCTCATTTGCTCCCATGCTGTTACATCAGCCAGCCAGAGTCAATTTTCAGGCAGAGGGCCTTTGAAACGAAATTCGTTCACAGCTAATTAAGCAAATTCGGAACCGTGTATCTCAAATCGATGGAGCATGCACATTGTACTGACATAATATTACTATAATAGTGCCGTCTCCGGCTTAGATAAACATGTGCACTGAAGCAACTGACATATTCTGTTTCAGTATGCAGAAATCGAACATAACAAGTGAAATAGAAAGTCTAGTATTGAGGCCAAAGTAATATAGCAGAAGGCGCCACAGAAGTCACAATCTGGAACCTCCACGCACACCACCAGATTCTTGGACCATCAGCAACCTGCCAAGATAACTCACATAAGACCGTCGCAGTGAACACACAACTGACAGCATACAGACAATATATATGCGCAGAAGGGCATCCAACAACAAAGGTGAGGAAGTTACTGACCATGAAAACGTCCGCAGGGCTAAATTTACAGATCGCTAATGGTTCTTGGTGACACCTGTTGCTCTGTGCATGGAAATGAGATAGGGACATTGGCATCAGTGGGTTGTACCTATGGTTATATGTAGTGTCGGGGAGAAGGTTTAGTTTTCAGGTCACGTACCAAGCATTGAAGTGTTCAGGAAATCTTCATCTTCAGGGAACAGCTGCAGGTTCTTTGACTTCAGCAAGAACCCAACAGCGGCATCCTGGAACTCCAGCAAGCTGCCGAGTTTTATTAGTTCAGTTAGCGAAGGGACCTGATCCTGCATCTCAAACATCAGCCCTTGAGATATCTCAGCCGCAAAGTAGGTTGCGAATTCGATCCTCTCTTTGTAACTGACGTGACCATCACTTCGCTGCATGTAAAGCTTGGAATTCTCCCTCTCCCACCGAAGCTTCCGGCTGGCCTTCACATCGACAACTCTTCCTGAAGACAAGTTTACACTATAGCCAACTGTGATCGGTTCGTCGGTCTCGTGTACAGTCACATTCTGAAGGTAAGAAACCATCTTGTGTCTCTCTTTAGCAGGAATGTCGAGAGCAGGATTTGCAAGGAAAGCAAGAATTATTTGGAGGAGACCAACCTTAAGCACCTTGCTCGCATCAACTGTTCTGAAACCACTCTCTACGGTGAAAGATTCGTTCTTCATCACAGCCTTGGATATTGGCTTAACACCAATACTACCATAGATGTTGTTAAGCTTTGCTCGAGACATGGAAGGGCGCTTAGAAGAAGGATACCAGATGAAAATTGACTGTTGAGAAAGATTGCTGAATAACTCTGTAAGGAGTAGATCGTCAGGAATGAACACATCCTCTTTCCTTGATAAAAGGATGTTTCCATTAGTACATACTGGAACCTTGGCACAACCAGAAAGTAATTTCTCTGTTGTTTTGCTCCAGTTTGTCGCCACAAACTCCCAGAAAGCAGAGCAATCAGACATAGGTAGCTCGCTGACCGTGCTCTCCCATGTTTTCCATAGTTCACAATAGTCTTCAGCACCAGGGCCATGCCTCACACCCAAAACTGGAAAAACTAAGTCAACCAACTTGACATCATAATATTTGTCCAGAACATGTAGCTTCGAGCTAAAAAGATTGTTCCTGTCATGCAGGACACAACTTTGTGAGCCCACCCATTCTCCACAATTCGGTATCCATATCCAATTGCTGTTTTTATTTTCAGGCTCCCATTTGCACTCCATCAGGTACATGTAGATCCGGCAAATAGAAGTCCTATCTGTGTGGCTTCTCAAATGCCGAGCAACAAGATCATGTCCACATCTAACATCCACAATTACTCCGATTCTTGCAAGCGTATCTTTGAATGATTTTACCTCTGGACCATAGAAAGCTTCATTGATGAAAGGGCCATCTTCCATGCAGATAGAAGACTGGTTTGCATCAAAAAGGATACATTCATCAGGACATTTGTATCCCATGGATGTCTTCAACCAGTTCTTGCAAATCTTATCCTCGAAGCCGTTAGGAAGCGCAGTTCTACAGCTCAAGTAGCCCTTGATGCACTCAAGCAGCGACAAGACGGTAGCTTTTGACATGACCGAAGTATCACCAGGAATGTTGAGACCAGCAATGACGAATCTAGCACCATATTTCGCTTCAACAGTAACACCCAATTCCTTAAGCTCATCTTTATAAACATAAATCTCCTTCCCTAAACCATGACAAGAGTCACCATGATCTATAAATGGTAAGTTTGCTATGGGAGACAAAGGGTCCCATGTGTCATCAAACAAGATTGCTTCCGAGGGAGCTCTGAATCCCAGTGATGTGTGCAGCCACTTCTCGCTGCGCATGCAGTTGAAAAGTTCAACAGGAAGTGGGCTGTGTGTTTTCAGCCTGCGATAACATCCCAGTAGTGCCAGGACACTTGCCTTTGAAAGTGATGAATTCAATACCAGCTGCTTGAAACGATGAGCTATAGCCTTCGATGCCTCATCGAAACTCGTGATCAGGCCAGTTTTCTTTAATTCTTCTTTAAATGAGCTGATCCCTTGACCATAAAATCCATAATCAATTACAGGAGTCCCATCAAAAATCTTTAAAAGGCACTCCCATTCAGGGTCGACAAGAAAAGTTTCATTAGGAGCACAAAATCCCATGTTGGTCTTCAACCATTTCAAACCGTTGAGCTTCCTTATGAAATCATCACATGAGCCCTGATTTCGAATACACTTGAGGATTAGAACAGTAGCCTCAGAGGTAACAGTAGTTGAATTGAACTTGAAATTGTCAATCACAAGTTTGTAGTTGTCTTTGAATCCAACAATAACGCCAAGCAACTCCAGTTCTGACTTATAGGCAAGGATTTCCTCGCCATAGAACTTGACATCAAGAAATGGTTGGTTACTGATACATGATGCCACTGCCCAATCTGAATCATAGATAATACAATCACCAGGCGGCCTGTTTCCGAGAACGCTCTTCATCCATCGCCCACCTTTCACGCTGTTGATTAGATCACTTGGAGATAAAACTCTCTCTCGCAGAAATCTAATGAGCCGAAGCAGTGCATATACATTTTCTCTTGTCAGCCCATTGCTAGCAGCCATAGACATGAGACGAGTTCCAATGTATGCTGATGCCTCCTGGAATTCAAATCTGACACCAATTGCCTTGAGTTCCTCTTTGTATGTATGCAGCTTGTTTCGGTAGTATTGTTGATCAATCATTGGTATATCTACAAAGGAAGATCCACTTTGTAAAAGACTTCCCCAGTTAGCACTGGACAGAAATGATTCTTTCGGTGGCTTATTCCCGACTGATGTCTGCAGCCAACTTCCTTCTTTTACACAAGCCAAAAACTTATTGGGTAATGGTACACCTTTTGATTTAAGGTTCCGTATCCATTCCAGCAGTAAAAATGCATTGTCCACTGTTAAACGTGAGGACACAGTAGGAAAGATTGCATCTGGCGGGTGTATGAATGGCACATCCGAGGCATGCAGATTTTCTTTCAGGAATTCCAATAGCTGGTCCTCTGATGTATAGTTTCCAGCAAAGCGGCCTGCTGATTTGTAATCTGCAGATAATTCAATGTATCCGGCACTCCTCCATGGGTTCGAGCCCATCAAACCAACCCACTTGCTCCCCTTGGCAGGAACTATAATGCTAGTTCTCTCCTCGACGACATCTCCGTAGCTGTCAATTACTGGCATGACCCTGCACAGTTCTCCTAAGTAGTAGCTCTCTATGTACCGCTTCTTTGATGAATGATACAGAAAGTGCGCAAAAGAGATAGTGGACCTTCGATCATTACCCAAGGATCCAACAACCGTTGATCCATAGCTATAGACAGAGAAAACCTCCACTCGTGCATGATTCTGAAGCCATTTTTTCACAGTTACCTCGTGTGTGAAATCGTTCAGAGCTGTCTGCGTGCTGGAAGGGAGAAAGAACCGGGCAGCACATGGAAACTCCTGATTCCAGCTGATTAGCCATGATACGTACTCCTGTTCAGATGAAATGCACAACCTATCATTATGTTGACTAGCTCTTGATACGCTCCAAAAAGAGAGAACACCACTCCTATCAACACACTTCAATAGGGGAATGGATCTCATGTTTGTGCCAGAAAAACAGTCCGTCCAATTGGTTGCCACAAAATATATAATTTCTAAGTACAGATCTTCCTGTACCTCCTTTATAAGATTAGAACCTTCTATGCATTTCGCATACCATTCAGGGGTCACGCTTTTGATTTCCAGAAATGCAAGGACACTGTTGTATGTACTGTTGTCAAAGTGAGCACTAAGAATGTAGGTTCCATGAGTTGACAAATTGTTCAAATCCACTTGAGATTTCCGTGCTTTGGCAATGATAGCCCGGAATGCTGGTTTGAGCCGTGCAGCTTCAGCTGGCTTGCAAAATATATTCTGTGAAGTACAAGATTCACATGGAACTATACACTCGGACATGACCTTTTGTTTGATTCCAGACCTAACTGGTTCAAGCAATGGGATAAGCGAAGGATTTACTGGCAAGAAGTTGAACATAGATGGTAGCGTCATTGCAGGTGCATTAGACTTCACAAGTGTTACGAGAGCATTCATGAAAGCACTCGGGACACACTCCAGAATTCCCTTGTTCCATGGATTATCGAACAATATTGCTTCCCTTGATGAGGCAAGGAGGAAGTCAGCCTGGATAATGAAGGGGAAGTCTGTCACCATCTCTGTTGGCAGGAAAGCATAAACGCCAGGAGATCGTTGTTTCCCTCGGGACAGACGCTGGCCGATAATTGGAAAGGCCAGGGTTATCACCCACTCATCAATTTCAGCACGTTTGTCCACTCTGTTCTCTGGCTTCACAGGGAACTTCTGCCTCCACATATAATAACTGCATTCTTCTTCTTCTTTTCCACTCTCTTCAGCAGATAAATGGAGTGTGTAAGACTCGGCATGCATGTTCTTCCTCATTATGTAGTCCAATTCACTTGATATGGAGATGTCGCTAACAGTGCTACTCTTTGGATCATAGTTATCCTCACGGACAGAAAGCTTCCGGATCTTCGATAGAAACAGTAGCATTTCTGGATGCATGCTTGACAGCTGCTTCTTTACTGCATCAACCTTCTCACATTTCAACGGTAAGATGATGGTTGTTGTTGGAAGAATTTTGGAATGCCCATATATATCTTTGATGTCTGATAGGCTTGGTGTCGATTCCACCCACTCTGGGACAATGTATCCAATATTACATTCTGCACAAGGCTTCTCATTGAACTTGATTTGATAGCCATTACTGAAGATATGGGGCTGGTTTGATATCAGAAACACACTCTTGAACCCAATACCTGAAACAAAAAAGACACCAAACACATAACAAGCTAACACTGATAAGCAGGTTCGTAGTGGTAATTATAATTGTTTGCAATGAATCAGGTGTGCAACAGATAAATAGGATACAACATCAACATAGCCTTTTATCCCAAGCAAGTTGGGGTAGGCTAACAGATAAATAGGATAATGAAAGAAATTGATAAACGGATCATGTAAGCTAACAAGAATTGAGCACGTCTAACTGGTATTCTATAATTAACTTTCCCTTACAAGCACAAACTCTAATATGCATGTTAAAGTTAAATTACTCCATCTAGTTCTGATCGCATAACACGAGCATATGCTCTTGAAGCAAATGGTATATAATTTCCTAAAGAAATTCAGTTTGAATTTTAATTTATCAAGTTAACTCATCGCACCATGTAGAACCTATGAAAATTCATGTTACATGGGTATTTGAATGTGTCAGCAGTTGAACCACAACCAGAACTGTACCACTACATGATACTGCCCGCCCAATCAAACTCTAGAAACTAGACAAATTTGCATGCTAGTACCGACTTCACATAGTCACCACATAGTTATGGATGGAAAAATGATCCAGCCTTGTGAGGCAGTATTATTTGATCTACATAAGATTTCATAAATCTTGATAATGACACAAAAGGCTTCTTAGGATTTCTCAATTCATAAAAAATAAAATGTTTCTTAACAACGAAAGAACAGAAAATGTTCTGAGCAGCTGCAAATGCTTACCTTTTTCTCCAATGTAACCGTGATGTCTGTTTCCCTTCTTTGTTGATCTCCCAACTCGACAAATAGAGTCTACATTTGACGAAGAGAATCCCTTTTCATTATTGAAGATAAGCAATGTAGAGGAGGCACCAGATCCAGTAATATCCTTTGATGTGATTAGAAACTCTAATGAAGGAGCTACTCCAGAAGGGTATTCATTATCCTCAGCGTTCTGTTTTCACAAAAGAAAATATTCATATTAGAAGTTGCATAAAGATTATGTGCCAACAACTTCAATCACATGCAAAGCAGGTAGATTGATCAAAGAAAAGGATCTAAGGGTCAGTTACTGGTTGGATTCCTAAGTTCAGAGTACATTTTGGGAATTCTGCCACACATTATAGGAGGAATTCTGTCACTAACCTTCATTGTTATCGGGAATATCATTTCAACACATCATTATGGCGAACTAGCTTTAGTTTCAATAACTTAACTGTATTCCCACCCCCCTTTTTCTTTTAATTCATACATTGAATATCAGAGAGGTGTAATTCAGTACATGATAAACCTACAACACCAAGTACTATTTCTCTCTGCAGTTAATTTTGTTTGTTTACCCTCTCGCAAAAAGGGTGAAAAAGGACTCTTGTAATATAACAGTAGACAATAGATCTATTCCTGCAGGCTACACTCTTCACTCAACCTTACAACTGATAAGTTCACTTGAGATTTTCGTCGACTAAAAAAATTGCTGCAAAAACTTGGAAAATCAGCCAATACATGACAAGTTTGTCCAGCTGGCAATGACGTGATGAAGTTCACCATGCTTGAAGTAGGTATAAGCAAACATCTTATGTAAAATTAATTGCCGATTAGGAGTTCCATCCATAGGCCCACCTATAGTAAAGCAAATGTGGCACTACTCTGCTCCGTCATATTCGGACTCAGCGACAATTTTTTTGTATTTTTATTACTTCAGATTTATCATTGTTTGACTTAAGACCATATCAAACCATTTCAACATGGGGTGACCACAATATTTATCATATCCCATTATTTTGAAGCAACGCACACTAAATCAGGAAGGAGCAAGCTAACTTGAAAAATGAAAAATCTCAATGCTAATCTACGATAGTTTATATTGAATGGTTTTCGGTATGCAACCAATGGTGGAACATTGTCCAAAAAGAATGGTATGCAACCAATGGTGGAACATTGTCCCCCCCCCCCCCCCCCCAAAAAAAAAAGGAGCCAACAGGCAGCCAACATCTTTGATGTATAGTTTAAGTTAAATTCTAATTTTTTTCATGCTCATAAATTACATATTTTCTACATAGTAAAAAAACAGGACCATGACCAAAGACTGTCATAATTTTCTCTCCACATACATTGAACAAAACATTTACAAAATTATTACAGTAACTGGTTTGGTGAGACTAATCTAGTATTCAAGCATGAAGATTGGTATGCAGCTTCTTACCCCTTAATAAATTTTCTGATTACAGAAAGCAGAGAAATATGGATGCAGTGTATTGTGTCAGTTTGAAAAAAAACATCTCTGGACCGCGAACTGAACAGTAAAGTTACTTTTTTGTGCAGTCAGCCTTAGAGCGCCAACTTAGTGTTCCATTCACCCAAAAACATATTTAGAGTAGGATACGCTGCCCGTAGGTCAGCCCAGGAGTTCGGGCCCAAACCAAAGGAGAGCAAAAGACAGGTAAAAGCACATGGTATGGATTTTAGGGAGCAGAGATCGCATTAAGTAGTCACTTTACACATATTTTTTTTTAGTTGAGTCACTTTACATTTGGGTGGCCATGGAAGCATTGATGAAAATGTTAGTAAATTTTGTTGTTGAAAACAAGGAAAATGCTACCAATTCGTTAAGAAACAAGAAAAAAAATTAACAACGGACGGAAAAAAAAAGCTTTTGGAAGATCTATAACTTGACGGAGGAGAAAAAAGGAAATGAAGAAAACAAAAGGCTGTTTCTACATCTATACAAGAAAGATAGCAAGAACTAGTCAGTTGGTCAGCCTAGTATAGTAAGGATAATTTAGGACCCAGTCACCAATTTGGAAAATCAAAGTAAAATTAGTGCTAATAACACATTATACATTTAAATATGTTTTTTTATTGCCATCATATACATTTAAATATGTTTTTTAGCGATCGAATTTTTTTCTTTGCCATATAAATAATTTGCAGACGAAAAATATTTGAGGAATACGATGAAGAAATACAAGGAGAATACAGGCCGATCAGCCGACAGATACGTCCAATCCAACTAGGGAGCACATTAGCAGTTTGCAGAACATGGCAAAGAAACCAGTAGTGCTAGTAATGGAATGTGCAGCAAAAGAAACCAAGGGGACGAAGGGAGCAAGGTTTAGTGACCTGGACGAGTTCCATGAGGAAGTGGACGTCCTTGGAGTAGAGCTCCTGCGAGAGGTAGTTGACGGCCTGGTGCATGTCCTCCGCCAGCGGGTTCTGCTCGCCGCGCCCGATGAAGTAGCGATCACGCCGGATCCTCTCCACGTGCTCCCTGGCCGCCTTCGCCGCCGCGTCCAACGCCGGCGGCGGCGACGCCATTGTGGGCGGGTTCACCGGACTCTGAAGGGGAAGAGACGGCGCGCGGCGACGGGAACGGCGGTTCGGGGGAGTGGGGAAAGCAGAAGAGGGGTCTTTTCGCTTCGGCATCTTCGCCGCCTTTATAATAACGCTGATGACGACGCCGGCTTTTGTTTTTACCTTTTTCGATTCGACGTGGAAGAACGCCGCCTTTCCGCATCCTGACCTTTCGTTTCGCAATGAACGCAATTCGGGTCCATTGAAACTAGGTAAATCTGTGATAAAAAAAATATAGAAACTAGGCAAATCTGATTTGTTGCCAAAATAAGATAGCAGTACATCTCAAAGTTAAATCCTGTTTCCGCATATGGGTTGTTAGTTTTACGTAAGTGGTTGCAAGATTTTATCGAACTTGCATTTTCTAAACTTGGTCGAGATCATCTTATCAAAATATAAATCACACTTTCGTCAGTAAATAGTAATATACTAATCTTGTTTCACATATATATTTTCCTTTTTCTAAGTCATCAATATGTAGGTTAAGATACCAACCAACAGAAAATAAAAGCCTGCCGTAAGAAAACAGAAAATAAATCCAACAATTCTTGAAGATGGTTATATGTCGCCCTAGAGATTTTTTGGGCATATCCAGGATTTTTTTTTATTTCCATCATTTTATTTTATATCAAGTCAGATAATTAGACCATTTTATTCTATCTTATAAATGCAATTAGGCTATCCTGCAATTTCGTATAATTTGACCTATACATGGGTTCACAATATAGTAAAACTGCTATATTTTAGGCCATTTAGAATGATAGCTTAGCTGCGAAGGAAATTGCTTATCCTCCATCGCAAGTACCATGACTCAGACTCACACTCGCTGAGCAGAGTATCTCATGAGTTGAAGTGACACAAAGGAACGCTGACGGGGCAACCTTTGGACCAAAGGTAGCCAGGGGGCCTTGGGGCCTATACGGTCCTGAATGTGCAGCACATCGCGATGTTATGGGAGAATTTAGGAAATGGCACTCGCTTTGAGCTGTGCTCGGGAAACAACACTCGAAATCCTTGGGTTAAGAGAACAACACTGATTTTACCTTAGCATTCACAAAAGAGCACTGGTTTTTTTGTTCCATTCCTGGGCCTTCAGTTGTAACACAGCAGATGGATAATTAAATAAGCAAAATACAAGATCAATTTAAGCCTGGTTAAGCATTGTTAATTGTGTATCTCCACTCGGCATACAGGCAATATAAATGGACTACTGCAAGTTCCACTCTAGTTGAATGTCGCATATTTATATTACGTTTGCCATTACATATTTACAATAAAATTTGCCCTCCTCTTCCCCCTCCCCCTCGCCGCCGCCAGAGCGAGCCCCCTGAAGCCCGTGTGGCCCCAAGGAGGGCGGCGGCAGGGCTTCTCCTTTCTTGGTGTTCGTCTCGTTATCTCTTGTGGTCGTGCTCCTTGCGTCGTCTAGTTCCTCTTTGCCGGCCGGATCCACGCATAAGGGCTTGTTGCCGGCGGAATCCGCATGAGAGGGGCTGGATTGGGGCGGCAGGGGCCAGATCTGGTCACAACCTTTTTCTTGGCTTTCCTGTGGTTTGTTCTCTATTTCTTATCATTTGGTCTGTTGTATTATTTATGTAGCTTTTCTTCTTCTTAATGAAATAAGTGCTCCGCACGTTCTTAAAAAAAACAAAATTTGCCATTCAATTTCTCCTCATAGATATACTCTGCACATAGCCTTGTTTCAACTCAATCTGTACTATGTTGCTTGTCCGATACATCTGAAATGCATTGGCCGAATCATTTTATTGTAATATTCTGCTGAAGATACATATGTTTTCTACGCCCCAAAACCAACAAATCCGTTCCTTGACTAGTGTGGAAAAAGTAATTCTATTGCTGGGTCCGGGGAATGAGACGAGAAATACAAGGACAAGTAGCTCGCCCTACCGATAGTCTTCACACACACACACACAAAGAAGAAAAAAACTATGAGGTTAATGAGTAAGCCTATCACAATTGTGGGTGTGCTAGATCCTAAGAGCATATCATGTCCGATGGAGAATATTTGAAATTTATGGACCTCTCAAAATGCTATGAACAAAAAGTTTGTTACAAAGTGTTTTGGAAAGCAACATCCAGGACTTTAGTCTAAGCTTTTAAGTACAGTTCACACAGCTTTGGAATCTTAGGTACTACGAGAGACCTTGGCAAGACTGAAAAGAAGTCTTGCAGGTCTGGGTTAGTCTTCCACTACTGCTTTCACTGCCATGAAAGCAGCATTGAAAACGTCTTGTATATGCAGCGAGAAAAGAGCGCACGTTGGATTCACGAGACAGCTCACATTCAGACACATTTCGGTTCATACAAATCTATGTATTATGATACATATGATTTACAATAGAAGATGCAAAGTTGTGCATTGGTACAAAATGAGCAAGGTAAATCAAATAAAAATTACCAGTTTATATGTGGAATTTTAAAGAGTGTATCATCACCTTTCATTAAATATTTTTACAAAAGAATGTGTTATGATGTTGATTATTTTGAAACATTTTAATATTAATCCTTTGAACGATTAAAAACGAAGGTACTTTACGGAATGAACTTATAAAAATCCTGGATGTAAGTTTGTAAAAATGTTTCTTAAAACGAAGGGCTCTCACTATATTGTGACAGGCATGGTATTATTTAATGAAATAATACTGTGTGGCAACAATCCTATTCGTTTACAGGAATCTCTAGTCCCAACATCGACACTAACCAGAGAAAGAAGTAGGTTAATTATTTTTGTATTTTTAATTTACATCCAAAAGAAAACAAAATGCAATACTCATAATAAATCATCTCAAACACTATCCCTAAAGAATTCATTATCTAAAAAAAATCCCTAAAGAATTGTATTATCCCATACTGTGTTAATATTGATTTTCCCGCTTGTGTGCACTATCCATAAACTCCCACTTCTTGAGCCAGATACCACGAAGCCGTTACATTTGTTCTACTAGGCCAAAATGCACTATAACAATGATTTCTCATTTATTCCAGATGAGACGACCATTGCTCTTACAACCATCTGCAGAGTCATTGGTTCGTCTGGGAGCACGAGCCCCTCCCATCCTCTCAGGGCATGTACAAAGGTTAGACCACTGCTGTCTCTTGGGCACTATTTTTCATACCAAAAGACAGTCAACAACTTCAGGGTGTGTTTGGTTTGGCTTTTGGCTTTGGCTTTTGCCCTCTAAAAGCCAAAAGCCAACCAAAGGGGGTGGCTGTGGCAACTTGCTATCAAGAAAAGCAGCTTTTGGCTAGTTCATTTTTCACAGCAAGGTGAGAGCTGCTTTGAGCGGCTGTGGAGAGGAGTTTTCATCCAAATTACCCGCCTGCCACTCTTTATGCGTACCGGTTCGCTTCTGTTCTTTCGTTCTCTCCTCTCCTCAAGCACGCACGCACGCAAGGGATGGCGTCCGCCCAGCTCTAATGGACACGGCGGCGGTGGCTTGTCCCTTCCTCGCCGGCGCCAGGCCTTCCCCCTTCTCCCCCGTGCAGCCCCGCCGCGTCCTCCACAGATCCATTCGTCGGCGTCGCCCCCAGCGCAAGGAGCCGTCGTCGGCGTCGCCGACCAGCGCGGCTCCCGTGCACGCCGGCTCCTCACCAGGCGCGGCACTTCCCGCCTCGGCCCAGACCAGCGCCAGGAGCGGCGGGTCGTCGTCCCGGTGCCGCCCTCTCCTCGCCCCCTCCGTCGTAGATTCGTCTCCAGGCCCACTCCCATCCGGACGCGCCGTCGTCCAGACCTGCCCCCTCCGGACGCGCCTCCTCGATTCGTCTCCAGCCCCAGCCCGTGACGACGACGACCCCCTGATCTGCACCGGCGCCGCTCCTGTCCTCCTTCAGCAATTGGCGGCCAACATCGAGCTCCACCCGCCATGTCTGTTCCTTCCCAAAATTAACTATAATCCCCACAACTCTGACCCAAAATTCCGCATCAAATGGATGCGCCATCTCTTGGGGATCCGATTCCTCCACTCCCCAACCACTTTCTCCCCTTCTCCCCATGTCGATTTGATCTTGGAGAGCCCGCTCTGCCATGAACGACATTGCACAAAGCTTTTGCAAACAGGCCCTTGCATAATATTGTAATTATTAGTATTACTACTGTGTCTTGACATTTTTACAGAAAGCCCCTATATGTTACGCGAATTTCTAAAAAGCTTTTTAAAATTTGAACCATATGTTAATGGTGGATGTAAATTTAAAAAATTTAAGATTTCTTTTCTAAAATGATTATTTACATGTTAATCTCTGACCATGACAGTTTTTATGATCAATTTCCATATAAATTGTTTTTAAGATCTTCAAGGGCATTGCAGACATTTTCATAGCTTTTTCACAGCCACAGCTATTTCAACCAAACGGCTTTCAGCTTTTTCCACAGCTCACAGACCACAGCAGCTTTTTTCACAGCTCACAGCCACAGCAGCTTTTTTCACAGCCACAGCCCAACCAAACACACCCTCAGTCATACAAAGGAGAGACCACTTACTGTCTCTTAGCATTGTTTTCTAATAAATGCAAACTGCATTGTCTAGACCAATTACGCGGCTCCATTAAGTCTCTTTGCTCTTGGGAACGATGCAAGAGTTAGTTGCTTCATGAAGAGCCGGGTGCCTCGTCTCTCCACCGAAGGAAGGTGCTTTCTGCAAAAAAACCTTGCCACGTAGGCTCAAGAGCCCCTAAATTAATTGCCTTTGTACATGCCCTCATGAGACAACAGTTTTTCTCTTTCCTCCGGTTCTTTCTCTTCCAACTCACCTCAAAAGGCTTGCATGGCCTCGTACAGACAGCACAATAATGACCCTTGTGGGTGATATTTCATTTCACCACATTTGGCATAACTCATGTTACGGCAATTTTTTGTGTGGGCGCACTGATATGCTAATGCTACATGTGTGTGTGTGTGTGTGTGTGTGTGTGTGTGTACCTATAACTTTCTGAAAATCTTGTCATGTTGAAGGGAAAGGACCGGTTGAATTTGTTTCAGGGATTTAAGGAATGTAGGTATGTCAAGGCCTCCGATTCCAGAGCTGGGAGATCTGAAGAAGCTTCAGTTCATATAAGGATAGAAAAAGAAACTTGGGATCCAACAACCTGATCCTCAAAATTAATTACAAATATGACTTATTGACTTTTCTGTTTTGTCACGTTTTCTTGTTGCAAAGATTTCGAGTCTCTTGTAATAACACATTTCTTCTTCTTAATGAAATACGTGCTCTGCATATTCTCGAAAAAAAGCTATTGATTTGCCAGTTTGCAGGGAGCTTTTTGGTAATGGCCTGAATGGATCGAAACCAACACTGGCAAAGCTGAGCAATCTAGTCAACCTAAATCTTCAGGATAACCAGCTCTCTGGCACAATACCTTCTTCGCTTGGTGCCATTAACACACTGAAAAATATGTATACAATTTGTTAGAACATTTTCACATGTTTGATACAGAATGAATGCTTGTGATTTTTCACTCCCTAAGCAATATGTGAAACGTGGTGTTTTTCTGCAGCAAGTTGCATGGGAACAACTAGATGGGATGATACCCTCATCTTTGGGCAATCTCACCAACCTTGTGAACTTGGAACTTCAGAAGAATATGCTGAGCGGACACATTCCTGCCTCCCTAGGCAATATCAAGACATTAAGGTCTCTTTATGTTATTCTACCTTAATAAGCCATTCAGCCTTTCACACTCACAGAACGTAGCAAAATTCTTTGAGCGGCCTTAACTACAATCCTTTATATCTGATAAAAATTTCAAATATGCAACTTTGTACTGATATATAAATTGTAAATTCTCAAATGAGCATATCATTACCTAAAAATTAATGTGCCTCACACTTCTCATCGAGCATATCATAAATCGTTTTTAGAGAAGAGAAGTGTGAGGCACATTAGTTGTCTCATATAAAGGATTGTACTTAAGGCCGTTCTCAAAACTCTGTTCCTCCTTTCCTTTTGCTGTGCAGCTGCTGCTTGTTTCTTTTTTTACTTTACTTATGGGACATTGTGTGAACTTGGTTTATTCCCCGCTAGCTTAATGAAAAGGCAGAACACTCTGAATTGATGCATGAATTTTGTTGTTGGACACACATATAATTGCAAGATGTGTATTGTTGGATGAATGTGCTTCATACACATAATATGGATGTTCTAATTTCTAAATGTCTAAAACATTGTTACTCAGTTTTTGTTAGTAAACATCCCAAGTCTACGCTTTATTCCTATGAAATATAATTATCCTTCATTATTATTTGTACTTCCCCCATCCACAAATATAAGCATTTTATAGAGTTTTTGAATAGGAGAGTTGGAGTGTGCCAAAGCTAAATAGGAGAGTTGGAATGTGTTGTGGCTACACATAATAAAGCCACAACTTTCATATGTGCTATAGCTAATTTTGCCTTTTAAAAATAGCGCATCCCATATCGAGATAGTGAACTGAAACCTTCAATATATTTAAGTCTCACAAATACAAACAATTTTCTGCTCTATTTTGCACATTCTTTTCTAGTTCTTGCCAATTCTGAATGCCTAGCATTCCATAGTTTATGGATCATGGACCAGGAGCCCAGAAGGCGGCATAAATTACGACGCCCCCTATCATTTTTCGCCAATTAAACATCGCGTAATTAACATCATTTTATTGGATTTGTTAGCAGATTATGTACTAGTTTAGCACACCAGCATAGTAGGGTAACATTCGATGAACAAGCCCCCATATCGGTCATCTTGGCTACTTGAACGATTCTAATTGAGGAAAATTCTCAAATAGTTTTATCCTACAAAGTCCTTTATGTGTGCAGTATCTTTGCGCCTCACATCGATTGTCTAAAAACCATTTTTGCTTGGCCACCAAAAATTAATGCAACATGCCAATTTTAACCTGGTTAGAATAAAAATATTATATGTGCAGATATAAAATAGTGGGAGTGTTTTCCCTCAAACAACAAGGTTTCTTGAAACTATAACCTTAGCTATAAGAAGACCGAGAAAGTAAGGCTCAACCAAAAGCTTCGCATAACATCTGTGTTAGCACTTCTTAATCCTCTTGATATCAGTACGCTGGTAACATTGATGTTTTCATTATTGCTGAATGCAGGTGAAGATTTTTCACGTGCCAGTGCAATGCATTTCGATGAGGATTATGTAGCCCGCACGGGCCGTGCAAGAGGGCCACAAGCAAGTCCTGATATGGGCTGTGTTCATGACACTCCCCACGTGCTCCATTCAAACTTTCCATTCTATCTGATAGTCCTAAGAGAGGTCAGTAAGGGTCCTTGAATTTCTTGAAGACATCAGAACGTCCACAAGTTCATATCAGAATATCCAAAGTTCTCATACCTTGAATAATTATTCTTACCCATTTGTTACGTTAGTCAAACTTCTGACCAAGACATCGGTTTATACATTCAATTTGTAAACTGGAACATTCACAAGTTACTCCGATTTTCTAGTAAACTGGAGAAACCGGACAAAAAGCCGTTTTCTGAAATTTGAACGCGGAGAGAGGTAAGCCGACTTGTTTTCCGGTAAACCAGTTGGTTTTACCGAAAAACGGAGATATAAATATTGGACACTGACACAGAAAATCAAAAAAGAAAAACAAAAGGGAAGACACCCTCATCCTGAGAAGAGGCGACTCGGCGGCGGCGGCATCCCCACGCGGCAGCGACTCATGCGAGATCTGCTCAGCTGTGTTCTACAGCTATTTTGGCCCCAATGGCTGCCCGGCTTGCCGCCCAAGCCGTCTGCTAGCAGGGCTGCAGACCCGGTTCCGCACGGAGGAGGCACGGCGGGGCGCAGAGAGAGCGACAGCCGGGGCGCGGTGGCGGCAGATTGGGCGCGCAGGGTGCTGCAGGCAAGCAGTTTTGGGCGGATGGGGATCGGGAAGTGGATAAGGTAGGTTTTTTTTCTTTTTTTGTCGCTTTTTTCAATTGATTTGTCGGGGTTACATTGAGAGAAAGAGAGCTAATGAGTTAAACACATCATCTCAGAGGGTTTGATCAGTAACGTTCAGAGGTGAAAGCTGTGAGCATTCGTTCCTCTTGAAGTGTGAAGACTCCTAGACACCTAGAGGTCACTGTTGAGCCACCAAAGCTTTGCTGCAGAGCCATTGAAAAGTTTGTTAAGCCCTGGTTTCCGTCACCGAGAGAGGAATTGAATGAAGAAACTCACAAAATTGGTCAGTGTGATTGCTTTTTGTGGAATAGGGTGAAAGAAAACCCAATTTCTTGGAGGACCTCAGCGGAGAGGAGTGATTAAACTTGGGCAAAAATTCATTGTTTATCAAATTTAGTCTGCTTGTTCATTCTGAATTGAGGCATGATTTAGCTGTTGGAGACACATATAATTGCAAGATGTGTATTGTTGGACAACATAAAATGTGCTCAATACACATAATACAGATGTTTTAATATCTAAATGTGTAAAATATTGTTAATCGTCCGGTTATGGGGGAAAACCTGCCGAGTCCACCATGCACTTTATTCTTATGAAAAATATTGATTATCCTTCCTAATTGTTAGTGCTCCTTCTGTCCACAAATATAAGAATTTCTACAGTTTTAAATAGGAGAGTTGAACGCTCCACAGCTGCACCGTCATCTTCGTCTCCATCGTCTTCCTCGGCTTCATCCCCATCCCACTCGTTTGCTTCAGTTTCCATTTGCGGCTAAGCCCATGCATCAGACTCCATCGTCTTCCTCGGCTTCATCCCCATCCCACTCGTTTGCTTCAGTTTCCATTTGCGGCTAAGCCCATGCATCAGAGTCCCACTCATTGAAGTCATCAGAATCGTACCACTCAGTTGTGGGCGGAAGTTCAGATCGATGCATCCTCATCCTCAGCTGCATTTCCCATATAAGGGCGAATCACTCCACATATTGCAACAACCCAATGCATGTAAGGGTATTCACTAAAGCAGGATTCCCTATCTGAACCATGTCATCACTAAGCAGTAGTTCATCCCCTCCAAGTGGCATTTCATCCCTTCCAAGCGGAATTGGTATATAGCTCACCAAAAGGATTCGATTATTGCACTTTTAATGAGCTATGTACCAATTAGGATTCGTTCAGCATCATTTTTTTCACTTTAACAACTCCAATATAATGAACTAAGTTTTCTCCCCATAAGAAAATGCTTTAATAACTCCATCATGGCTTAAGTCACACTCGTGGATGCGAATAAATAAATAAAATTTCATGCATCATCTAGTTGGATGTACAAAAGGCATTATTAATGTTGTGCAAATATTGATTACCAAGAGATATGTCAATGCCCACTGTTTGCTCATTATCTAATTGATTTTTCTTGGATTTGGATTGCGGAGCTTCCTTTACGTTAGAAAATCTGAAATTTGATGAAACTCAGAAACTCACGTATGATTCAATAATGTACAGCAAAGAAAACTGATACTGATACATGTGCGTTGTTTCATAAGTGAACATAAGATTTTGATATAATTAGAATATATGATATTGTCAAAATACTGTTGTTTTGTTGATAGTGTGCCATATCTACCATTTGTTAGTAATGAATCTTTTGTGAAGAATATTTTGATATTTAATGCTTGATGATGCAGCCATCTGCAATTTCACCAACGACACAATTTCATCTCTTACTAGTGAGCTAATTTTAACATAAAAAAAGTTATGTAGATTAAATGCTTGCTAGGATTTTATAGTTGAAGTTTTCAAAAGGTAGTTTTCTTCTGACTGGGATCAAAAGACATCCCCAGTGTTTTTCTTTTCAAAAATTGAATTGCAGATGAATTATTATAAGGATTGAATGTACACTGCTTCTGAGTGTACAACTCTTCTAATAATGAGAATTTCGTTCAAATAGAACCATTCAAGTATCCAAGATGGCAGATATGGGGTTGTTGATCTAGTGTTTCCTTACTAACCTGTTGTGCTAAACTAGGACAAAATGTGCTAAGAAATCTAATAAAATTGGGTTAATTACATGATGTTTACCTGGGTGACAATGATAAGGGTGTAGTAATTCCTGCCGCCTACTGGGCCCCCTCCCTGATCCGCAAACTACGGCATGCTCAGCATTCAGAATTGGCAAGAACTAGAACAGAGCGAAATTTTGTTGGTACTTGTGAGGCGTAAATTAAATGTTGTCACAATCTCGATATGGAATGTGATATTTCTAATAATTTTTTGCTCAAAAGCAATATTACATTGAGGGGAATGAACTAAGCCGACACAAATATATTCTCCGCTACTTCAAATTAGTTTTTGGTAACGGAAGACCCCTTATTTCGCTCTAAAGACTTCCCACAGAACCGATGTAGGTGGTGGCCATTAATTATTACACCAGAATATAGAATTCAGCAGATTTAAAACATATAGCCTATTTGGTCCGAACAATAAAACCTACTTCTGTGATTATTTGGTGATTAATGATGGGCTCAATTCTACGCCAAAGTTTAATCGCCAAAAGAATTGGCAGAATCCCTTATTGGCTAGTAACTTTTATATAAAAGCTGCTGTATATAACGGGTTACAATCACTCAGTTCAAGTGTTTTTCTCGGATTATAATTGTTCAGCAATGGGGCCTCTGTTTGCAGCTGCTGCTGTCCTGACTGGCCTTCTTGCTCTTGTGATGCCTGCAGCCTGCAACCCTGAAGGTATACATATAAATCTTTCGTGGCCATTCAACGAGAATCAATTCTGGTTAGTAGTTTACAACAGTCTTTCTTTAAGACATGCATGCTAACTTGAAGTGTTGGGACTTGAAGGTGACATACTGTTCATGCAAAGAGCGGCATGGCAGCAGCCAATCACTGCACTGGATAGCTGGGATCCAACCCTCCCCAATCCCTGCACTTGGGAGTTTGTCACTTGCGACAATGAAAGCCACGTAACCCGCTTGTATGCCACTCTCTCCTCTCTTTATTAATATGATTTGCATACGTTTCTTGTAGGACTGTTGAACCATTTGTATTCTTTGTTTTCAAAAATAAAAAAAAGTAAGAAAGATTCAAAACTTCTGACGCATTGAAACTAAGTGAACGGGCCTGTTACTTGATTTTCTTTTCAGGGATTTAAGGGATATAGGTGTGTTAGGCCCTCTGATTCCAGAGCTGGGAGATCTGAAGAAGCTTCAGTTCATGTAAGAATAGAAAAAGGATCCAACAATCGGACCCTCAAAATTAATTACAAAATTTGGGCTATTCACTTTTCCGTTTTGTTGCGTTTTCTTGTTGCAAGGCCTTCGGGCCTCTTGTAATAACACTTTTCTTCTTCTTAATGAAATAAGTGCTCCGCAAGTTCTCAAAAAAAAGCTATTGACTTGCCAATGTTTGCAGGGAGCTTTTTGGTAATGGCCTGACTGGATCAATACCAACAACATTAGGAAAGCTGAGTAATCTAGTCAACCTGGATCTTCAGGATAACCTTCTCTGTGGCACAATACCTGCTTCGCTTGGTGCCATTAACACTCTGAAAAATATGTATACAATTTGTTAGAACATTTTCACATGTTTGATGTGTGATTTTTAACTCCCTAGGCAATATGTGAAATGTGGTGTTGTTCTGCAGCAGGTTGCATGGGAACAAATTGACGGGATCCATACCACCATCTTTGGGCAATCTAACCAACCTTGTGAACTTGGAACTTCAGAAGAATATGCTGAGTGGACACATTCCTGCCTCCCTAGGCAATATTAAGACATTACGGTCCCTGTAAGTTATTCTGCCTTAATAAACTGTTGACACTCACAGAACGTAGCTAAATTCTTTGAGACTGGCCTTAAGTACAATCCTCTATATCTGATTAAAATTCAAGTATACAACTTATTACTGATATATAAATTGTACATTCTCAAACGCTAAATTGTAATTGCCACTTTTCTTGTCAGCGAGGTCCAATCCATGTTTACGGCCGTTAAACTATTTGCTGTTCTCTGCAGGCGCCTCAACGATAATATGCTAACTGGCACAGTGCCGCAAGAAATCATTTCTCTTCTCAGAGATGGAAGCTTGTCTGAATTGTGAGTATTACTGCAACTTTTAAATACAGTATTTAGTCTCCTTCATCACTATGTTATCAGTTTCCAATGTTCTCTTTGAAATGCATTGCACTGACACATGAAAAATCGTCACCTGCTTTCAGAAATATTGAAAACACTAATGTTACCAGCGTACTGATATCAAGGGGATCAAGAAGTAATAACCCAAATGTTATGCGAAGCTTTTGGTTGAGCCTTACTTTCTTGGTCTTCTTATAGCTAAGGTATAGTTTCAATTAAAACCTTCTGTTTGGAGGTCAAGCACTCCCATTATTTCATATCTGCACATATAATATTTGTATGTTAACCAGGTCTTAAATTGGCATGTTGCAGTGATTATATTTGTCCAAGGCATATTGGAGACTGAATGCTGAATCCAAGACAAATACTCTGATCTTATGGAGGAAAAAAACTTAATAAAGGCCTAATATATGTATGTTGGCACTATTAATAAATCCTATTTATTTCCTGCCAAATGTGCATTTGTTTGTGGTCTGGTATGCTCGATAAGAAGTGTGAGGCGTTAGATTTTAGGTAACGAACAGAAATTGTTTTTAGATAATCGATGTGAGGCGCAAAGAAACTGCTCCAAGAAAGGATTTCCCAGGACAAAACTATTTGAGAAAACATATGGAACTTAAAAATGTGAAGGAGATTCATAGGAACTCAAGGAAGTATGTTAAAATCATTGGAAATATAATGTACATAAAAGAATTTATCACATTGAATTATGTTCGTAGGTTTCATGCCTAGAAACATCTAGAAATTTCACATTGTATTGGTTCACGAACCATATTGTTGTAGATTCATTCACGAACCATATTCTGAGGCCCTTTATGGTTGTAGATTTCAGGGCCTCAGAATAAAGAAATGACCCTTTTTTGTGAATAAATAAAGAAATGACGTCATCTGGTGGTCATTTCCATATTGATCAGGTTTGTGAAGTGGATCGTTGCTATTTCTTCGTCAGTGGCTAAGGTGGTGTTTGGATCCCATCAGCTTCTAAGAATTCGGACTATGGGTGTAGTCTCTATAATCTGGCTTTTTTAAAAAAAAAATCTGAGTGGAGGTGTTTGGATCCTGGATTTTAAAATCTAAAAACCAATTTCTGAGTATAACACACATCGCAAAAAAATGAGAAGTATGACCACGTTGGTAAATAAAAGGTAGCTTATTGACATTGTTCCACTAAAATGCATCATATATGTTCTATTAGTTCTGTCGAGTTCCATTAGAATACTAATGGTGTCCCATCAATCCATGCATGACAAAACAAATGGTTGTGCAGGACAAACGATGCCAAACCAAATATCCTACATGTCTCTTTTTAGGCTTGTTTTTCCGAATTATCCTACCAGTGCGCGCGCGACACCATCAAGGCCAGCCTTTGTGCCGGACGAGCTGCTCCAACTACAAGTGTGTTTGACTGCTCTAATTTTCGCATCGACCCCACATGGAAGGTAAAGCCTACCTTGTTCCTCGCGTCGAGATGAACGGGGAGGACGCAGACGGGTCCCTAGTGCAGGTTCAGGGTCTCACCCTGGACGACTTGTGCCCTCTGTAGAAGTCGGATTACAGTGACCCTAGTATGCTTGCCTCTACAAAATCATACCCTTGTTGGTGCCATATGGCATGTAAAGCAGGCTCACCATCAAATGGGGCTGTTTTTTCTGGTGGTTTGTGCGATTGTGATATGGCTTAGAGCAGTGTGCTACTTTTGAATTGGAGTGTCAGGGGGCTAAATGCGCCAGTGAGAAGAGGGGCAGTGAAAGAAATGGTGAATGCGACAAGAGCGACAATGGTTATGCAGATCATCAGTGGGTGGTTCTATTCAAGCTGACACCAACGGAGGCAATCCAGCAAGACCAAGGGTGCCACAGTACCTGATGCGAGTGGTAAGCGGTGCACAGCAGCAGCGACGATGTTTTGTGGCGGGGTTAATCTTGTACCCCTGGCGGAATGTGTGGAAGGAGCGGAAACGTAGACCTCTTTTAAGGATAGCAACCCAACTGGTTGCAAGTGGCACATCTAACCAAGGAGGAAACTGATAGAGAGAATTCCTTCTATGGCCCCAAAAAAAGTTGCTCTTCCTTCTATGGCCCAAACTGAAACGAACTTCCTTCTAAGGACAACTTTCAACTTTCAATTCCTTGTATGGCCCTGCTGTTAGTTTTGAGTACTAACGGTGTCAAGTGCATGGTAAAATGACCTTTTTACCCCTGGCGTGAAGAAAACTCAAAAATTCAGTTTAGCATTTTACCAGGCAGGGGCGGTGTCGTCGTGCAGTCAGCAGGGGACACGAGGGAGCTGGGGAAAGCGCTATGGAGTTCCACCTTTGGCTGGGGAATGTCGCGACGCTGCCGTTTGGAGAAGGGCTGGCCTGGAAAACGAAGCTCGACGACGAGCTTGGGCAGAAACCGGCCGGCGGCCATGGAGCTTCGAAATCCGGCGTGACGACGACAGAATCTGCAGGGGGAAGTATTGGAGAAGGTGCGCCAGTGAGTTAGGAACCTGCAGCCGCGAGGAATTGAAGGGAACTTCACCGGAGAGGAAGGAATCAACGGAGGCGTGCTAGAGCTCGGTTTCGCCGGAGTTGGAGGAGATAGGCCAAATCCGGTGGGCTCGCTGCGGGGAAAGGGGAGCTGGGGCTCGGGGATTCTTCCAGGGGTCCTTGCACACCTTCCCTCCAATTGGCTCGGGTCGAGGTGGCCGGGAGCAACAGCAGCAGCGAGCTCGGTGGGGCAGCCATGGTGGTGGCGGCTGGAGGTAGGAGAAAAGGGCGCAGACTAGGGTTCCAGAGGCAGGGGGAGCTTTATACAGCGTCCAAGGGAGGGCAGCTCAGGGATTTCCCCATTGGGAGGGGCCTCCAGGCAGAGGGCGCCGGCGGCGTGGAGCAAAAGCTCTGCCATGGCCACGGGTGCGAGGTAGAAGACAGAGAGAAAAAGGGTACCCATGTCATTTTCCATTGCTTCCAAGGAGTACTTCACGGTAGAAGACCTCAAAACTAACAGCAGGGCCATACAAGGAATCGAAAGTTGAAAGTTGTCCTTAGAAGGAAGTTCGTTTCAGTTTGGGCCTTAGAAGGAAGAGCAACTTTTTTTGGGGCCATAGAAGGAATTCTCTCAAACTGATATATACCATGTTGATATCCGCAGAGCCGTTAGTTCGTCTGGGAGCACGAGCCCCTCCTGTCGTCTCATGAGACAACAGCTTTACTCTTTCCTCCGGTTCTCTCTCTTCCAACTCATCTCAAAAGGCTTGCGTGGCATCATTCAGATGGACTGAAAATATAAAAATATATTTATGTCTGCAAGCTAAATTGTGATTTTTCTCTAACCAACAAACTTAGTTTCGAATTCTCCATTTTTTTGTGAATTGAGAAAATAGCATTTGACTGTTAACATAAAAAACACATCCCCAATGTTTAATAGGATATTATAGTTGATCTTTTCAAAAGGTAGTTTTTTTCTTTCGGGGATCAAAACACATCCCCAATGTTGTTTTTTTTCTCCCAAAATTGAATAGCAGATGAATTATTAGAAGGACTGAATCCACACTGCTTCTGTGTACAAGTCTTCTAAATAATAAGAATTTCGTCCCATTAGAACCATTCAAGTAGCCAAGATGGCAGGTATGGGGTTGTTGATCTAGTGTTTCCTTACTAATTAGCTGATGTGCTAAACTAGTACAAAATGTGCTAAGATATCTAATAAAATTGTGTCAATTACATGATGTTTACTTGGGTGACCATGATAAGGGCGTCGTAATTCCTGCCGCAAACTGGGCCCCCGGTCCCTGATCCGTAAACTACGGCATGCTCGGCATTCAGAATTGGCAAGAACTAGAACAGAGCGAAAAAATTTGGGTAGTTGTGTGGCCTAAATTGAATGTTTCGCAATCTCAATATGGAATATGATATTTGTAATAAATTGTTGCTCAAAAGCAATATTACATTGATAGCACTGAACTAAGCCGACATAAAAATATTCTCCGCTACTTCAGATAAGTTTTTCGTAACGGAAGACCCCTTATTTTGCTCTGGAGATTTCCAACAGAACCCATGTAGGTGGTAGCCAATAATAATTACACCGGAATATAGAATTTAGCAGAGTTAAAACATCAAGCCTATTTGGTCAGAATAATAAGACCAACTTCCGTGATTATCTGGTGATTATTGATGGGCTCAATTCTATGCCAAAGATTAATCATCAAAAGAATTGGCTGAATCCTAGTAACTACTATATAAAAGCTGCATTATATAAAAGGTAAGAATCACCCAGTTCAAGCATCGATCATCTATTTCTCAGATTTGCACTGTTCGGCAATGGGGCCTCCATTTGCAGCTGCTGTCCTGACTGGCCTTTTTGCTCTTGTAATGCCTGCAGGCTGCAATGGCTGCAAACAGAGGCCCATTGCTAAACAATGCAAATCTGAGAAATACATGATGCCTGAACTGGGTGATTGTAAGCTTTTATATAATAGTTACCACCAAAAAGGATTCTGCCAATCTTTTTTGTGATATTTGCGGAAGTAGGTTTTATTATTTTGACAAAAATAAGCTTGACGTTGTTAATCTGCTAAATTCTGTGAGAGATCTCATTGCGAAATAAGGGATCTTCCCTTATGAAAAAAATGTGAAGTAGGCGAGAAAATTATTATGTCGGCTTAGTTCATTGCCCTTTGCTTTCGTGACCGACCCTACTACTACCGCGCATGCAACAATGAAAGCCCCTGATGCAAGCTATGGAGGAGAGGGAGTGGTATGTGTGTGTGTGTGTGTGTGTGTGTATGTGTGTGTGTGTGTGTGTAGTAATATACTACTCGTGTTTCACATACATAAGACCAAAATTGAATGACTTCAAGTTAGCATGCATATCTTAAAGAAAGACTATTTGTAAACTAGTAACCAGAAGGATTTATATGTATACCTTCAGGCACTACTACAGATATGGGCTTTAGCGACGGGTTTTTTGGGCCATTAGCGACGAAAAAAGCCCGTCGCTGAAAATACGTCGCTAAAGGGTACCCCTATAGCGGCGGGTTTTCACCCGTCGATTGACATGACTTCAGCGACGGGGAGATTCCACGCCACTAATCGTTCCTGCGACGTCTAACACCAGAACCCGTCGCTGCGTGGCTACAGCGACGTGTACTGAAAACCCGTCGCTACTAGATAATAGAAAACAAAAGAAAAATATTGCCATGTTTTCTTTATTACATATATTGTCCTTCTACACGTACAGTTTGAATCTAATCATCAGTTAACCAAGACAAACAACTAATCCAAAGCAGCAGTTAACCAGATGAATGATTCCAAAAAAAAAAAAACACCTTAACTAGACGAACTTCTAAAAGCTCAACTGAGCAACTAATTTTCTTGCTTACACTTGGAAATAATACATCCTGTAAGCCAAAGATGGGCAGTCCTGGAAGCCCGATCCCCGCCGTGATGTGCGTGTCGTCGAGGGTGGCGCCGTCAACGTGGAGGACGTCATCGAAGAGGGCGCTGCCGCCGAGATCTGGATCGGCATCTTCATCCAGCGCGGCCCATCGACGGACTCATCGCGGCCTCCACCATTATCATGCCTCCGCAGATCCTGCATAATGCAAAAAAAAAGCACAACGCAAACAGCAAGAACGCATCTGTTCCTTCAAAGAAAAAGAAAAAAAAAGCAGGACACCAGGGAGAGCTTGTGACCTCGTCGCTTTGGACGTGCAGGTCGTGGTCCGGTGGCCGTCGCCTCGTTGGTCTCCACTGCACGCCGTCGTTGTAGAGGGCACCGCGAGGGGGCGCCGTCGCCGAGGGAGCCGCCGGGGATCCGCCCCCGCGCCGTAGACATCCCACCACGCCGGATCCGCCACCGTGGCGGCGGCGTCGAGATCCCGCCATGCTGGATCTGCTGCTGCCCGGCGTATGGTGAGGAGGGGAAGGGGTGGCTCTGGTGTGAGGGAGGGAGAGAATCTCGCGAGATCGAGAGAGAGCCCGAGGGGCAAGTGGTGTGCCGCGCCGGCTTAGGGTTCGGGAGGGGAAGGGACCAGTTATATATGCGTCGCCTCGTCCGGTGGCGAAGTGGGCTGGGCCGGCCGGCTGTAGAGGTCGTTGTTTTCGGTTATTATATATAACTTTCTTGTATACTAACACAAGCAGAAGTTGGTGTGGTGGTAAGTGCACCTCCGCACTACTATAGAGGGTTTCGGTTCGAACCCAACAACGGCAACTATTTTTTTGGTTTTCCAGAAAAAAAGAAAGAACAAAAAAAATTAGTTGCGTTACACATGATTCGAACCTGGAACCAATGTCAAGCAAGAAAAGAGTCTTACCACTACGATAAGAATTGACATCTGATTCTATAGACAGCGACGGGCTTTTAAACAGTGTCGCTGGTACTAGTCGCGACGGTTTTTCTCAGAACCACGTCGCTAGTAGTCATCACCGGTAGCGACGGGTTTTTAAATCAACGTCGCTAATAATCATCTCTATAGCGACGGGTTTTTGTTTTTTCGTCGCTATTAATGGACTCCCAGCCAAGTACTAGCGACGTGTTTTTAAAAGACGTCGCTAATGACACTTTAGCGACGAATTTTTAAAGGACGTCGCTAATATGGACGTCCCTAAATGTCTATTCTGTGGTAGTGAGGATTGCAGTCAGCAGGGATTACAATAGCAAGAAGGCCACTCAGGACAGCAGCTGCTGCAAACAGAGGCCCCATTGCTGAACGATGCAAATCTGAGAAATACATGATGCCTAAACTGGGTGATTGTAAGCTTTTGTATACAGTAGCTTTTATATAATAGTTACCACACAAAAGGATTCTGCCAATTTTTTTATTTATCTTGGGATACATATATAGTCACCAGATAATTACAGAAGTAGGTTTCTTTATTGTGACAAAAATAAGCTTCATATTGTTAATTTGCTAAATTCTGTGGGAAATCTCATAGCGATATAAGGGATCTTCCCTTATGAAAAACAAATGTGAAGTAGGCGAGAATTTTTTTATGTCAGCTTAGTTAATTGCCCTTGCTTTCGTGACCGACCCCATTACTACCTCACTCAAAGCCCCTGATGCAAGCTATGGAGGAGAGGGAGTGGTGTGTGTGTGTCTGTGGTGGGGGTGGGGGGGTGTAGGGGAGGGGTAGCGCCTTATGTAGCATGCACGGGCCATGGAAGAAGGCCGCAAGCAAGTCCTTGCTATGCGCTGTGTTCATGACACACTCCACGTGCTCCACATTGAACTTTCCATTCTATCTGATAGTCTGAGGAGAGTTCAGTAAAGGTCCTTAAATTTCTTAAAAAGCATCAGAACATCCATAATTTCATATCAGAATATCCGAAGTACTCATACTTAGAATTTATTCTTACCCATTTGTCACGTTAGTCAAACTTCTAACCAAAACATCGGTTTTTATCCATTCAAGATGTATTATTGGACCATGTAAAATAGGCTTCATAAACATAATACAGATTGTGTTATATGTAAACATTTTACATAAAACAAGAGGAAATAGTAGAAATATACAAATAGTCACAAAAATAGAAATCACACTTTGACACACAAATAGTGACCAAAATAAAAATCACACTTGGACACACAAATAGTGGTAATATACTACTCGTGTCTCACATACATAAGACCAAAATAGAATGACTTCAAGTTAGCATGCATGTTTTAAAGAAAGACTATTTGTAAACTAGTAACCAGAAGGATTTATATGTATACCTTCAGGGTTGTAGTCAGCAGGCATTATAATAGCAAGAAGGCCATTCAGGACAGCAGCGGCTGCAAACAGAGGCCCATTGCTGAACAATGCAAATCTGAGAAATACATGATGCCTGAACTGGGTGATTGTAAGCTTTTATATACAGTAGCTTTTATATAATAGTTACCACCAAAAAGGATTCTGCCAATTTTTTTGTGATATTTGCGGAAGTAGGTTTTATTATTTTGACAAAAATAAGCTTGATGTTGTTAATCTGCTAAATTCTATGGGAAATGTCATTGCGAAATAAGGGATCTTCCCTTATGAAAAAAAATGTGAAGTAGGCGAGAATATTATTATGTTAGCTTAGTTCATTGCCCTTTGCTTTTGTGACCGACCCCACTACTACCGCGCATGCAACAATGAAAGCCCCTGGTGCAAGCTATATGGAGGAGAGGGAGTGGTGTGTTTGTGTTTGTGTGTGTGTGTGTAGTAATAATACTACTCGTGTGTTTCACATACATAAGACCAAAAGCGAATGACTTCAGGTTAGCATGCATGTCTTAAAAAAAAAGACTGTTTGTAAACTAGTAACTAGAAGGCTTTATATGTATACCTTCAGGATTGCAGTCAGCAGGGATTACAATAGCAAGAAGGCCACTCAGGACAGCAGCTGCTGCAAACAGAGGCCCCATTGATGAACAATGCAAATTCGAGAAATACATGATGCTTGAACTGGGTGATTGTAACCTTTTATATACTATATAATAGTTGCTAGCAAAAAAGGACTCTGCCAATTCTTTTGGCGATTAAACTTTGGCATAGAATTGAGCCCATCATTAATCACCAGATAATCACGGAAGTAGGTTTTGTTGTTCGGACCAAATAGGCTTGATGTTTTAAAGCTGCTAAATTCTATATTCGAGTGTAATATTTCTGCCAATTTTTTTTGTGATTTATCTTTGGCATACATATATAGTCACCAGATAATTACGGAAGTAGGTTTTATTATTCTTACAAAAAATAAGCTTGACGTTGTAAATCTGCTAAATTCTTTCGGTAATCTCATAGCGAAATAAGGGATCTTCCTTTATGAAAAACAAATATGAAGTAGGCGAGAATATTTTTATGTCGGCTTAGTTCATTGCTCTTTGCTTTCGTGACCCACCCCACTACTACCGCGCATGCAACTATCAAAGCCCCTAATGCAAACTGTGGAGGAGAGGGGGTGGAGTGTGTGTCTGTGTGTGTCTGTGTGTCTGTGTGGTGTGTGTGTGTGTGTTGGGGGGAGGGGGGTAGCGCCTTATGTAGCCCGCAAGTGCCGTGGAAGAAAGCTGCAAGCAAGTCCTGGTATGGGCTGTGTTCATGACACACCCCACGTGCATGTCACATCGAATTTTCAAAAGGCACAAATCGGGCGCATTTTACAAGTATGCCAGGATCTATTTTAACATACATAAATCAACATAAACAGTTATATATGGTTCTATAACGAGCAAAAGAACTTTAAAACTAACAAACTAAAGTAAAAGCATGTCAGTGGAAGAAGACTAGCTTCAGGGCGCTCCACAGACAATCGACTAGCGGCAACACGACCTGTTATGCATCATCTTCAACATAGTCTTTGACTTCCTCACTGAGCAACAACAATATAGGGAAAAACAAGCCCAAGAGTAGATATAGTACTGAGCAAGTGTGGGAATGTATGACGCGCAAGGTAATTGTCAAGAAAGGCTCAACTCATGTCTGCATCTATGCTATCCTAACAATATAAACACCTATATCAAAAGCATCCTATTTACTAGGTGTGATGACAACACCCTAACACCAACAAACAGAACAATCACTAGGTTCCCACCACATGGCTACCAACTCATCGGGTCCTCACTACCAGATGGCCAACCAACCAAACCACAACCAACTAATAAGGAATAAGTCCAAGCTTGCTCGTGACCGTGAGCACGGCTGTCACGACAGTTTAACTCTGCAGAGTTGCATCACTTTACCCACAAGTCATGTTTTCATCACCCGTCGGTGACTAAATCCTCCATTATACCATATGCACGCTTAGGTGTGCAGCGAGGAGATCACTACGAGGCCTTAACAAAGCGCCTCCAAACCGCTAAGGTTCCACCGCTACCAACACTCTTGGAGTCCATTTTATAACCTCCGACGCAGAAGCCCCCTCTTGCGCCACTAAACCACCTGATGATGCACACAGGGTAAGAAGAACATCTAATTCATCGGGCAAGTTGTTCCATAGTCGTCTTGCACTACAAGATAATCACTCTTTCCCTACAGTTTTCATCAAACGCCCTATAGTTTTGATCCATCGTAGTCTTTTTCTTATGAGTGGCCGACAGTTTTCTTGTTCAAAATTATGTATTTCCGTACAGCTTTGACAATTTACCAACAACAATATAATCCCCTACGTAAAAGCTCATTACCTACAGTATTTTAGATACTTGCCCAATTACATTGAATATCGTTGGCCACTTTCTTGAGACTGTCTGAAGATGCTCCTGACCTTGTAGTGTTGTAATAGCTCGGATATACCAGGCTATGTCATGCTTAGATTGCCTGAGCTCAATCAATGTTGCTAAACAATTACCATCTCAATTTAGTTACATAGATCTTTAGTTGATTAAGGACACACTACCATTCCAAACATATAGCAAGGCTAAGCATATGAATCTACTCAGAACATAGACACTACCCGACAGGAAACAATAAATAATGTGGAGACATCTAGGAAACCATAACAAGGGATTCATATTTAGACAAGCATGCATTGAAGGACTGTACTAATATATACACTAATATGAGGAAGATGATCAAGGGCACTTGCCTATTTCTATAATGCTGCTCAGGGTGATCTTGTCTCTTGATGTGCATATTCTTGTCCCGCCTCTCCACGTCATCATCGATTCGAATGAACTAATTGATAAAAGAAAAGGCACAAACAAATGAATACAGTACACCAAACATTGTTAACATGCCATTAAAACACTATAGTTGTATAGGTCACAACGAGACGAAGATTTAGGCGCAAGAATCACCAAGATCGGAGTTACCAATAAAACAATACAATGGTTTAAAGGTTACACGGGCTATTATGAAAGATCAGAAAGGCTGAAATATGTGGTGCGGGTTAAATAACAGGAAATACAGAGGCTAGATTGCAAAGTGTGCATTTTAAGGAATTTCCATATTTATTCTTGTGCTGGAAAAGGATGTGAACCGAGTCCACAGAATGATGGACTCTGGCCAAGCAGGCGGCGCATAGTCCACGGTAGATCGGGAGAAGGGTTATGTGGCCGGCGGCAACACAGCGCTGCGGCGCCATGCCGGAACATCGCCTGAGTTACGCGATCTCGAGCTACGGAGCTCGATTTGCAACGAGGATCGAATGAGGAGCAAGAGGAGACGATGAGGAATCTTACCATGAGGTCACATGAGCACAGTCCTTGCCAGAGTTGGGCGTACGACGGCGAGGCAAGGCTCTGGCTCGTTGGCGTCAAGGAGAGGCGGCAGAATGGGTTGGATCTCGTCGGGGTAGAGTGGGCAAGGGTCGGCGCATACGGGAGAGGTTCGGCGCCAGGTAGGGGAAGTCCGGAGCAACCCAGAGCGGCTCACAATGGTGCACCTCGCCGGGCACGGAGAAGATGGCGGCGGCGGCGGCGGCTATTGCGAGGATTTTCGGTTGGCGCAGAGCATGCGAAAGGGGATGAAGGTTGTGGGGCTCACCTTTTATAAACACCGGGCCCAAGAGGAGTCGGGCACACATGCCAAGAGACAACGAAGGCAAACGGCGGCGACGACTGGGTAGGGTTTGCCGGGCGGGGGTGTGGTAGCAGGCTGGTTGGGCCGCCGTTGAAGAAAGGAAACAGGCCGGCCCATGAAGGAAAAAAGGAAAGAAGGGAAGAGAAAGTTTCTGGGCTAAAGGGGTTTGGGCCCAGAAAACTGGCTGTTGCTTTTAAAAATTTCGGACCACTTGGAGTAAAAAGGATAATGAGAAAGAAAGGGATAAACTTGAAAAAATATGGGGAACTGATATAAGTAATTTGAGAGAAGTGTAACAAGGATTTATCCAACCATTAAATTCCTTAACCTCTTCTATAATTCTATAAATTCATTTTTCATCACATAAAACAAATTCATTTTATTTCTAACAAAAGCTTTGAAAATTAAATGAAAAAGCTTCACATCCCAAAACTGAAATTTTAGGGTGTGACAGTGCACCACATTGAACTTTCCAGTCTATCTGATAGTTCGAAGAGAGGTCAGTAAGGGTCGCTTTTCTTGAAAACCATATGAGCATCCATAATTTCATATCAGAATATCCGAAGTTCTCATACCTAGAATATATTTTTTTCCCACGTTAGTCAAACTTCTGAGCAAGACGTCGGTTTATCTATTCAATTTGTATAAACCGCAACATTCAACTTTCACGTTAGACTATCTGATATGTTCAAGAATACTCCAGAGAGTAACCGAAAGATTTCAGCTGGCCTATAAATATATACCCCACACCATCCCACATGATCGGTTTGTTGCAAGGTTTATATATTATCGATCGAACCGGTACTCACCAATGCTTTGTTGTTGATTGAGAGAAAGAGAGCTAGCTAATGAGATTAAAACACCATTTCATCCTGAGTATTTGATCAGTAATACCAACAAACTTCCGGATATGTTTTGCATTTTCTTTAATTTCTTGTTCTTGCCAATTTCGAATGTCAAGCATGTCGTAGTTTTGGATCAGGGACCAAGGGCCCGGCAGAGGGCACGTATTGGTGTCCTCACCACGTAAACATCATATAATTATCACTATTTCATTCGATTTGTTACCACAATGTGCTTATTTAGCACATCCTCTTAGAATGGAAAAACAAGATGAACAATTCCACATCTGTCATGTTGGCTACATGAACAGTTTCTAATCGAAGGAAATTCTCATTATTTATAAGAGATAAATATTCAGAAGCAATGGTTGTTCAATCCTTACAAATCCTCCAATTGCAATTCAATATTTAGACAATAAAACATTTGGGACTGTATTCGGGTCCGAATAAAGCATGATTTTTAGTTGTTGGATACACATAATTTTAATATGTGTATTACAGGCCCATGTAAAATGGTTTTATATGCAAAATTTTTACATAAAATAAAAGGAAAAAGTAGAAATATACAAATAGTGAAAAAAAAAAAGAAAGCACACTATGACATACAAATAGTAGTAATATACTACTCGTGTTTTACATACATAAGAACCAAATAGAATGACTTCAAGTTAGCATGCAGGTCTTAAAGATCCAATAACAATGAGAAATTTTTAGATGTTTTCGGGCACAAAACCTACGAACGTAATTGAATGTGATAAATTCTTTTATGTACATTATATTTTCAAATAACATACTTCCTTCAGGGACCACTGGTTGGCTGTTTGGGTGGCCGATTCGTCACTAAAAATCCTGTTACAAGTACGGCGACCAACAGGGACCTACATTATTCGTTATAAACCTCGCCCACAGGCGTTTCTGGCATACATGGCATCCTAGTCAGCAAGAGCGGGCCCATGTGTCAGGCTTCCTAGGCCCACGGTCAAATCATTTTCGTCACTGATTTCGTTTGATCTCGTAAAATGCCACGTGACGCACTGCAAAGCGCCTAAGGGGCCCACGTGTCAGGAGCAGCGGGTCCCACGACCAAATTATTTTCGTCACTGATTTCGTTTGCCTGCGTGTAGTGCCACATGGTGCACCATGAAGAACTCCGCAGGCCCACATGTCAAGCATCGTGAGGCCCACAGTCACATAGTTTTCGTCACTGATTTCGTTTTAGCCGTGCATCATGCCACATGGCGCAAAGTGAAGCACTCTGAGGGCCCACATGTCATGCACCTTGGGGCCCAGGGACAAGTAATTTTCGTCAATAATTTCGTTTGCCCGCGTGTCGTGTCACGTGGCGCTCCAGTAATCTAATATGATAGAAATTAAATTAGTCCCACTGTAATATCCAGGCAGTCGATCCTTTCTCAGCTGTGCTTCTACCGGGATTACTGGATATGAGTGGACTCTGTTTCTTGGAAGCATTCCAAGTTCCCAGCTTTGATTGTATACATCATTTGATATAATCTGCCACCTGCGATGTGTGCATCCTTCGATTCTGCAGTAGGAAATAGGCCCATTCCTCGCAAAAAAAGGAAATAGGCCCATTGTCAACGACAGAAATGGTGGCAATATTTGTTACATATGAGACTGATCCGTTTTTGCTCATCAGTGCCTAGTGCAGAGTAATAAAACATATTTCTGATGACCTGTATTTACTTTCTCTTGCAGATTCAGCTTGGCTTCCATGTCGGCCAGAGTTTCTGATGCAGGTTGATTTGTGTTAGCTTGAAAGGTGGCTGAACTGCAAGGTGATGGCTTCTTCGATGGTATAGCTTCCATCAGGGATTCAGGGACATTTTCATTTGTGTGACGCGATCTGGTGATGGTCCACTGCGTTCTAGTACTACTAGCTCTCTGAACCTGTCCTCATTCACTTCCAGTTCTTCGTTTCGTCGTTTGTAGCACGTAGTACGTGCAAGTTTGGAACCTGTGAATGATGTGCCAAATTTATGGAGGTGTACGTGTTAAAAGATCTGCTCATTTTTACCACATCCGTTACATGAATATTCCAGTTTGTATTGAGATTTGCATCGGAGCTTTGATCCTTGAGAGAATGCATCAGACTGATCAAGAGCAATTGAAACAAGTCCATCAGAGACAGGTAGTTTCTTTCTCCTGTAAATCGCAGCATGGCCTGGCGTCGAGGGGAAATCATGGCGTGGTATGCCTCCTGGGGCTCGAAGGGTTGCGCTGTTCTGCTGCATGTTACTACTATCTAGAGCAGACAACTAGATCGATCATAGGGAGGCAGAGGATGACTCGAGGAGGTCAATGATAATCCACATGTATCAACTTTATAGGAAAAGTTTTGGACAAATAATCATTTTCTCATGCAAATAAAAAACAAAGGTAAATTGTTTTTCACATAAGATTCCAGTAACACGTGCTCCATCTTGTCAAATTGTTTAAATAAAGAAATTCTTTTCTTTTGTATCAATCAATAATGACCGGCAATTCCTTGGTGCCTTAGGCCCTTAGGCCTTGTTCGAAGGTAATATATCGATTCAAATTACCGTGCTGCGAAGGTATTGCAGAAACTTTCCCATCGAAGTTCAAAAAATTTCTGAACAAAATTCATATTATGTTGACGTATTTATGAATTTGGGAACCAAGACATACAGAAACCTCAATGTTTTAAACTTGTTTAAGTTGCCAAAAGAAACCATAGATCCATTAGAGTCCACTCAGCGCATTCTTCTAGAATTTCAAGTTCCAGTCACATTGCCCAACGATGGTGGCATAGACCCTGATCCTGGCAGGTTGTTACGTTCAGTATTATCCAAACGACCCTTTCTATGTTTAACGCCCATACATGGATTCACGTATGTTCGTTAAGATAGGCCGCAGAATTCCATGTTCCAACACTAACAATCGATGACACCAAGTGAGTCACGTTTTGTTTTGCAATCATGAAAAGTGCTCTTCTTATTCCTAGAAAACTGTTTCCTTTTATTCGCAAAAAAAAAATTCCTTTTGTGTTTAGCAAACTAGATGCTCGTTCCAAGTCATCCATTAATATTGCTCCAAGAGGCAATGTGCCCAACACATGTATACAGCATAGAAAAATCCTGATACAAGGTGCCTAAACTTTTGCAAGCCATTGGTTATTGTTTCATTTATGCCAGCTTGTAGTTGAAAACCTTCACCACCTGAACCTAGATAATCCTAGTCACTGTAACAAGTCAGCTTTTAGCTCTCGTGAGCAAAAAAAAAAAAAAAAAAAAGACCATGCATGGTCATATATATACCAGAACAAGGGAGCTTTCCCTAAAAAATCAAATATCAGCTTCAGAATCGGTACCTTTCCTAACAGAAGACAACTGAAGAAAGGCCCAACAAAAAGCTTAGTGTTCCAAAGCTGACAACTGCGTGTAGATTAGTACCGCGTAATCCACCAGATTTGTCTGCCGCGGTAATCTTGTTGTTTGTAGTATTTCTGAATGCAGATATTATTTTCTGCTGTCAGTGCATATCTTTCGAAAGAGCATTTCATAAATATATTATGGCGTAGCTATGCTAAAGCAGTAATGATGTATCAAAATTCAAACTGACCATATTAATTACTTACAATTCAGACAAGTTCCCCTCCATGGTGAGAGAGAGGATTTCAGGAGGCACGGTTCCGGTCAGCATATTTCCATCGAGGCGCCTGAAGTAAAGAGTAAAAGATTTGATCCCAAAAAAAAAAGGGAAATTTGTCTGGAGCACACTGTGAAAATGTGGCTTCGTCTGGAACACACTAAAAAAGTCGTATTCGTCTGAGACACCCTACGATTTCGTGGCAATTGTCTGGAACACACCGCGCCCATTAAAATACTATTTCCGGAGAGAGAAATTTCATAAATGACATCGGCGCCCCTGCACTGTTCATCTTCTTCCCTTGGTCGTCGCCGCCAGGAGCTCCCGCACGGGCACGACGAACCGTACCCCGACCCCGCTCTCACGGTAGAGATCGACGTAGCGGCGCAGGTGCTTCTGGCGCCGTCCCCGGTCCCGCCGCCGCCGTCGAGAGGCGCAGCGGTAGAGTCGGGCAGGGGCGGGTCCCACTCGATGAAGGGCTCCGAGTCGGGCGGCAGTAGGTTGATGGGCACGGCGTTCAGCGGGAAGGAGGAGGAGCCGGCGGAGGGGAGCGAGAGGGAGGAGGAGAGGGAGGAGGCCACGGGGACGCGCCAGAAGCCGTCCCGCCAGTGCCCCACAGCGGCCACCCATCGCACCCGCGCTCCGCCCATCTCGCCCGCGCTCCCGGACCGCCAGCCCGCCTGCCCATCCGCCTGCCCGTCCGCCTGCCCGTCGTCTCGCCTGCCCGCTCGCCCGCCTGCCCGTCGTCACGCCCCGGCCGGAAGCCCGCCCAACGAACCGCTCGGCCCGGCCACATGGTCGCACGAGCCGCCGGAGCAGCAAGTGGCGAGAGAGAGCAGAGAGATTGAGGGAACAGTGGGTGTGTTGAGGGGCATAAAAGTCATTTCTCTCACCTCAATCTTCGAAAATAGTATTTTAATGGGCGCGGTGTGTTCCAGACAATTGCCACGAAATCGTAGGGTGTCTCAGACGAATACGACTTTTTCAGTGTGTTCCAGACGAAGCCACATTTTCACAGTGTGCTCCAGACAAATTTCCCAAAAAAAAATAACGAGTAAATATTGTACTTCAGGAAAATTGGCACCTACACTTCAGTATTAAGAAAATCAAAAGCTTTATAACTGCTTCGGCATTAGGAAATTTGGCACCTATACTGCACATTTTCAAATTCATATTTGGTGAGGAATATAGGAATAGGAATAATTACTGTTCTGTAGCTTGATTTGGAAATACGCTGGTAACTTTGCCAGTGAGTTTAGAACAATAACTTACAAGACATGTAATCCTTCTATTTTGCCAAGGGAGGCCGGAATAGAGCCACTCAGTTTGTTCCCGTTTAACCTCCTGCAAAGTATCAATATAATATTCTAGTTAAAATACTAATCCGCACCTTGGGCAGGCTTTCGGTACCCAGCATGCGAGAGATTCTTGTTAAAAAATTTGCATACAGATATTGCAGTGTGCTGATGGCACCAAGTGAAGCCGGTATCGTGCCAGTGAGGAGGTTGCGCTGAAGTTCTAGTTTTATTAGATTACTCAGGTTACCCAGCGTTGTTGGTATTGATCCATTCAGGTCATTCTCATACAGCTCTCTGCAATTATTCGCAAACCAGTTGAGAAATATGCCATTTTGAGTGCAGTTGGTGAGGTCTGCAGTATGTTGTGCTATTCTTACAGGTATTGAAGATTCTTTAGCCCTCCCAGTTGGGGAACCAGAGGGCCTGATATACCTGCCCTCCCTAAATCTCTGGAAAGAAGCAAGGAACAGATCTTTGAAATAAGAATTTTTTGAATCTTCAAAGGGATGCATAAGAAATAATGCTAAATGTTACTTTCCATTGTTTTAAACCAATGATGATGAATGATTCGACAGTCTTACTGGGAATTATGATATGAGGACCTCATAATATAACAAGGCCTACCCTAAAATATTGCCGCTGGATAAAGGAAAAGAAAGTGTGTCATACATGCGGGTAGTGTAGTTGTGGTTGTCACAAGTAACATGAAACCAGCTGCAGGGATTGTCATCGTGGGTTGGATCCCACGTCTCCAGCACATTGTTTGGGTCCTTCCAGGCCATCCTTTGCAGGTACAGTATGTCGCCTTCAGGTTTGAACATTGGAAATCAGCATCCACCACATTCCACAATGGACCGTGCTCAACAATGATGCGTGTAAAATAATCACAAAGACAAAAAAAAATACATCTCTTAAGATAGGAATGTCACCGTAACTGAAACAAAACATGCATCTGATTTTATTTATTCCTACAAAATGACACCTACATACCTTCGTTGTTGCAGTATGCAAGTGTTGCCAGAGCAAGAACGCCAGTCAGAAGTGCTGCTGCAAACACAGTCCCCATTGTAGCAAACCTGAGAACAACTTGGTACACTGAAATGCGAGACAAGGGATGAGGTTATATACAGTTGTACAGACAGAGAAGGGATGGTCTGTTGACAACAAAAAAATTATGGAAAATGTTCCACTTGCTCTAATTAAGAAATATAGATTGCGATCTTCTGCAAAATGATATTGCGATCTTCTGAAAATGATATTGTATTCTTTTAAATAATGAAGTGTTGAGTGAGCTCTGGAGTAGATTTATTATTCTGACCAAGTCAGCATCGTTAATTAAACCATTTAGTTCCTTGTTATGCTGTGACCACTGCAGCCTGCATTGGTTGCTGTGAGTTCTGCCATAGGAAAACGGAATCTCGTTTAAGAAGTACGAACTGATTTGGGGGACCGATGAAAACTTTTGAATTAGCATAGGTTCTCATTTGTTCACATGGGTACACGTGCTAGATAATTTTAACTTTAACACGGCATAAACTATGTGTGGGAAATTGAAAATTAAGCCATGTAATTTGCCATTGAAGGAAGGAATTTTCTATCTTTTCGTATAGAATTTTTTTTAGGTACGAACACTCAAATATATTTTCTATATTTTGCCACGAGCTTTCCATTCGTTATAAATACAACAAGGCCTTTTTGCCATTGTGAAGAAACGCAGCATATTCATGACACAGCATCTCACAGCACCCAGGCATGCATATGTAGAATCGATGTTCACGAAGAGGTTATTGGACAAAAATTTCCAAAACAAAAGAAATTATACTCTTAAAAATATTAAAAACAACTGTATCTAAACTCAAACGACTGTATACAGTTTAGTTGAGACTGTTGTGACAGTGCTTATACCACCTTATACATGTTTTTTTTAACGAACCACTTATACATATATTTTCATATGAAATAAATGAACATGAGTCATGAGAGACATGCAACTTACGTCGTATTTCACCAACGTATATGAACATGATAAAAAAAATCTAGAGGAATTGTCACCATAATCTCTATCCAGCACTAGGCACATGTTCAGCGCAGCGGTGGGAGAAGGGTGACAATACATACCGAAATACGCAAATGATTCCATTTGAAAAGATTCTGAGAGGAAAATAAATTGTTCATCTTGGACTCATCTGGTAGACTTTAGGCGCATAATAATGTTGCCACTGCAAGAATGCCAATGCACTGAAGGGGGAAAAAGAAAGAGCTTCCAGACGACCAGACTAGCAATTGATGCTTCTTACCAATTAACGAAAAGACAACTTCAGTTGGAAACTTCCAGTTTAATCTGAATAACATTCAATTGGATTCAAAGTGCTTTCAGTACGAAAGCTTTGAACTGCGGCTTCAGATTTCATCTCATTTCAAAACTCAGAATAACTGTCAACTTGAAAAATCCAAAAACTTTGTAGGAGTAAACGAAAGAAGCATGGCGTTGCCGACTGTGAACCACGGAGAGCACTGACGGATGGCCTACCTACTGAGCGAGACCTCACGGTCACGGTTAGCATCGCGGCGTCGCAGACCATGGCGTGACGACACGGCTTGGAGATACCAATCTGGAGTGCGTTCCTCGTCGGCGGCGAGCTTGCTGGAGCACCGCGTGGTGAGGCGGAAGAGGGTAGCTGAGGTGATGAGTAGGAAGGGACATTGGAGAGGAGAAGACAGTCAGCGCTTCGCATAACGCTGGACTGATGAGGCGATGCTTTATATTACTCATTAATTTTACATGTTCAGTGTTACTCATCATGCATCTGTTTTTTATGTTGGAAATTTGTCTTGCTCTCTTAAATTCCTTGCTCCATAGCTCAACATGCTGTAGCGGAGTGAGTCCTTATGGCCTTATGGGGCCCAAAAAAGAAATGTTTGTTCATTTAGCAAAATAGAAGTTGTCCACCTCGCACAATCCATTTATTGCTCATTAATTCGGAGTACAGAGTTTTATTAAAAGGTATCCAGACCAATGCATCACATGGGGCAATTTTTATTCATTTATGTCGTCTACAATTGGGTCGCAACTCATCATGCAGTCTTCAGCTTGTCCTGGATAATCGCGGTCACTGTGACAACGACAATTTTGAGTAATTGTTAGCATGATTTTTTAGTGTATAGGAATGAATATCAAAAAGCTAAAGCTGTCAAAACTGCGAATCACATTCGCACACTAGTACCTCTAACTCTTGAAGATCTGACTGTTCCTGCCAGGTCGTTCTTCACAATATTTCTGAAGATTGTTTTTCTCGAGTCAGTGCAAGTCAATGTAAAGAAAATATCACCACGCAATAAGATTTTGCTACACTGAAGAGCGACTTTGCAATCATATTACTCACAGCTCGGTCAAGTTTCCAGCAATGACAAGAGAGAGAATTTCAGAAGGAACCGTGCCAGTCAGCATATTGTCATTCAACCTCCTGCAAGCAAGAGTCAAAGTCTCAAAGGGACACTCCAGAAGAACTACATCTAGCATGTAATTTAGACTACTGTGTGAATGTAGGTTATTCTATTTGTAGGCCTTTGAGTATTTAATTATGGTGAGGAATGCAGATTTAAGCTGTGGTTGTTCTGTACTTTATTCTAGGAATATTGCAATTTCAAAATTAAAAAATTCCGAATATAGTAGCAAAAACATACAGAAACTGTAGACTTTTGATGTTTCCAAGGGATCCTGGAATAGACCCGGACAGAAAGTTCTTCTGAAGCTCAAGATTCACAAGGCTCTTCAGACTTCCCAGTGAAGTTGGTATCTCCCCTGTCAGGTTGTTCTCATACAACCTCCTGCCGAACATCAACAGTTTTCAGTTCAGAAAATAGTCAGAATTCACGACGATCTTGTCATAGTATGTGAAAATCCTTGTAAGAAATGCATACAGATATCGCAGTGTGCTGATGGCGCCAAGCGATGCAGGTATCATGCCACTAAACAGGTTGTCCCAGAGATCCAAGCTAATTAGATTAGTCAGGTTGCCCAATGTTGCTGGTATTGTACCATTCAGGCTATTGCCGTACAGCTCCCTGCAAAATTCAGTGTGTTGACGTTCTGTGTGTAATTCCTGAAGCTTGCAGTGCTTGCAACAAGTTATGCAATGCTTACAGGTACTGAAGATTCTTCATTCTTCCCAGATCTGGAAGCAGAGGGCCTGCGATGCCTGCGTTTCCCAAATCGCTGCAGATGCCAAGAAACAGATACATATGCCCATTACTAACAAAGTTTTCCAAAAGATGCAAAAAAAGAAAAAAATGCCATAACATTGTCGGTGAATACAAGATTCTGAATTCTTAAAAGGGCAGATACATAGTATCGCTGACTGTTATCCAGAAGTTGTCGGATGAGCCGGACAAGAAAAAAAAAAGTTGGGCAGATCTCCAATAAAAGAATTTTGAAGTAACTATAGTGTCTAAAACATTCCTCTTAATACGAAGGAGATGGTAAAAACTAAAAAGAGAGAGTCTCATACACACGGATGACTGTGTTGTCATTGTTGCAAGTGACATGAAACCAAGTGCAGGGGTTCACAAGGGTCGGATCCCAGCTCTGCAGAACATTATTCGGGTCGTACCACGCCTGCCTTTGCGCATACAGTATGTCACCTTCAAATCCCAGCAGAAGGTTTCAGAGACTGAACAATTATTCCATTAAAAGATAAGACATTTGGTACGTGGGTTACCTTCAGTGTTACAGCTTGCCAGTGTTGCAAGAGCAAGAAAGCCAGCAACAACAAGCGTTGCCCCTGCTTCAAAGTGAGGCGCCATTGCTGCAAACCTTTGAAGTTCTTGGCACATTGAAATGTTAGATGGATAGGCTTTTATATACGATTTGTGTGGAGAAGTACGGGGATAGCTTTAGAAGTTTCCATGGCCTGTTTAGTCATTTTTCTTCTTTGACCTGATATTCTACTCTTCTGAACAATAATGTGCCAAACCATGGACTGGATTTGTTACTCTGACCAAGTAAAACTTCCACGTGACCCGTTTGACCACTACGCTGTTGTGATGGCTACACTCTATATGGGATTACCACTTGGAGTCCGAATACTGCACCAAGACAAAGGTTTTGCGCGTATAAGGTCCAAGTCTTGCAGTCAGAATGTTTGAATGGACTTTCCTTAAAAAGAATATTTGAATGGAGCTCTTTTGGCTCTTTTCTTAGTGGTAAGCAGAGATGAAAGTTTTTGTACTGTTTATGCACTATGAAAGGTTTTGTCAGCTTCTTCGCTTGATAACAAACGAGTGGGTTTGTTTTTTAGGAAAAACAAGTGACTCTGGCCTCTGGGGCTCAGGCCTAGGCCGGCAGTACCGCATACTTCGCAGGGTAAACGCCGAAGACAGACGTCCGAAATATTTGAAACTTTGGAACACGTAGGCAATAGTTGAAACTTTGGAACAGAGCGTCCTCAGTCAACATAAACGGCTGGTCTCCAAATTGTTACTGCACGCTCAGATATCATAACACGCATGTTCATGGAACACGTAGCAATAGTTATTGGGGACATCAAAATATTTGAAACATTACAACTTGTATAGCTTGCTAATGGGACAAGGAACCTCTGGACGCAAAATCTGCTTTATTTTCCCAAATACATGTCACTTGATTTATTTCACGCATTTGTGATATGTGAGACGAATAGGAAGTCCTTGCTCTTGGTCTCAGCCTGAAGATATCAGTATATCTTGTATGATTCTGGTTGCTGCAAGAGTGTCAATCAAATGCATCAGAAGAATCAGTTTAAATTAACATAGCTGCAAATCACATAAATGCACGCACCTCTCATTTCCGGAGTCCTGGCTGTGCCATCTAAACTGTTATTTCGAACATTTCTGCATGTAACAGATTTAGACTGTCAACAGGACAAGGAAATGAAACTTAATGCCAAAAAAACAACTACAAACTCACAGTTCCGCCAAGTTTCCAAGGGCAAGATAAAGGATTTGAAATGGAATTCTACCAGTCAGCATATTTCCATTTAGCCACCTGCATGAAAAGCAATCAAAATGGTCGCCTTGTTACTCAAAATGAATTTCAATGCACCAATAATACTCGTGCCTTCAAAATGTCATATAGTTTCAGTTTACATGCTGTAAAATTCTAATAACTCTTTCCTTCTTAGAGTAGCAGCCTTAGTTTCTAGTTAGTCCCCTGTTGGCCCGAACCCCTGTCAACAGTGTTAAACTCGTTTGAAGTTTTGGGGTTTAACAATTGTTCATTGACTATATGTGCACTACACGATTTTAAGAAAATAATGATATATAATGTACTTATGGATATAACGTCTCTACTAATTACTAAATTTGGAACAAGTACATACAAGTATGCCAATGTTTTGATGTTGCCAATAGAAGCAGGGATAGAGCCACTCAGTTCATTATTTTGAAGCTCCAGGAATTCAAGGCTACTGAGATTGCCTATCGATGGTGGTATAGTCCCTGTCAACATGTTCCCACTTAGCCTCCTGCAGAACATCAGATCAAGTTTAAATTGCAAACAGCTGCTAATGAGTTCACAAGATTCTTTTATACCAATTTCAGAATCGATACTTCTGCAAAACAAATCACATACAGAAATTGCAACGAGCTCATGGCACCAAGCGAGGTCGGTATCGTCCCAACGAGATTGTTTTCCTGAAGATCCAAGCTGATCAATTGACTCAGTTTTCCTAGCGATGAAGGTATCGATCCGTTGAGGCGATTCCCATACAGCTCACTTCGACACAAGCGAATCAATTTTAGCAAGCTATAATCCATGACTAGTTGTCAATTCAACAGAGTTATTTGACTCTTACAGGTACTGGAGGTTCTTCAATCCACCCAATAGAGGTATCAGAGGCCCTAAGACTCCTGCATTCTCCAGATCCCTGAAGAACAGCAAAGTTTGTTGCAATCACTTTACAAGAGACCTCCTGGTAAAGTGGTAAGTGATAACTATCCTTCAAGAAGCTTCATCCCTAGGATTAGATGTGGGTTTCATAATAGGAAATATGCAACTTAGAGTGCAACGATAAATGAGAATTAAAAAAAGTCTCGACCATTTGCAGATACTGATCGTTCGTGTTTACTTTATCATATTTTGGTCTTCTCAGAACACAAGAGTGAGGGGGACGTACACACGGATCACCGAGTTATTGTTGTTGCAGGTGATATGAAACCAGGTGCAGGGATTGACAAGCGTTGGATCCCAGCTCTGCAATGTGTTGGTTGGGTCCTCCCATGCCAGTCTTTGCGCATATAGAATATCTCCTTCAGATTCGACATAAAAATTCAAAATCCAAATTTCACAACAGAACAGAATTTTGAATGAGATATTAGACCTATGCCCATCGGATGACATGGCGTATACGTGCATGTGAACGTGTACCTTCAGTATTGCAGTTTGCAAGTATAGCGAGAACTATAACGCCAGTGAGGGTGAGGTGTAGGAGAGCAGCTGCCCTTTGAGCTGCAGACCGAAATGCCATTGCTGAAGTTTCCTGATTTGAATTTGCCTGTATCAAGTTCTCTGAACAATTGGGGAAGATTTTTATACTGCTAGATGTTCTGAATAGTCTTCATTCTAGTTTCTCAAAAGAAAATGGAAAAATAAAGCGAGAAAACGAATTTGCATTGTGCAACTGCTTTAGGCTAGTTACTCAATAGGGAAAATATTGAGTGGAAACTATACATTCGGTGGAATAGTGAAAACTCTTTCAGAAATTTATTAGAAATTTTGAAAAATTATCAAACTTGGCATCCATCCATGTAGATGACATGGTGGGAAACATGTAGACAAAATTTCAAATCCAAACTTGTTTTCTTTTAAAAGAAATAAAAATAATAAATCATAGTGGAAGAGGAAGAAAAGGACAAAACAGTTACTGTGCAGAATACTAATATGTGAACGGTTTTCTTCACCTGGAGCATTGAATTTTCCTGGTGTGAGTTGTCAACAGGGTGTCTACCACTTACTGGGTATAGTAGTCTTCTCATTCTTTTGACGGATATGTGCCAAACAAGTCTTGGAGTAGTTTCACACAAAAAAAAAAGGTCCTAGAGTAAACCATAGGATGTAAACCCTGTCCAATTATTTATTGATCGCGGTAGCATGCTGTGTCTTCTTGCAACGAAGAATTCTTTTTGGAAAAAGTCTATTTAACTCTCCCGAACAATTCACTTTGTCCGTTTCACACCCTAAAAAAATCATGGCTCACTTTACTACCCCAAACAATTTCATGTAGTACGAAATAATTGAAGTTTGTCTTTTTTATTTCTTGACCGGAATTTGAATGCTCAAATTTTTCCTGATGACAACTCACACTACAGCCTATGTTAAGATAATTATGGCATATTTTTTATTCTTTTTACATGAGTAAGAAACAATTAATGATATATGCATTCAAATGATATCAAAAAAATTATTAAAATTTATTTTAACATGGGGTATTGTGGGAACTATCATCATGCAAAAATTTGAGTTTCAAATTTTATTTGTAGACTAAGAAACAAAAAAAGTTCAATAGGGTGTATATTGCACAAAATAAAATTATTTAGGGGAGTAAATTGAGTCGTTATTTTGTTTAGGGTGTGAAACGGACAAAGTGAACTGTTTGGGGAAGTTAAATGGATCTTTTTCCTTTTTTTTATGAGGAAGGATTCTTGTTATTTTTATTTTGTTAAGAATACAAAAAAGAGATGTCTTGAAACTAGGGTAAATACACCAATATTTGTTGTGGGCTCGTTTGTAGGCCGAAAGCACCGTAGAGGTCCACATAACCAAAAAGGTGGCTAGGATCGCCACTAGGATAGATATCAGGGAGATTTCCGTAATTAGTTAGCTTTATTTCAACAGTTTGTTAGTGCTGGCACCTGACTATATAGGTTTCCGAGCGTATCAGTTGTAATCATCGAAGAGTAATCAATTTGCCTGTTTAGGCGGGATTGTTCTTGGTCGCAATGGCATCCACGTCCGGCGACGAGAACAATTCATCCTTGCGCCCTCCTACCCGGCCTGGCCACATCAGTATTGTAGAGTCTTTTCTTGACTATTCTCACCAAATTTTTTTTGCGAGACTATTCACACCAACTTAATAGACTAGTTTATCAACTTTTTGTTCATGCATATTTATTTTAGGTGTTCCATTTGCATTTCCAACTTTGAAGACAAAGCTTAAATAATTCTACTGTTTGCTAAATTTCTAGACATTTCTCAAAGTCCGAATGTCAGTTGACTTGGGTGATCGATGCAACATATGACACCGCCATGGCTTTATGCCTCTTCTTAACAACACTAAAATAGGCGGTTAAGATCACAGGTGTAAGCGCGTATGGTTAATAAGTAATCACAAGTTTTCAACAGATGCTTCGAACAACGCGCTTGTCCACGTCTTTTAGTCAAAAAAAATTTCAGGGGGCTTTACTAGCTTTTTAAGATTTCTAGCGATTTTTTAGGATTATGGACTAGGGGTGGGCAAAAAACCGATACCCAAACACCAAAACCGAAAAAACTGAGACCGAGACCGTAAAAACCGGAATTTCGGTCTTTAGGTAACTGTTCGGGTACTAGATTTAGATAACCGAATTTTGTTTTTAAAATTCGGATAGTACCCTTGGATAACCGAATTACCCAAAATACTCGAATTATTATTAATAAGTGTAGGATGTAAAGCATAGTATCATGCCATGGTCACGTAGCATTCTTAGTTACTCATTCACCATATTCATGTTTCCTCTGTCATATAATGGTAACTCATTATCAAGTTAATTGGATAGTGTATTTTGGGTATAATCAAGTAGATTATATTTTTCTGAAAATTAGTGCTAATATTGGGTAGTTTGGGTATAACCGAAGACCGAATCAAAATTAGGTACCCAAAGTTGTCGGGTATCTAAATTTTTGTTGTCATTTCAGGTAGCAGTTCTAGATAACCGAAAATTGAAAAGACCGAAAAAAAACCGGACCGAAACTTCGGCTATGACCGAACGCCCACCTCTATTATGGACTATTTGCACTTCTTTTATAACATTTATTAGTGTCTCCTTCAGCTAATTAGGACATGTTAAGATCATAAGTAAAATTGGTGATTTGTCTTCCGGGTGGAAATCATTACGCCAGTCAAGTAAACACACTGGGAGATAAGTAAACACAAATTTTCCACAGACGCTTCCAACAACACGTGTGTCGTCTGTCTTGAAGTCAAAATGTTTGAATGCAGCGATTTCTTTATTTTTGTTTCTTTAGAAGAATGAATGGTGCTTGTCCAGCAATTTCTTCCTCCAAGTAGTATTGTATCTAAAGTGAAATAAACTGATTTTGATTTATCTTGACCATTCTCCCATTGATTTTTCAAGTTTTTAGACTCATTGACCTACACCATGCCCTGAAAATAGCCTCATCTGACAACTGGATTTGTAAACATAGGAGATTGATCTCGCAAATTTTCTATTACAGATCAAGTTCCAAGTAACCGCACATGACCAGTGAGCACACCAAGGATTAGGGACAATTATTGTGTTATGGAAATGTGTACCATAGATTTTCTTTTGATGCTCTGTGCTTCAGTTAGAAAACTCTCTGACCAGATGACAGTAAGAAACTCTATTCTTTCCTATTATTTATGATTCTATTACACATGAAGAGTTTACTATCAGATGGTAAATACTTCCCATTACACAGATATGGATTGTGGTTCCTTCTTTCTTGGTGGCTTATGCTGGATCCAAGATCTATTGGACTAGGCATTTTGATGTGTAAACTAGAACCTCTGCTACTTTTTGCAGTACAGTGGAAGAAAGCATCGTAAGTGGAACTATCATTTAGTATGTACTTGGTCTTCGTCGTCATTCAGATGCTCCTTGAGGCTCTGAATCTGTGGTTGGCAATTGACATTCTCCCACACTGAATCAGTGCTTGGCAACTCATACCCTTCTGGTCTCAGCGACAGCGCAAACTCTGGTAGATCAGGTATTGATTGAAGGGCGCTGCACCACAAAAGTAGCAAACTCGTAACTAGAGCAGAAGCAAATGTGAATATCATAGGTTCTTCATTCAAGAAGATTTATCATCCCAAAATGTTCTGAAAATGTATGCTCTTTTTGGTGCTACGAAGGCATTAATCATCAATAAACTTTCATCAACTCTTCAACTTTCCATAAGAATTTTAGAGTTTACCTATTCTTGTCTTGTTCGAACAGATGCCCATACATTTGGAACTTTTTGTATGCGACATCTGGAATTTTCTTGTGCATGTTCTTCATGACGCCCCAAGGAGGCGGTACCCTACAGACAATTGATTCAATAACATATTTCGTCAGTATATGCATTTTGATTCAATTTAAACTCCTAATCCCCAGGACTAGGACTAGTATCAGACCTTGTGACAGGATTTGCTAAGCAGAAACTCAAGCAAGCCCTCTTGCTTTCTGAAAGTAGGTCATCAGCTGCAGAGAGGCAACAGACTGCACTGATATGGTTGGCTGCCTCACCACCCTTGTCGAGCACGAGACCATGGTAATAATATGCTATTGCCTGATAGCAAGATGTAACAGCATGTAAATATCAGAAATAAGGTATTTTGGGCGTTGTGCAGGTATTAATTTGAGTCATAAGGCAACCTTAGCCTCCATGCATTTCCACTTCAGGAACAACAGAAGCTTCTTTCCATATGAATCGCTTGTGTCGCATCCGGACAGGCAGTAGTGAGCCTGCCATAAACAGTGACGAAAAAAATGTAGTGTCACAAAAATGCTCAAACATGATGAATGTGAAGATAAAACATATGTTAATACCGGAACACTGACCTGAGAAAAATAGCTGACTTGTTCACAGGCTAGCCTCCTTTTTACTGATAGTGTTGCCTTTTCACACTCAGAAGCCAAGCCAAGCTGTATTTCTACACACTATTGTTTGCAGGGAGATAGAGCAAGGTGATTAACAACTATAATTCATAACATTAGATTATTCAAGGATAAAAGGTATAATTACCTGAGCCAGTGCCTGAATTGAGATGGCCTCAAGCATACCTTCCTGCAAATAACTTGGAAAGCTCTTCCTGTAATTGAACAGAAGGCACAGTAAGTACTTGCTTAATGGAATATTCGAGGTTATAATTTCTCAAGGCTATTTTTGAAATGCAAAAGTGATGGCATACTTGACTTGTGCAGGTATCTGAACAAGTATTCGATGCACGGAATAGTCTAAACATCCTGATGCCCTGAGCAACGAATCGACAACGTCCTTCTTTGCATCTGCAACAAGTTCGTCACGCAATAAGAATAATGTCCCCAGTTTTGTCATACTCAACAAAGTATTTAATTATGAAATGGAAACTTCTCATATATAGCAAAATGTATTATGCAATATTGTTACAATCATCAAAACACTATATTCATAACATCTAGTATCTAAACTATTTTTCTGCCATTGAGGTCATCATGAAAATTTTTCCACAAATCCAACATACGTGAAAAATGAATAGTACTAAAAAGAAACATTTATGGACATCTAGTGGAAAAATAAGAACAGACCTTCTGATACCTTCCTTTCACCACCAGATTGAACATTCTTTGGAATGAGTATCAGGTTGGCCTCAAACAATGCAAGCATCGCCATCATGTGCACGACAGACAGCACTTCATACCATGCGCTCGCCAAACAACACTCCTGTAATGAACAATATCCTCTTGCAAACCATTCAGTAAAGGCATCCAGATAAGTGGAATTATAGAATAATACAAGTACTGAACTAGCTCCCACCTGGTCATCATCTAAAGTCTTCCATCTAAATTGAACTGATGATTCAAGACGGCTCTCTGTTGAAAGAAGGAATAAATCATTTTAGACCTTTAAATAACCAGGTGAACTACAGAAAAGTGAGTATGAAAAAGTTGAAACCTTTCATTGTTAGACCAAGAACAACTGGCAAGTACTCCTCTAGCGCGTGTTGCAGTTCTGAAACAGCTGATACATCCGCATAATCTGCGAAGAACATCACCAGGTATACACAAATAAGTCAGAACCATTGCAAGTAGTCTACCAAACTCAATCAATATGCAACAGACAAAAAAAAAAAGAATCAGTGATCAACATACAAATTTCTTCAGCCAGAGCGACGACATGAGCACGGAGCGTTGAGAGGCGGTCAACGAGATCCTTGGAAACCAGCCCCCTGAGAGGATGGACTATATCAGAAGCCACCGGGATGCGGACAGTGGGCACGAACACGGCAACCTCCTGTATGATGCTCCGACGCTTTCGCCCCTTCCCGCCTATGCTGTACTTCTTGGGAACCGATGGGCCACACCCCATCTCTGCAAATCCTATTTAGCAGTAAAATGCAGAGTAGCTCATTGTCAAGTCTCTTGAAATATAATTTGGGATTAACAAACTAACAACAATTTGTGACCAGAACAATGAAATGAACACTGAAAGCCACAGAACTCTGAATCAAGCAGCTTAGAGTCGATCTAGACATGCTGAATCTTGAGAATTTCAGAAATCATCATATATATGATTCAGTTTCAGCCGTTTTGGCATAAATGAAATCATCAAACCAACACTCTGAAATGTGGCGATTCAACCAAAAGCATTATACGCAGCAAACATGAACAGATCAGATGAGAGGGAGCAGCAAGAACATTCAGTTGGACCCACACTTACAATGTGAACCAAGATGGCAGCTGCAGGCAGGTGACCTGAAGAAGTTGACCCTGCACATCGATACAAAAAGGTCACTCATCTAAGGACCCTGGCTTTATAGTTGCGAAGGGAAGAGTAAAGTGAGAGATGGATTACGAAGAGGCGACGCAAATGGCAGCAATGGCCCGGCTCTGTTCAGAGAGAGAGAGAGAGAGAGAGAGAGAGAGAGAGAGAGAGAGAGAGAGAGAGATGTTTGCATAATGGCATGTAGGTACCGAGGAGGAAGGAGTGGGAAGAGGGAGAGCACATGGCGTGGCCACAGGAGGAGCATCCGCCTCCTCGTCCTCGCCCAAGTGGAGGATGTACTGAATCCACTAAACAATGCCCACCGTCGTGGGAGGGAGTGCCACTGCCACTCTATAAAATTGAACTCCAAAATTGAGAATCATCGAAGACAGGGGGAGGGAGAGATGGGTGCAAGTAATATAAATAGGATGTTCAACGTTCTGTTCAGAACTACTGTGAATGCTTGACTGGAGAATGAGATACTAATTACTAGGAGTTGAGAACATGGATTCCAGAATGCTGAAGGGGCTTATTGTGTGCATTTGTGTTTTTCTTTTTTTTTTCCTCTTACTCAGAGGATGCATTATGCAAGGTTTCAGCAAGCGGCCACTAGCTAGGTGAAAACCAGCGAAACAACTAAAACAGTGTAAATTAGGTAAAACTTGCGTGTAGAACTTTGACAAAAATGTAAGCAATAACAGCTATAGGCAAGCATCCACTTTACATCCATGAGAAATATCAGCATCAAACAAATCGGTCTCACATGCCTTGTTTGAACTATTTCACTAAATAGTTATCATAGTATTGTCTAGCAAACGGAAATGAATTTTGCTTTTGAGTACCAATGATATGTACATAATTTTGAATATCATGCACATGACATTCTTAATAATTTACATCAGTTTAAAGATTTAGCCTGTTTTCGCCCGAGACACTCCCATTATATCAGCATCAGAACCATAACTATGAATAACAACATCATATATAAAAACAAGGCCATGAAGTATTTTATTTAATTAATTGAAACATAAAAGATGCGTCTTGATGATTACTATTACTAGAACAAAGCATCTGCATAACAACAATGGGCTTAAAAGCAAACTTGCAGAGTGTAGCCAAAGAAACAACTCCTAGTACTATGGTAGCTTGTACTGACATTTCGCACTAAACAACAAGTCCTACTTCCTTGAGCAAGTCAGCCAACTTGAGATGCATCGATTCATCCTTCAAAGACATTTTTTTTAGGGACATCCTTCAAAAACGTCTATTAATTGTTACCTGTGACATCCCAGCCTAGTTAATAGGATTGATAAGAATACTCATATCAACAAGTTGCAACTTTTTTTCCGGAAGCTCATCTTGAAAGAACTCCGAAGTTAAGCGTGCTTGGCCTGAAGCAATTTCGGGATGGGTGACCGACCGGGAAGTCTTGAGATTTTGGAGAGCTGCCAGGGGTGAGCGGGCCTGGCTCGGGGAGCGGGACGTTACATTACCCTTCTTCCAATTTTTTTTTTTTGGGTGAAACACCCTTCTTCCAATTGTTTCGTGTTTCTACAAGAATACCTTCAAGGAAAAGTAGATAAGATCTAACTTTCTATAGAATACTTTTCTTAATCTATCTTTATACTAATATTCAAAAGACTAATTAAGTAGTTTAGCACTGGTCTATTAACAAGGTAAGTACAGACAATTGGATTCTTCTCCAGCCGGAACTCTGAAAAGCTGGATTTAATATGATCACACCTCCTTGAAATGGTGAAGGCACTACTCTGAAACTTAGATTGGGATGCTATCGCATCCTACACTTTCCTCGTTCGTGATGTGCTTTTACATGCTTCACGAAAAAGAAAAGAACAGATGTTGAAGCGTCATCTATTATATAGACCACGAAGAAGCCTTCCCGTTCGCTCTCAAGGCCTAAAAGCTACCACGTTAATTCTAAAATGTTAGAAATTCCCACATTAATTCTAAATGCTAGAAATTCTCACGTTAATCCGAGAAAATAAGAAGAGAAAATTACCCACCACTGCCATTATGAAACAATTAGTCAGAAAACCCCCTAAAAATATTTAAAATAGCTAAATTCGAAATAATAAAAATAACTAAAAAATACCCCTCACACCTATTTCTAAATTACCCACCATGCCATTATGAGTAAAAAAATCTAAATTTTCGAAATAATAAAAAATAACAAAAAATATCCTTCACACCTATTCCTAAATTATCCTCCATGCCTTTACAAGTCCAAAAAAAAACTAAATTTGGATTATAAAAATAGCTAAAAATATCTCTAATTCTTATTTAATTTACCAACCATACCATTATGAGCAAATAGGTAAATTTTGGAATAATAAAAATATCTAATAAACACTTAATCCCGATTTCTAAATACAGCGTTATAAAAATACACCGTGATATATGTCTAGCTAGAATGGCACGTTATCTTATTTTTAGCATGACACATTTCCTTCGAAAGATTTATTTGTAGTATGACACATTCTTTTTTCCGACCATGAGATATGTTAGTTGTTTAGCATGCCACGTTTGTACCAACCTCACTTCTAAAATAAAATCAAATATATTGTTAGATAAATGATGACTCATCTCACACTCAAATTGAGGAACGGTGAGAAATTCTACAATCTATTTTCTACCATTTATAAATATAGATTATAAAATAACAATAAACTATGTTAAACATCTACAATAATATAAAAATATTTTAAATATTATAGTATGTCTAGCCGCGCAATTGCGCGGACAGTGATACTAGTTAATAGAAATTGAGCAGTAATAGATGTCTCTCTTTCAGTGGGTACTTGAAAATCTGGCCCTCAATTGATTCAAAAAAGAAATTAAAGAAATATAACCTTCTGTTTCTCCGCTGTGCATTTTTTTTTGCATTAAGTCAATGAAATAAAAAGGTAATATCCAATTGTCTTACAACTACTAATTTTAAGGGCGGTTTAGTGACTAGCTGTAAAATTATATGCTGTATAACTGTATTCAAAATAACATTTGATATGCTTGATTTGTAGTTAAATGTGTGTTCTACCTCTAAATCTCCAAATAGATTTATTGGCGATGTATGTCAAGAAAAGAACCTTTATTTTTCCATATAGACTAGTTCTTCAGGAGTATCTTTGGAAAGATTCAACCTTGTATCAAATATTGCCTAGAATCATAAAAAAGATTATTATTAATCTTCCACTACTAGCATGCCAGAGAAAGATATCGCCAATTCTAAAGTTTGCAGGGATTGCGATGGATTACGAAACGTTGCTAAACAAGGTGGCAAAAGCGAAGCTCAATGTTGATTGATTTCCCAATCCGTTAACAAATTTCACTTGGAAAACAAGCTAAGCGCTAAGCCCTTTTTTCTTTTACGGGAAACAGTTCCAAAGGGCCCACGCTTGAGTCCATTCTGCAAGGTTGTTGACAACCAGATCCATTCTGCAGAGATACAGACACCACCAGCTGAAAGCTCCCATGCACCCTTGTCGACAGATCAGATGGGGCTGCAACTTGCAAGTTGGCAAAGTGCAAATCATGTACATCTACAAGTACACATGCCCAGAAGCCAGCCATGAGCAGGAGGTAATCCATTTGCTTGTACACAGAAACTAAATTAGACTCACAGCACCTTGGCTTTCTCCCTGGATGGGACCACTTCCACATGACCCATTGCTCTAGAAAGATATGCTTTGTGTGCGAAAATGTTCAGGTTCCTAACTTCCTAAGGATCTCTTGAGGTCTCCTAAATCAGCGTGAGAAATGACTTTCCACACGCTGATAAGGAACAAATTGAAATGTGGGTTGTCTGAATTTTTTTCACACATCCAATTTTCATATATTAAAAAGGTGTACGCAAAACATGTATCATCCTAACAATTTCAGAAGAAAGTCAGAAACCTATGCAGGAAACTGTCGGTCAAAGGAAACACAAGTATGTTCTATCAAAATAGCGTACGTTCCAAGTCAGTGGACTATTTGATGGGTTGCTGCTTTTCCAGAATCAACGCATGGATGCATGAACAAGAGGAATGTAGGTCCCAAAGCCATTATTTTGTGCATCGATCGGCTTGCATGATCTTCGTACCTCAGATCTTCCTGCTCAAGTTGCAAGGTAGCAAAATGTACTGTCATAACTAAACAAGGGTAGATGCATGTATGGAGGTATTGGAGCTTAAGTGAAGCTAAAGGGTCTGATGACTCAGCTCGTTCACATGAAGGTGGATTCGATTCATGGCAAGGAATATCATCGTCAGGTAGGTAGATAAGGATGGAAGAACAATGTCGAAATGCACGATGCCTTAGCATAGTGGAAAACTTTGTTTGATCTTTACTTAACAAAAAATATTATCATATAAATAGGAATACATTTCAATACCCCATCTTAAGCATCGATTGATGTTAAAAGTTACAACCAAAACAAAAAACCAAAGGTACGAGCCATTATAGGCAAAGCAAAAGCAATCTATGTATAAAATTATTACAGATGAATTCTATTTTTAAAAATCCAGCCATGTTTGGCAGAGATTTCAGTCGCCACCATTTCAGGCACATGGAACCCTCACTAAAGAGTTTATTAATTCAATCCAATGTAACTTGAAGGAGATCTGTGCAACACTTTTGTATTAAATGAAAATATATAGTTCAGTCTTCAACAGAGAGCGCCTTCTGACATGAATGAGAATATACGTACGCCAACAGTAAATAGTTCCATGATTCCTGCAGCACAACGTTGCACATACACCTGACATCCAAAAGAATCTTCATGAAAAGATAACTGTTCGGTTGGTAAAAAAGATAACATGGCTGTTGGCTTTTCTCCTCTCACTGCTACAGTAAAAACAGCCAACAAATAGTTATCTTTTTTACCAACCGAACAGGGCCAAGAACGTTAAGCTAGGCCTCTGACATTGTAGTCCTCGTGTGATTTCAGTCCGTTTTTTATAACTCAGCTGGGCTCAAAGACTTGCGCCCAGCATTATGTTGGACAGTTTAATTCTGGCCACATTTTGTGGGCCGCCCTTCCCTAGCTCGGTTAATTTTTGCATGGGCCTGGGAGCCTGGCGCTCAAATCTTATTTATTTTCCTTTCCAATGCTAGCCAGTGAAACACTTAACAGATGCTCAAGAAAAAGTGAAACACTTAACAAATAAAAAAATTAATGATAACTCTATACCGCATCTTGCCGCGCGCAGCGCGGCCCAGCCTGCCTCCCACGCTGGCCAGTCCGTTAACAACTTTATCCATAGTACATGAACGGCGGCCTCCGCGTTGCTGGCCTTGGAGAAGGGCGGCTTTGATTATGGTTGGGCGGCGGCGGCATGTGCAGGGCGGGTGGGGGAGGAGTCCTTGCGGTGTGCGGTGACGTCGCCGGGAGGGCGACGGAGGCGCTTGGGCGTTGGGGCATTGTGGCGGGGGTAGCGGTCGGTGACGACTTCGGGCAAGAAGAAAAGAGATGGTCAGACACATGGCGGGCGCAGGCGGAGGTCTGCTATCGCACAACAGATGCACGGTAATTAACCTCCCTCCCCCCTCCCCCAATTTTTTTTTGCGAAAAAGAAATTTCATTCATATATCAAAGCATATCACAATCCATTGGTTACATAAACATCTCAAACAACACCAATAATTAATCGTAAATACGAGCAAACATACTGAGCAAACCTGATAAGGTTCCACCACATGGGACCTTACCATATGAGTAGGACCGGAACCACAGCACATGATGCCTCACTATGGCTTAACCAGCTGGTCCCTTCTTCCTCTGGACTTCTTCCTACATCTTACTATATGGCTATGGCACTGAATTTTCGATCTGCCCACAGTGCTCAGTGCCCCAAAACATTGCTATGTGCAAACATTAGTAGCGTACTGGACATTGTCGATATTTTATCTGGATAATAATACCGACGACAGCAACGGCTGGTGCAGAGGATCCCCGCGGGCGGCACGGAAGCACCAATGGATTCAACAGTGCGGCAGCATGGATACGTGCAGCTTGGAAACAAATGTTGATCAGGTGTGTTCAGGGTGCTCGGAAACAGTACGGCAGCTTGGACACAAAATGTTGATCGTCTGGTTACATACATGCTTTTGATAAACCTTTCTCTTTGATCATCCCCTAGAAATTGTAGAGAGCACACATCACACGAAACTTGTTACTTTTATTCTCCGTTGTCTAAATCGGCCCATGTTGCAATCCGGCAGCCCGGGCTCGAGCTGAACGTTGGCTGATCGAGTCCTCGGCCTCTCATGATCTCCTCAATGAACAACTTTGACTTCGAGGCCGTAGAAGATTTCTGGCACATGGCAGCCTTGCTCACAGGGAAGAAAGGGGAACGGGAATGGGAAAATGATCACTTTGCATTGGTTGCTTAAGACAGAAAGGGTAAGTGTGCACGCTGACTTGCATGATATGGCTACTTCGGCCATTAATAAGAATTGTACGCAAAGAGAATACGAACGTACTTGTACCAGCGGTACATGAATTTTACAAGAGCACTTTGTCAAAAAAATACATTTTGTCTACACATATAGAATACGTACCTGTACTGGAGCTACATGAAACTTACTCCTTCCATTTCAAATTACTTGACACTTTTGACTTTTGGAAATCGCGTTTGACCGCTCGTCTTATTCAAAATTTTTGTGCAAATATTATTTATCTTGTTATGGTTTATTTTACCATTAGAGTTATTTTAAGCATGGTTTATTTGTTTTAATATTTGCACAAAATTTTTGAATAAGACGAGCAGTCAAACGTGATCTCTAAAAGTCAAAAACGTCAAGTAATTTGACATGGAGGTAGTACAAGAGTATTTTGGCAAAAAAAAAAATCTGTATGAGTGCTACACATGCAGCTGGTTCCAGGATTCTTCCATGACTTTTTAACACAGTTTGAAATGGAGTCATATCTACAAATATCATAATTGCAAACCGGAAGTTTCAAAATACCATTCACATTTGATATATAACTGACGTGCATCTCATTAGTTTTACGGTGCCCTATATCACTAGTATTATATTAGTGGTATCATGAAGGGTACCACAGTCATTTTAGTTTTATCTATCTGCCTATGGTTGCCGCCCTACACAGCCATTGGTTTCCCTTTTGCCATCACCGATTTCACAGCAACTTTTAAATTTTTTTCTGAAATACCCTAGTATTATTAATACTACTCAAGAATACTAGTGGTATTGAAGATTGGAGGAGAACTAATCTGGATCGCTGGATTCTAAATACCACCAGTATAGGACACCGTAAAACTCCTCTCTCATTATTGTGTGTTTGTGAATCGAACTCGAAACGTTCCTGACTAATCTAAATAATACAAAATTTACCAAACATACGTTCGATATATAACTGAAACAAGCCATGCATGACTTGAAAGATAAATTGTAAAACAGTGTTAAATGAACCACAAATCCCTTTGTCAATGATTGTGATGAGCCCCACACGTATCATAGACACATTGTTGGCGATTTCTAGCATACCATTTTATATGCCAACTGCGCCTTATTTAGAGCATAAGTGTCATCATTATAGGTCATTAACCCTTGATAATAGCACTATATTTGTATATATGTCGTTCTGGAGCTTTATTGCAGAAACAAATGAAAAGGACGACATTCTGGACATTGTGGCTGATCTGGACCTGAAGAGAAGAGAACCAGCAGAAAAGGCCCACTGTGCCGATCGGCACAGCCATGTGCCGACCGGCACACGGGACCCCAAGACCACCGAAGCTGGCCCACCATTCAGTTTATTCTAGAAGGAAGTTATCCGAACCAATCTTGGGAGATATTCATCACGAAGAGATAAAAGATACTTGAAGATTTGAAAGAGCAACACAAGACTTGATCTCGAAGAAAACTGATTGGAAGGCCCACATGGAAGCTACCTAGGACTACGGAACCGACTTAGGGAGGAAACCGAGCTGGACACGAGGTGTGCCGATCGGCACAGCCCCTGTGCCGATCGGCACAAGGACTCTTTTCCCGAGGATCCTTTCCTTTCTGATGTACAGCCCTATATAAACTTGTAAAAGCCCTAGGGTTTCGGGATCCGCCGCCAGAGGGACAACACAGCTAGTAAGTTTAGAGCCACCGGGGCTTTGCCCCGTTCTTCATGTTCTCTAGTTGTTGATCAAGAACCATTGGTGCTAAAGAGGTGATCCATCAAGGTAGGCCTGCTAGATGGTGATGTATCTTGCACTATGTATCATCGAAGTATGGTTGAATATGTGGATGAATGGTTTTGATTATCGATTGCCTGGATTTTATGGTCTTTACATGCACTTGTTCCTACGCTTAGTGACGACTAAGTATTAGATGTTATCTTAATTGTGGTGGCAAAAAGAAGTGACAAGATTCGTTCTCTCACTATCTCCATCGTGGTTAAGGTAGCATTGGGATCTTGTAATGCGCCATAATTGCACGTTGTCTCTGTACCTCCACAGCCGCTAATGCATACGCGATGATCCTTGAGATGATGTGTAGAGTAGGAAGAGGTCAGCGACTAAGGCGATTGGTCGTGACAGGGCTCGTCGGAAAGGGGCCTTGACCTACCGATCTTCGTTTATCAATAATTGAGTAATCCCGTTTATGATGCTATTTGATTAAGCTTCTCGGTTACGATCTCAACTAGCAGACTTGGCTAACTTACCCCATGATCTAATCTGTTCCTAGGCTTTTCGGACAACACTTCGGACAACTTCGCCTTCGTGCCGACCGGCACGCCCCTGTGCCGATCGGCACAACACCCCGTTTTCCTGAACCCATGCTCACGCTCACTAGAAAGCTTGGCTAACTCTTTTACTGATGATTTTGCTTAATTCCCATAGGTCCTTGTGGTTCGATTAAACTTGGAATACTCTTCTAGGGGAAAAAGACTACAACTGTACACCGTGCTCTTGCGGTATATAAGTGGGTGCGTAGATACGACCAACAAGCTGTCTTTTTCTGGCGCCGTTGCCGGGGACCTTTGTTCGAATTAGGCATTGTTTGAAGTTTGAGAAATTGGTCGCTGTGCCGATCGGCACACCTGTGTGTCGACCGGCATTGAGCTTTCTTTCTTTGATTTCTCTGTCTTTTCCAGTATATATGTCCTGTTTCATTTAACAGACAGGTATGGACGGCGCTAAGTCAAATAAACCCTTTAATTACCTCGATGATCCAGAAACTCCCTTTCGCAAGCGTAAGGCGGAAAAGAAAAGCAAATCAGTGGGAGACATAGAAGACAACCGCGAGCCACTCAGCCCGAAGGCATTGTTTGCAACTTTGGAAGAAGACAAGGTAGAAGAAGTTCCTGAAGAAGAAGACATGGGAGACGCAACTCCAATTGCTAATCGTCTCAAGCCTGCCTTAGACAATGTTACCAAGACTGAATTCACTGCACAAGCTAGACCCTTTCGGCTGGAGCGCTACATGTCTTTGGTTGGTCAGCAACCGTTCACAGGTTCTGAAGATCCTAATATGCATTTGCAACATTTTCATGAAATCTGCGGTACCTTTCAATTGGAACATATGAATGACAATGAAGCCAAGGTGCGACTGTTCCCTCTATCTCTTATTGGGCGTCCTAAGCAGTGGTACCATGGGCTGCCTACTGCGACCAAGATTAGTTGGGATCTACTTTCTGCAGAATTTTTGGCAAAGTACTTCCCTCTAGGCAAGACTCAAGCTTTGAAGAACAAGATCCTTGGATTCACTCAACTTGCTGATGAGAGCGTTGGAGAAGCATGGAATCGATTCAATGAGTACAAGGATGCTTGTCCGCACAATGGTCTTACTGAATGGGAGCTAGTGGAAAGGTTCTACACGGGTTTGAATCTTTTGTCTCGACAACACTTAGATGCTTCGGCTGGAGGATCATTTTTGGACAAGACACCCGCTCAAGCCACGGCTTTGATCAAGAAGATAGAGCAAAATCAATCATGGGTTGGTGAGAGAGAAAGTAGAAGCCTTCAACCTTCCACGGGAAAAATGAAGAGTGTGGTGGAAAGAGCTTATGATGAATTGCTCATGGACAAGCTTGACACCATACAAAGGAGATTGGACAAGATCCGAAGTTCGCAGCTGGAGCAAGACGACCACGTGCCGACCGGCACGACGATGGTGCCGATCGGCACGCTACAGTAGACGGTGCCGACCAGCACGGGGATGGTGCCGATCGGCACGCAGAAGAAATTGACCTCTCGGGTCTGAAAAAGGGAACTGAGAACAAGGAACATGGTCCTGCTACCTTTCTGGATACGCAGCTGTTGACCAAGACAGAGAGGATTCGACATCACGATGAGCAATTCTCCAGGTTTGTCGATATTATGAAGAAATTATATATCAATGTTCCGTTCCTTGATGCTCTTCAAGTGCCCACCTATGCTAAGTACATAAAGGATATTATGCAAAGCAAGAAGTCCCTAGCATCGGAAGAAGTAGTGAAGATGACAAGAGAGTGCACTGCAGCTATTAATGACATTACACCAGAAAAGAAGCCCGACCCCGGATCTCCTAGTATCCGTGCTTGATTGGAGCTCAAATCTTTGAAGGGGCTTTATGCGATCTTGGAGCAAGTGTAAGTGTCATGCCTAGCTATGTCTTTGCAAGTTTGAATTTGCCAGAGTTGGAGCCTACGGCCATGTGTTTGGAATTGGCCGATCAATCGGTTCGCTATCCCGATGGAATTGCTGAAGATGTGCCTGTCCAAATTGGTGATCATATAGTTCCTGTGGATTTTATTGTGCTTGATATGGATAGAAGGACAAAGACTTCATTAATTTTGGGCCGGCCATTCTTGAGGACAGCGAAGGCAAACATTGATGTGGGGAGTGGAAAGATAAGCTTTGACATAAGTGGAGCCTCCTACACATTTAATTTTCGCCCCAAGGGAGAAGAAGGCCGTACGGTATCCAAGTGGGTTGAGAAATACAAGTCTCCGCACCATAAAGCAATCGAGGGTAATTGGAGGAAGGACATGTCCTATCATTGAAGGAGAAGAGACAAGAGAACCTTGTAGTGTCGCAACTTTTTCCCGTAAGGCGACGCTAAGGAAGTGATTTATGCGGGGAGGTCAAGCTCTACGACCTTTTTAAACTAAGAGCGCTTTTTGGGAGGCAACCCAATTTTCGGGAGCGAGTCATAGGGTGAGTCTTTGTGTGTTAGTGCTTTCGGGAGGGCAACCCGTGAATTAGAAATTTAGTGCTAACCGGGAGGGCAACCCGGCCTTTAAATTGTTTGCTTGTAATCAACAATAATGCTCCCGGAATAAAATTTGTTAGTCTAAGTGTTTGTTTTAACTTTTGTGTGAACACCTGCGCTGTCTGTTTACTTTCTGCAGTTTTTGTTTTTGTATTTTGCTTGTTGGCTAACAGCGCAGGAAGAAAAGAAACAAAAAGAGGAAATTCTGGATGGTGCCGACCGGCACGCACTGTGCCGATCGGCACAAGGGCAAGCACGCCAAGTCGTGCTCTGTAAGTTACCCTGAACTGAAGATAAAAATTAATATGAGGTAAAGTGGGGAAAATATGCGGAATATTCGATGAAGGAAAATTTGGAAAGGTAAGTGCAACAATTGTTCCGAGAATATTTCCGTGCCTTTGGTATTTTTCTGTGTCGCAGGATTATGCTAGATGATCCTTGCGAAAGAAGGAGGCACTGGCGGAAAATTGGCACAGTTGCCGACCGGGACACCGCAGTGCCGATCGGCACAGCATGGAAACGCCACCTCCAAGAATCTCGATGCTACAGGGAGCCTGACAACCGCGAAGAAATTTGAAATTTTGACTACACAAAGCAACGAAGTTTGAATCGGGCGCGGACTACACAGTGCCGACCGGCACCCAGCTGTGCCGACCGGCACATCGACCAAGAATTCGAATTGGATCATCAAAGTCTGTGCACATTGGAAGGAGGAAAGACCACTGACACCCAAGCAGCTGCCGAGCACAGGGGGGACACCGAGCACCCAGCCTCGGGATGGAGCAAATGTGCCGACCGGCACGGTTCCCGTGCCGATCGGCACCACCTGAAAAATTCAAATTTCGAACGTGCTCCCCTGTCTCCCGACATGCGACACTGTATCAAGCATGGGAAGAGGAAAAGAAGTTGCTGAAGCCGAGGTACGTGCGAATCTGTGCAAATTTGAATTGTGCCGATCGGCACGGTCTCCGTGCCAATCGGCACACCATGGGAAAGCTAATCTTTACAGGTGCGCCCCTGTTCCCCGACATCCGACACTGTACAAGTCATGGGGAAGAGGAAAAGAAGGCGTGGCAGCCGAGGTACGACGGAATCCGCGAAATTTTGAATCGTGCCGACCGGCACGGCACTGTGCCGACCGGCACGCGCGGGGAATTTGAACCGGCGCGGGTTCCTTCCCTTGGACGCCATGGAGAGCTATAAGAAGGGGCATCACCTCCTCCAGTTTCGCCACAACTTCCTGGTAACCCTCTCCACTCCTCCACTTCCTCCATTTGCGCGATTCGTTTCCATTCTTTCGCAGGAAATGAAGGGGTTTAGTTCCACGCTCAAGAGCGCCGGCAAGAAGATTCGCCGGGGGTTCAGCTCCGGCGGGTCACACCACTCCGGTGGATCACACCACTCCGGTGGACCGCACCACGCCGGTGGATCACACCACTACGGCGGGTCGCACCAAGCCGGCGACAACAACTCCGGCAGCGACACCGGCTCCTTCACCTCGACGAGAAGGGCAAGCTCGGTGGGCTATGATAGCCCCGAGCTCTCCGTCGAGATGACACCGCCACGAGGGCGGGATGACTTCTTCATCGGCCACCGCGACATCGGCATCCCTCGAGGACCGAGGCCGCGCACGAGGAGCGCGACCGCCGCCGCCGCCGCCGCCGCCGCGGCGGCGGCGGACAGCCGATGGGGGCCGAGCCGAGCGAGCCGGCATATGTACCGCGCGCGGTTCGGGAGGGGTTCACCCTCACGAGCCGTGAGGAGGAGTTCTACTACACCAACATCCGCGGCCGCATCTTCCCCAACATCGACATGGATGAGGAGTTCCTCGCCAAGGTCGGGGTATGGCCGGACCTCCAACAATGCCTCCTCAACCTTGGATGGGAGACCCTCCACGACCAAGCGAGCAGCTTCGACATCGAGCTCATCACCGAGTTCATCACCACCATGAGCCGCGAGGTGGACGAGCAAGGAGACGACAAGATCAAGTTCCGTGTGCGGGACGAGCCTTACTCCATCACGATTGAGGGCATCTCCGATGCTCTCGGTTTTGATAGGGAGGCCCCCGTATACGGCGCGGCGACTACGGAGATGCTCGACACATTTTTGCGCCGCATCGCCGACGCGGACGAGCGCAAGAGGGGGCACATCAAGAACCCCACGATCCAAATCCTCCACCGGTGGATGGCCGCGCGCACTACCGGCCGCCTCGACACCACCAACATCTCCGACCCGGACTTGCATTGGCTCTACAACGCCATTGCGAGTCCGTGCAAGTGCAATCCCATCGGGACGATGGTGTCAAGTTGGTTTAGCCAAAGGGCCAACCCTAAGGCGAGACTAGCTTTTGGAGGCTACCTCCAAACAATCATCTTCCAAGTCACCGAAGGTAACCTCATGATGAAGGAAGATTGTTAGACAAGGGCCGCGCTCATCGACGAGTCCATGGTGCGCGGGAAGACCATCACGAGTAGCGCCAAGCTCGGCTACTACGTGTGCGGCACCGGCATCAAGCTTCCCTGCCCCGAGCTCGCCCTCTTCCTTCCGAACAAGATCGACGGAGGGAATTGGCTTGAGGCCGACCTCCGCGAGCGACACAAGGTAACGAAGACCAAGCGCGGGAGAAAGGAGGTCGTCGGCCAGTCTTCGGCGAGCGCAGCGGCAGACTGGGACAGCTGGGACGCGGCAGCAGCCGCGCAGCATCAACCAGCGCAGCAGGCACCGGTGCCGATCGGCACGGGCTTTGTGCCGACCGGCACAGGACAGGTGCCGACCGGCACCGACCCAAGGTACTTTGGTATGCCCCCTGTCTACCCTCAGCACTTCCAGGGGGCACCCTACTATGCTCCTGCAGGTCCTCCGGGGGCGAATTTTGCCCCTATGCATCAGTACATCGACAACAACGTGCAATACGTTGAACGCATCGACAACTTGGCGGGCGCGATGCGGAGCAACACCGAGGCGATGATTGATGAGTTCGAAAGATTGGAGGCGGCGTACTACGGCTTCGACTACACGCAGCCACCTCCATTCGATGGATAGAGTGTTGTGTTCGGCACAACTTGTATCGGTTTCCCGGTTTGCGTTTTTCTTTCCCTTTCGCATTCTCTTTTTATTTATTTAATTATGTGTGTGTGAGCGGGTTGGGAAACCATGTATCGGGTGTGTTTAGTTTGTTTGTGTGCTTTTATTTATGCAAGTGTGCTAGTAGTATGTTTAGAATGATACATCACCATGTAGCCCGCGCTTTCAAATCCAATATGATGATGATCTTTATGTTTTATTTGAAAAATGATACGAGTATGTATGTCTATCTTGAGAAGTGTTAATGATAATCGAGCGATGTTGAGCATAAATAAAATTTCGAACTTTCACTAAAGTGTATTCGGCAAACACTTCATATGTGGCGTAGTGCATTTCAAAATTCCCATGCAAGGTCAAATAAAAGATCAATTTTGGATGACATGACTTAGTACCTATTTCTTTATAAAATTCAAATGTTCTTATTGTGAGCTTTAGAATTACTCCATATCATTCGGTTGTGCCTACCAATGCCAAATATATGTGACTCCATTTAAGCCCTTGCTAAGTAGAGACTAGGATTGATGATCGAGCTCGGTTAAGATTTAATTCTTAGGGTATGAGACTTGGAAAATTGGCCACATCTTTCGCGTATCGTGATGATTTTCTAGCCTATTCCCACTCGAGCTATGCAAATTACCGCATTGGAATTATGCATAATTCGCCGAGTATCCGATACTTGAGAACCAAATTCTTTGATTCGAATATCAATCCTTGACCACATCCTACTGTATTCTTGGCTATACATCTGACACAGCAGTTCCAACGAAAAATCCAGAGCGAAATTGGCAAGTACAGACAGTGTGCCGATCGGCACAAGTTTGTGCCGACCGGCACACAGAGGAAAAAAAAAAGTAAATAAAGTCTGTACCTTGCGCTGTTTTGCTCGGGACTAGCAAAAAATTGAGTGTGGGGGGAAGAGTGAATTCCCTTGAATTCTTATCATTGATTAGTAGCCAAGAATTTCTTTTTCCAATCATGTCCACAATTCTATGCATTCGATATCCTTCGAAAATGCCAGGAAGTTTCTGATAGATATGCAAAGAAGAAAGGACAGCTTTGTCACCTGTTTAAAAAGATTACGTTCTCTACTTGTGATTGTTCATTCACACAAGTATATGTCCACTATTCTAAAGGTGTGAGTTTCTTTCTCAATTCATTTCCTAATGGCCTTTTGACAAGTCTCAGTAAAACCAATTAGAGTTATTTCTTAGCTTTGCAATATGTTGTTGATTTATGTCTATTTTCCTTGAATTTCCTCACCAAGCTACTCATATGGCCTTACACATACATATATCGATAAAGTAGGCTAGGCTTTTGAGTAATTTAGGTGAGAGATTGAAGTTGAGTTGTTGACTTGATCGTTTGAGAAGGATAGTTCTTTTGCTCACAATACCTTTTTGGTGATTCACATAAGTGGAAAAGTCATATGCATTAAGTTGAATATTTTCAAGGTTTGCTTTGGGAAGTACTCTTTCATGTTTAATACCCATATTGTGAACATGTTTGCTGAATACTAAATTGATTTAATCTCACAATGACTAAATGCTCAGCTCGTGTAGAATTGAAATACTTTTATGATTGATGTGACTATATGCGAGTTGATTTTCATTCTTGACTTTCCTCGGGACGAGTAAAGGTTTAAGTGTGGGGGAGCTGTTGGCGATTTCTAGCATACCATTTTATATGCCAACTGCGCCTTATTTAGAGCATAAATGTCATCATTATAGGCCATTAACCCTTGATAATAGCACTATATTTGTATATATGTCGTTCTGGAGCTTTATTGCAGAAACAAATGAAAAGGACGACATTCTGGACATTGTGGCTGATCTGGACCTGAAGAGAAGAGAACCAGCAGAAAAGGCCCACTGTGCCGATCGGCACAGCCATGTGCCGACCGGCACACGGGACCCCAAGACCACCGAAGCTGGCCCACCATTCAGTTTATTCTAGAAGGAAGTTATCCGAACCAATCTTGGGAGATATTCATCACGAAGAGATAAAAGATACTTGAAGATTTGAAAGAGCAACACAAGACTTGATCTCGAAGAAAACTGATTGGAAGGCCCACATGGAAGCTACCTAGGACTACGGAACCGACTTAGGGAGGAAACCGAGCTGGACACGAGGTGTGCCGATCGGCACAGCCCCTGTGACAAGGACTCTTTTCCCGAGGATCCTTTCCTTTCTGATGTACAGCCCTATATAAACTTGTAAAAGCCCTAGGGTTTCGGGATCCGCCGCCAGAGGGACAACACAGCTAGTAAGTTTAGAGCCACCGGGGCTTTGCCCCGTTCTTCATGTTCTCTAGTTGTTGATCAAGAACCATTGGTGCTAAAGAGGTGATCCATCAAGGTAGGCCTGCTAGATGGTGATGTATCTTGCACTATGTATCATCGAAGTATGGTTGAATATGTGGATGAATGGTTTTGATTATCGATTGCCTGGATTTTATGGTCTTTACATGCACTTGTTCCTACGCTTAGTGACGACTAAGTATTAGATGTTATCTTAATTGTGGTGGCAAAAAGAAGTGACAAGATTCGTTCTCTCACTATCTCCATCGTGGTTAAGGTAGCATTGGGATCTTGTAATGCGCCATAATTGCACGTTGTCTCTGTACCTCCACAGCCGCTAATGCATACGCGATGATCCTTGAGATGATGTGTAGAGTAGGAAGAGGTCAGCGACTAAGGCGATTGGTCGTGACAGGGCTCGTCGGAAAGGGGCCTTGACCTACCGATCTTCGGTTATCAATAATTGAGTAATCCCGTTTATGATGCTATTTGATTAAGCTTCTCGGTTACGATCTCAACTAGCAGACTTGGCTAACTTACCCCATGATCTAATCTGTTCCTAGGCTTTTCGGACAACACTTCGGACAACTTCGCCTTCGTGCCGACCGGCACGCCCCTGTGCCGATCGGCACAACACCTCGTTTTCCTGAAACCCATGCTCACGCTCACTAGAAAGCTTGGCTAACTCTTTTACTGATGATTTTGCTTAATTCCCATAGGTCCTTGTGGTTCGATTAAACCTTGGAATACTCTTCTAGGGGAAAAAGACTACAACTGTACACCGTGCTCTTGCGGTATATAAGTGGGTGCGTAGATACGACCGACACACATGCATCTATGTATGGCGTGCCGGGGATTCGGAGTTTTCAATCCTGAAAGAAACAAGACAAGAACTCAATAAATAAACGTTGGCACCGATGGACATCGAACCAATCGGACCCAAATCCTCTCCCCTACTCGACCAAGCTAAAGTCAAGCTGTACTTTCTTATTATTATGGCACAATATGCATATGGAACGTCATCCACAAAGAAAAAATGCCACCAATCCCCTCTTTAAATAGTCGCCTAATTAACCATGCATGCATTCGATCTCCACCAGCAGGCATCACCATTTTCCTCTATATACTTGAGTCACTCAGGTTCACAAAATGGCAATCAAGAGCCAGCTGCATGTTCTGGTCCCGGTGACGCTCTGCTTCCTTCTCGTGGCCGCAGCACAGGGAAGAGAGCTCAATGTTACCGTCGTTGTCCAAGGCCAAGCGAAATGCAAGAACAACCCGTCTGCAGTCATGAGCCGTAAGATTAAGGGTGCCTTTGGTTTGGCTTTCAGAGGTGCTTTGGCTGTTGAAAAAGCTCACAGCCAACCAAAGGCCCTGACTCTTCGCAGCGGCTATTAGAAAAAGCAGCTTTGGCTCAGTAGAAATCTCACAGCAACTCATCACCTGCTTTCATCGGCTGTGAGAGGGCAACTTTCTCAAAATTACCCGCCTGCCATTCGTTATGTGCGTACCGCTTCGACGTTTCTTCCTCCCGAGCGAACAGAGCGAGGCAGGGTTGGGCGATTTGCTCCGTGCAGCGGCGGCGCCTCCTTGCCATCTTGTCGCCGGCGCCTCGTCGCCATATCCTCGCCAGGCTCACGGTCCCGCCCTCTCCTTGCCCGGCGCGGCGGTTCGAGATCCCGCCCGCTCAAGCGCCAAGACGTGCGGATCCCGGCCGCCTCCTCGCCGGGACCTTCAGATCCCGGCCGCCTCCTCACCGGCTCCAGGCGGCCCCGTCCGAACCTGCTCCAGCGGCAAGAGCACGCGGAAGCTCACGCCAGGCGAGAGGCGGCTCCATCAGGCCCCGTCCGAACCCGCTCGAGCAAGCCGACGCATCCCCTGCCTGTTCACTAGCCTGCGGAGCCACTCCCCTCCTCCACTGGTCTGCGCGGCTCCCGTGCAGTCTGCAGCTGCTCTATCCTGCACGCCGGGGTAGCCAAAGTCCCCTGCAACTTGTTAATTTCTGGTTAATTTGTTCCTCGGTTTGCTTGCTACTTGTTAATGATAAGGCATTGATAAGGCTGCTGGTTAATTGGTCGGACTGCTCGGATTCGATGGGATTGAGGAGGCCTTTGGTGGCTCGGATTCGATGGAAGCACCTTGTTAATTTGTTCGTCGGAGTACTTGTTAACGATAAGCCAACAGCACCACGAACAGCAGCTGGATGTTGATTGTTGAAGCATCATCAGCTCTTCCTACCAGTAGTGTGTCACTATGTTGTCTATCTCTTGTGTTCATGTATTTATGTGTGGACTAGTAAATGTTAATGGTGGATGCAACATATTTTTTAAAAAAAATATTAAGATTCCCTTTCTAAAATGATGAGAGTATAATGTTTTACAATCAATTTCTATATAAATTGTTTCTCATGTCTTCAGGGGTGTTACGGACATTTTTATAGCTTTTCCACAGCCACAGCTATTTCAACCAAACGGCTTTCGGCTTTCTGCACAGCTCACAGATCACAGCAGCTTTCTCCACAGCTCACAGCCACAGCAGCTTTTTTCACAGCCACAGCCCAACCAAACACACCCTAATTAGTTACCCCAAATATGCAAATATTTATATATTGTTACATCCGCACTTGTCTCGATCGATGCTTACTGCTATATATAAACGGAGTATTGTGTTTTATTTTTCTTGCGCCAATATATATTGCAGACACCACCCTGCACCTGATGATCAATGGAACCACGGTCCCCGGCGCCGCCGCCGGCACGACGACGAGCACCGGCGAGGTGGTGATGGCGGTGAACCTAACAACCACGTCGACGCAGCAGCTTTTGTCCATTATTAGCGGCAGCAGCCGGATGCTCGTCACGGCTCCTGCAAACGCCTGCGGTGCCCCGACCGGGAGCGTGCTGGGCGCCGAGCTGGACGCAGCAGCTCTGCTTATCGAAGGCGCAGCAGGAGGCCTCGTGAGAAATATTCCGATCATCGACGACGAGCTTGCGGCGATCGAAGCCGAGGTGGCCCGCCTCGAAGCCGAGGGCGACGACGACGGCCTTGTTGAGCTGCGCGTCGCTGCCGCAGGTTCTTCCACAGGTTCTTCCGGGTCGGCTGATTACTTCAACGTGATCCCGTTTGACATCCAACAGTCCGTCCCTGCGGTTTAAATGCCTAAAGACTCTTCTGCGTTGTCCTCTGTTGAAGTGATGGTTTGATACGTGCTGTCACGGCCAGTCTAAATAAATATAGCTGATCGATGAACAAATAAATCCATGTAATGTCACAGATGGACTCACAGCCAGATGAATTATATATGTATGGATGCCACATGCTGGAGTATGTAATCATGAGCAAGTGCTTGTCTCTAAATTGAACATGCCAGCAAAATAACAGTACGTCCAGCTCATACAACAATGGCCGGTTCTTGCTTGTCTCTAAATTTATTTCGGTAATTTTTTCTGTCAATTGATAATGCGCCTAATGTGAAATATTCCATCGTAAAAGCTTTTGTTATGGAGTGTGCAAAGTTACCGGTATGTGCCTCTATTGACCCGTCAATGTCACGGCCAGATGAATTATATCTTGATGCCACCTATATGCATGGAGTATGTATGTCATCGTGACCATGTGTTTGTCCCTAAATTGGACGTATCAGCAAAATATCAGCTTTGATGCTCATGTTCTTCGCTCGTTTTTCTCTCTCGGAGATGTGGGTAGAAGGACTTTTTGAGTTTAAGAACCTTTCAATTTGTTTTGTTGATTTCAGAGGCTAGAACAGCATCGAGAAGTCAGAGTTACATATGTTTGAGGATTGAAAGTTGGAAGCTGGATTGTTCTTTTTCTTTTCTTGATGGTTGTAATCAAAAGTAGCTATATTTCTTATTCGATGTAGAGGTTGAAATAAATATTTTTTTTTAAAAAAAAAAGGAAGCGCCAAGGGCTGACGGACATGCGAAAAGGCATATTCACCCCTATTTCGTCATGGATCACCATAATTCTTTGTAGTGTTCATCTAGTCCTCCATTACTTAGTAAGATAAAAGAAAAAAGTAAAATATGAGTGCCAATGGCGGACACAAGCGTGTGGCAGGTTGGCGAACCGAAGCGTGGTGCCAGGAGCTCACTGACAACGGCGCTCCATCTAGTCCTCACATGTTTATTTTGCTAGTGATGTTTAAAGCGTATCTAATAACGTGTCGAATTGACGTAATCTCAATACCGTGGCAAAAAGCGTCTTTAAGTGGTGATGTATTGACGTTTATAAAAACGCATCAATAGAAGCGTGCTTAGAAGGCCTTTTTCTTGTAGTGTGGGCTCTTGCTAGCTTGTCTCTAAATTTATTTGGGTAATTTTTTCTGTGCCATTGGAAATGCGCCTAATGTGAAATATTCCATCATAAAAGGCTTAATCCCGTGTATGCTATAGAGTGTGCAAAGTTTACCGGTATGTGCCTCTATTGACCCGTCAATGTCACGGCCAGATGAATTATATCTGGATGCCACCTATATGCATGGAGTATTTATGTCGTCGTTACCATGTGTTTGTCCCTAAATTGGACATATCAGCAAAATATCAGCTTTGATGTTCGCTCGCTTTTCGTCGGAGATGTGGGTACAAGGACTTTTTGAGTTTAAGAACCTTTCAATTTGTTTTGTTGATTTCAGAGGCTAGAACAGCATCGAGAAGTCAGAGTTACATGTGTTTGAGGATTGAAAGTTGGAAGCTGGATTGTTCTTTTTCTTTTCTTGATGGTTGTAACCAGAAGTAGCTATGTTTCTTATTCGATGTAGAGGTTGAAATAAATATGTTTTTTTTTAAAAAAAAAGAAGTGCCAAGGGCTGAGGGACATGCGAAAAGGCATATTCACCCCTATTTCGTCATGGATCACCATAATTCTTGTATTGTTCATCTAGTCCTCCATTCTCCGTAAGATAAAAGAAGAAAGTAAAATATGAGTGCCAATGGCGGACACAACGTCTGGCAGGTTGGTGAGTCAGAGCGTGGTGCCAGGAGCTCACTAACAACGGCGGTGTGTGGCATGTCGGCGGGTGGTACCTCGCCTTCAGCAACAAAAGAGGAGACAACTCGAGATCCACGACGTGATTGAAGGTCGAGGAGGAGTGAAACTATACATGGCGAGGTACTGACCAGGTCTCGATGGGTTCAACGGACGTCAAGGAGGAGCGCCTCCCCGTGCTCGGCGCGCTCTTTGTCGTCTTATCTATTGTTACATCCTTGTTCGCACGGGTACATGGTCGTGTTCGCAATCATCATCGCCGCATGGCCAGAGGGGCGGGCGGAGACCAAGCCCTCCTCATGCTTCATGCACCCATATACTGTACCCTTAAAGTTACCATATAAATTAAAAAAATGAATTTCAACACCTCTTATGAGTTAAATTTTGTCATTTGACCTTCATCATGATCACTTCCTATGTCCCGTCCCTACGCCTGGTTCTCCAGAGACGACGAGCTACCGCCTCTACCAGAGAGTCTGGAGAGTTTCCCTTGTGTTTGATTTTTCCCCTTGTGTTCCAAAAGCCAACACTTGGGGGAATCTTCCCGAGTTTTTACCAAACCTTCGGGTTCGGGTGAACGTGGATGCGTGGCGGCGGATGGCTCTGCTTCGCCAACGTCGCCCGACTTGCGCAGAGGATGCCCGCGCGCGAACAGGCTGCTCATGCATGCGGGCCATGGGAGCGGCGCCATCGAGCGCGTGTCGGCGCGCCCACCGAAACCTGTGACTCGTAAATCTTTCCATCACATTTTTTTTTATCAAACATAGGACAAGTACAGGATCTGTCTGCATGTTCGGCACACGCCACGCGGCCTCGCGCGCTTGAGCAGCTCAGGGCGTGATTGGTTTCCTTCTGACTACAGCCAGGCGCGTACGTAGGGAGCACGTAGGGAGCCAGGCCATCGCTGGCCAGCACCGCTCGGGCCAGGCTCCGGAGAAAGGAGATTTGTTTTCGTTTCTGGCGAGCCAGGCTGAAGGCCTTTTGTTGCATCCAGACGTGAGAGTCAGACAAAGAGAAAGCAACCAATCAGTCGTGGGCTGCATGCGCTGAGCCTGGCTGAAGTGCTGCAAGCAGCCAATCGCCCGAGACTTGCATCCCACGGGCCTGGTTGGGTCATATGCACCCAACCAATCGCCCCCTCAGTTTCAGTGCACGTACGTACGCAGGCACGCACCTGAATCCAGGCGAAGGTTCAGGTCCGCCCATGTACCGCAGCCATCCGTCGTAGTCGTCGACGAGCAGCCTGGAATTAAGTATGTTTCATCAGGTACTCTGCATAATACCACTCCCGCCGGTCATGTTTTGGCTTGTTTGCATTTCAGACAAGAAGATTGATCAACATTCAACCACATTTTGCTGTCTGAAACGTCAAGAAAAATAAGAATAAGAACAGAGCAAGTAACAGTATTCAGGTGCGCGCAGATCGGCAGGCAGCAAACTGTGTGACACGATCCCACTGGCATCGATCTCTGACGAACGAATCTGAACCCGGCTTGACAGACACGGTTCCGGAGCAGCCCGTACGTTCGGTACGGTGACGAAACTGACGCAGCTCCTGCGGTGCGGACAGACTGCTGTCGTTATTAATTACTCGCGTCAAGGTGCATGGGTGCTAGGTTCGCTTATAGTTTCGACCTTAACGAGATGAGATTAAGGCCATTGACACGAGCGAGTACAGTCAACTGGCGCTGGAATGAGATTTGTGAAAATCCAATGCACTAGTACTGTTTCTAAGCTGAGCATCACCCCGGAGAAGTATCTGTATCCGTGACGATCGATACGAAGGCGACAGCGAGAGACATGATCACCACCGGAGAAGGTTCTCTGGTTCAGGGTCAGGTTCACACCATTGTTCAAGGAAATACATTAGCTTTCCGTTTTCCTATTCTTTTTCTTTTTCATACGCCGTCCATTATTTCCTTCAGTGTCTTATTTCTCTGGAAACTACAGGCAGCATTTGGCGTCCTGCTTCTAATGTACTGCATGCTACTGTCATTTCTCCCCTGCATAATGAAATTCAAAAGAGAAACAAACCGCTATGCATTTACAGAAGTGGTGCTCGAGTTCCTACGCAGTGATAGCTTCGTCATATATGGTTCTGGATTCGCCACTGAAAGATGCTATGCGTGAATCTCAACACCCAGAAATATAAACATAACGACGAGAACATCTTTTCTACTATGGTGATTTTTTATTTTCGTCAGCTCAAAACTTCTTTAAAACCAAATACATCTTCCTTGGATGCACACGGGGGCGGGGCAGCCACTGGAGTGGATTTGAAAGGCTGGTGCGATGAAACAAACACGCGGGCGGCGTGGCGCGCGACCAGGCAGCTCACGCGGGCCACGTGAGCGGCGCGCGACCGAGCGCGTCGGCGCAGCCAACCACCGCACGCTACAGTAGAGCCGCTAATCGCCCGGTCACTTGTTTGTTTATCATGCATCCGCACAGGACAACCACAGTATCTGCACGTTGAGCACTCTCGCCTGGCGTCTCAGTCCCTTGAGTGTGCAATAACGCACCTCAGTTTCAGTGTGCGTAAGTTCACACATGATGATCCGGGTGAAGGTTCATTCAGGCTACCCGCACTGGGTTCCTTTACAGCTTCCTGAATGAAGCATATACCGGAAAGGGAGCTGCAGCGGCACCCTCGATAGCTCCCGCTATCCAAGCGGAAGGCCTCGCCTCCGCTATTCCAAGCGGAGGTAGAGGAGGCCCTCTATCGGCACGTGGGGCCCAGCCTTCCCGCCATCGGACGCCTCGTCGTAGTCGGACCCCTCGTCCATCTCCTCGCCCCCGTCCTCCGCTCTGCACCCGGCTCGCGGTCCTCCGGCGCCCCTTCGCCGCGGGGCGGGCGATCGTCACACAGGAAGCGAGGAGGAGGAGGGGGCGGCGGCGGCGGGCCCTCCGCGACCGCACGGCGGTGGAAGCTGCGGTGGCACCCGCACGCGGCGCACCGGAGCGAGGCCGGGTTCGGGGGTTCGGCCGCCGGCATGAACTCGCCGCACCCATCCACCACGAGCCCGCCGACGCTCCAGTCCGTCCCCGCCTCCGACGGAGCCGCGCCGCCTGTGCGAGCCCGGTCAGCCGCGCCGCCTGCGCGAGCCCGACCGATGCGGGAGGCGTGGCGGGGAAGAGGCGCGGGGTCAGCGCGGCGGGCGATGCGAGAGGGCGTGGGGTCGGCGCGGCGGGCGATGCGGGAGGCGCGGCGCCAGACTAATGGATAAGGAGAGAGAGAGAAGGGGCGGCGGGAGAGAAAAAAGAAAAGGAAAAAAATAAGAGAGAGGAGATGGTAGTTGGGATGAGTGAATAAAATATAAAAAAGGACATATACTATTTTGACAAAAAAAATATTTGAATGTGAGGATTGCATATACTCCCTCTATCCCAGTTTAATGACATTCTAGCTTCATCCATTTTTCTAAAATAGCATTCTCACTTCCTAATGCATCTTTCTCTCTTTCTAATACACATCTATCTCTATCTCTCTCCTCCACGTTTCCTGCGCACTTATCTTTACTAACTTTTCTTAGTGCTAAAACGTAAATTATTTTGGGAGAGAAAGAGTATTTTAGATCGAAGGGAGCTACTAGTATGCAGTTGTCACATGCCAATCCATCTGAACTGAAATGTTTCGTCGACGGGCAGCAGTTTGAAAGGAATGTCGTGCTTTGGACGAACGAATCTGAACCCGGTTGGACAGACACGGTTCCTGAGCAGAGCACAGCCTGCGCCCGCCGTCTGTGAGTATTAACGCGTCAAGGTGGTAGGTTCGGTTATCTTTCAGATGAGATCCATCCATTGAGACATGAGCGAGTACTCCTACGACGTACACTCAACAGGCCCTGGCTTGAAGGCAAGAGGAGCAGTACACCGCAACTGAACGTGCGGACGTGAGACGTGAACGGCGCGCGAGCATGTTGGCACGTGCGTGCGTCACCGAGAACGCGAGTAATCCACCTCTGTGTTCGCGCTGATGATGCTGAACGGCTCCCCTCCCAGCTGGCCTCAGGCACCGGAACCAACCGACAGATGGGCCATGACGTTCAGACCATGTGTTCCTGAGCGGAGCAACGAGTGTAATAGCTGTAACGATACGAAGGCCGCCGCCACAGCAGCAGCGGAGACGACAGCGAGGGACATTCATCATCACCCGAGAGTAAGGTTCGCCGGTTCAGGTTCAGATCCATGCCATTCTCATTCTCATCAACAGCAAGATCAATCGGCAGGCACATGGCATTATTCGCCTCTTCGAGCGACGAAGCCGCTACTAGCTGACACCGTTCACCATTCTGCTACTACAGTACTACTCACTGCCGATGACCATGCCATGTTACTCTCTCTACTCACGAGCACAACATGCCGGTGCGTCTTGCAAGAACAAACATTTCAGGTCAGATTGCACACCGACAGCCAGCGTATTATATCACAGCTAATTATGTTTAGCGCATCATCTGTCGTTGCGCGGCAGAGAGTCGAGAGTATAGTATGGATGCATGCTTAACTCCTACTAGTATTAATCTGCAGGTGACTCTAATGATACTACTAATAATCTTGGTGTCTAGGAGATTACTAATCTGAACCCGCCGGCTGGACATGTTCCCTGGGCAGACATGTCCGGCTCATGAATGCGTCAAGGGTGGTAGATTAGATCCTGTTTCCTCATTACTAGTTACTACTCCTGCCTCTTCAATCTCGTTTCCCATGTGACCACTACTCTACTGCCAGTATGAACAGGCAGTGGTGACCTCCAAGCAACAGAGATTAAACCGTCTTCTTCTGTACTACTCCTACTCCATGCTTCTTCACCCAAGCAGCTGGCAACTGACCGGAAAAATGAACTGGAAGAAAGACGACGCTTAGGTGAAAGCCAAAACAAAAACCATGGATCTACATTCAGTATTCAGTAATCAGCTTGTCATTCATGGAAACCTCCCGTAAACTGTTATCTACTGTTAGACATTTTTTTGGGTAAAATTTAACGGTTATGTTAAATGGTTCACAGCATTGTTTCACTGATGAAGTCGGAGCTACAGTTCAGAACAGGGGGGAGATTTACCAGCTCAGTCCACCAATCATCAGGGAAGGGAGGGAAGACGACGCTTAGGTGACAGCAAAAACAAAAACCATGGATGTACTGTACATTCAGTAATCAGCGCCCGTTTACTTTCAGGCTTTTCAGCTTGTGATTCATGGAAACTAGCTTCCCGTAAACTGTTATCTGTTGTTAGACATATGTTTAATGGTTCATAGCATTGTTTCACTGATGAAATCGGAGTTACAGTTCAGGACAGGGGGAAGATTACCAGCTCAGTAACCAATCATCAGGGAAGAGAAGGAAACACGAGAGGACGAGTATTGAAGAGCCTTTTGCATTTATTTCTGTCAATTTTTACCATTTGTACAAATCTGATCCATGCTTCTTAAACCCAAGCTGGCAATTGATCGGACAATGAACTGAAGGAAAGATGTCGCACAGGTGAAAGCGAAAACAAAAATGATGGATGAAGATTCAGTAACAAGCGTCAGTTTTGGTCATTGATTCAGCTAAGTTACCCGTAAGATTCATAGCATTGTCTCGTTGATGAAATCCAAGTTACAGTTCACGGGAATGGGGAGATTTACCAGTAAGTTCAGTCAGCAGACAGCAATCATCAGGAAAGAGAAGGAAACATAAGGGGACGAGTATTGAAGAGCCTGGCATCTATTTCTGTCAACTTGTACCAATTGTACAAATCTGATTCGCCATTCCTTTAAGATGTAACCGCACCATTTCTCAACACGCTGGACTGAATTTGTAGACAATAGGCCTATCAGACCTACATCCTCACTAGTGGATGATATGATCTGTTAAGTATGGCAGTGACAATCCAGTGCTGACCTCCATCAAGATGAGGCACTACAGGTAGTTGGTCAATAATTCTAATTCCGCAATTATCGGTGTGTCCATTTCATGCTGCAATGCCAATACAGTGATAGCAGATGCATAATCACTCTGAAGAAATCTTCGGATTGCTAGTTCTCAACACCTGGTTTGATGTCCTTGCAAAATGGAGTGAAGAGAACAGCTTAATCGATATGGAACAGGAATGCGCATGAGCAAGCAGCTGAAGCTTGATCCCGATCCTTTAAGAGGTAGCCGTACCATTTCTCAACACACTGAATAATTGAATTATGGATAACCGCCCTGTCAGAACTGCACCCTCACCAGTTGATGAAATAATGCTCACATGGCAATGATAATGCAATGCTGACTTCCAACAAGACGAGATGATACAGGTTGTTGGTCAATAATTCTGATTCCGCAATTATCGGTATGTCCATTTCATCCTACAATGCCTAGACAGTGACAGCAGATGCATAATCCTCCGAAGAAATCTTCGGATCGTCAGTTCACAAATCCCGGGACAGTAGTGCACATGAGCAAGCAACTGAAGCTTGATTTCTTCAGATCAAAGGTTTACATACAAGATTTTGTGTGTTCTTATTGGTTTCAGCAAGCTAAAACACTCATCATCTATTAAGCAATAACACTCTACGCTATGGAACAGACGACGCACGCCGACATGTACAAGATTTGGATCATCACAAGCATCATCATACACAGATGAAGCAGAGCAGGAAGCGAATTGAGGCAGGGGAAGAGGTCACGGCACATACATACAGTTTGATCATCATCACAAGAACTCTGAACTTCTCCGGTGTCACGTCCGCGGGAAGACGCCGAGCATCTTCCCTTTGCCGAGGCACTCGGCGAGCTTCTTGGCGCCGTCGACCTCGGCGTCCACGAGGCTCTGCACGAACCCGCAGGCGCCGGCGGCCACCATCTGCTTGCGGCACCGCCGCGACTGCGCCACGGCGAGCAGCACCGCCACGGGGAACCGCCTGTCGACGCCGGCGGCCGCCGGGTCGAGCAGCTGGACCACGTTCACGACGCCCCGCTCGTCCTTCCTGAACAGCTTGCGGTAGTGGCCGCCGCCGGCAAGCAGCGCCGCCAGCGCGCGCGCGGCGGCGTCGCGCTCGGCGGCGGACTTGGCCTCCAGCATCCAGACCAGCCGCGGGACGACCGAGCCGCCGAGCTCCTGCTCCCGCCTCCGCGCCTTGCCGCCGACGCCGCAGAGCTCGGCGAGCGCCATGGCGGCCTCGGCGCGGGTGGCGGGGCGGTCGCTGCCGACCAGCGCGGCGGCGACGAGCGCGACGAAGCCGGCGGAGACGGCGATCTCGGCGATGTAGCGGAAGGAGGCCATGTTGCGGAGGAGGCCGAGGGCCGGGGCGAGCGCCGGCTCGTCGCCGCGGTTGGCGTCGAGGAAGTCGCGGACGCAGGCGAGCGCGCCGTCCTGGAAGGCGTCGACTTTCAGGCGCTGCCCGTCGTCGCCGTCGCCGGCGGTGAGGTTCTGGAGGCATCCCAGCGCGAGCTCCCGCGCGCGCGGCGTGCCGAGGGCGACGAGCTGGAGGAGGAGCGGGACGGCGCCCTCGTCGCGGAAGTAGGGGAGGAGGTCCGGGAACGCGGCGAGGTTGCGGAGCACGCCGGCGGCGGCGGCCTGCGCGGCCGGGGTGCCCGCCGCGCAGGCGGCCAGGAGCGCCGCCACCCCGCCCCGCGCCGCGACGGCCGCGGCGGCGTCGCGCGAGCCGTCGGTGAGCGGGAGGAGGGCGGTGCAGGCGTGCTCGGCGGCGCCGGACTCCAGCGCGCGGCAGAGGTGGGGCAGGACGGCGGAGGACTCCTGCGCGAGGAACGGGCGCGCGGGGTCCGAGGACGCGAAGGCGGCGAGCAGGGAGACGGCGCGCTCGCGGGAGGCCGGGAGGAGGTCGCCGGAGTCGAGCAGCGCCGCCACCGCGGACACGGCCGCGGCGGCGGAGGACGCCGGGAGGGTCCCCACGGCGGCAGCCAGCTCCTCGAGCGCCGCGGCGCGGGAGGCGGCGGAGCCCATCCGGAGCCGGGAGACGACCCCGTCGACGCCGCCGTCCCCGCCTCCCCCGCCGCCGCCGTAGGCCGGCGCGGCGAGGAGGCGCGCGTCGGCGGCGAGCTGGGCGAGCGACGCGGCGGAGGAGGAGAGGAGCGAGACGGTGTGGAGGTGGCCGAGCCGCCCCGCGTCGGCGGCCACCGACAGCAGCGCGGAGAGCGCGGCGGCGAGGGGCGCCAGGAGCGGCGCGGCGGGCGGGAAGGCCGGGCTGGAGAGCGCGGTGGACAGCGTGGCGAGCGACGCGGACACCGACGGCCAGTGGCGGCGGAACGCCGGGGCCGACGCCGCCGCGGCGGGCACCTGCTCCAGCAGGCGCAGGCAGTCTGCGAGGCTGCAGGGGTCGCCGGCGCACTCGCCGGACTCCGGCGGCGGCGACATGGCGCGGCGCGCGGCGGGAAGAGGGGGAGGGAAACGGGGTGTGCTGGCGCGTGGAGTGCGAAACTGCGCAGAACCAGCGCGCCAACTACTCGCTCTGATACTCTACTACTAGTACGCGTGTTATTTTACGCGAGTTAGTATCGGGTTTCCATCCAGTAATCTACTAATCTCGTGTCCGGGAAGAAGATGACTTTGCCAGTCTGTGAGTGATCCATATCTGGGCCTGCTTTGTCTGGAAACACGGTCAGGGTTCCCCGGGTGGAGAGAGCGAGATGATCGGCGAAACCCGCTTCTTTCGCGGTCGGTCATAAAGGTTTTGTATTAATTATTGATAATAATGTAGACAAGTATAGATACAGTGTAGTTGGTACATGTACAAGCATTCTTGTGATTTTGGACGACGCCAATCGCGTTTTCACCTTCGTTTTTCAGATTTTTTACAAATCTGTCATCAATTTTGAGAGCCAAACACGCGTTAGCCGTTGGTACTTCCTATGAAATTAGCTAAACATAAATTAGCATTATGACTTTAATCAACTTTAGAAATAACTTTTTTTGAGACAGATACAGAACTTGTCAGGTCATATTGTTCTCTTTTTTCTTTTTTGGCGAAGGATCAGGTCATATTGTTCGTAGTGTGCCTCTCCAACATACCTACGCTTCCTCTATCAAATAATACTGCTAGTATTAATTATGTATATATGAGTACTTATACACATGGCATCACGCAAGAATAATCTGTGATAAATTATTTGTTTAGTGCTCACTAATCGGTCTCTTGGAATACTCACAGCGTTATCACCATTGTTTTGCTTGTGATTCAACAGATTAATTAGGCATTTGGCGCCTTCCAAGTAACCTCCAGAAGTAGCTTCACTAATCACAACATCATTGTCCAGTGTCCTGACAAGAACTGCTGCTTCCTTGTACTACTCTAGAGCCCCACATTCTGACACTCAAATTTGGGTACTCCTACTATACGTGTTGACAGGAAAGACGGTGTAGAAAGCTGGAGAAGGCACATGGAGCATGCAATCTGCAAAGGCATTTTTCTTTTCCCTGGGAATGGAACTGCTCCTAAGTTTCTTTGCAAGGACGACCAGACAAGTTCTGTATTTGTTTTTTTTCCTTTCTGAAAATGCTTATGCTACCTGATCTTTTTTCTCGGATTGTAAACTCTGAATTATGTTTCCGTTATCTGATAATGAAAAGGGGCATATGCCCATGTCGAAAAAATTCGCTTATGCTCATCCTTCAGAAGTAGAAGATCAATTAGACAAAAATGTAGCTCTCCAGCCTTACTTCTGCTTAACTACTCCCAGCCTTAATTCAGCTTAACTACTCCCTAGCGTCATTAGCAATTTGGATGCCTACAATATTTCCTACTAGATATATTTAATTCCGTACAGCAAGATTACGCTGGTTAGCTGATAGAAATGTGTTCTTTTATTTGACAGTTCTAATGTGTATTTTCTTTTTGCGAAGCAATGATTAAAGGATTCCGAATGCATTATGCTGCATGATGAAATGGTCAAAATATGGAGATAACTGCAATAAGAATGGCTATATATATATATATATATATATATATATAGTAAAAATCAATATATAAACTGAAACAATTATTTAGTTTAGGTTTTTTTTTAATAAGCTTACGTCTTACCCAAAATGGTTACATCAGTTTATTTTCCATTTACACTCTTTCGAGCTTAAACATCACCTAAAAAGACTGCATAACTTTAGTGTGAGGTCACCCAAAATGGTAGCGTGGTTCTATAGTCGACAACTAAGGTGGTGTTGGTTCACTTTAGAGGGGTATAAAGGGGTCACATCAAAGATGCCGGCCGCATTTATGTGTACTAAACAAAGTCAAATTACAAAACTAAGTTCAGGACCCCCATCTATTTCGCGAGACGAACGTAATGAGGGTAATTAAGCGGCGATTAGACGATGGTTACTGTAGCATCACTGTGTCAAAACATTGATTAATTAGGCTCATTAGATTCGTCTCGAAAAATAGCGCTCATCTGCAAAAAGGTTTTGTAATTAAATTTTATTTAGTACCCCTAAATAGTAAGATTCTTTTTACTTTAGAGGGCTATAAACTTTAGAGGGGTTTTAGAGGGTGGATCCGAACGCGCCCTAAGGGAACTGTGCGTTTCTAGCATATATGCTTCTCATACCGTTTTTTTTTTTTTTTTGATTGCGAACTATGCTTCTGGTACGTTGGGATATACAATATATATAATACCTCTGGCAGCTGGTGTAGTCTCAAGAATAGACTATTTTATTTACTAAATAAACAAGATGAAGAAAGTGGAACAAATAGTTTGTGTACTAAACAATCTGCTCTTGGAAGCAACCAAAGCTATGTCGTTGAGTGTTCGTGTTACCATTGCCACTCTGTTTTTCTTGCGATGCTATTGCCAGGTCAGAAGCTCGACATGCTTCTTATATAACTGCAAGTTACACAATGCTAACATATTGTTAGTATTATGCAGTATCCTGACACTAGAAGTTGCTTTTCCATTTGCAACATTTTTTTTGTGTCTAATAACGAGCCCCTGCTTAAAACAGGGGAACATGCATAGAACCATAGACAGCCATAACAATGAACATGGAAAGATCGGGCTATATGTAACAGGAAAGACAAAATAAGGGTGGAAGAAGCTGGAAAGTTGGTGCGCGCACATGAAACCCAATCCGATCGTCTAAAAAGATCGTGCATAGGAGATGATCAGGTATTAACTATAAGGTGGTATGGCTCATGTCATGGAGAGGCAGTCGATCAGAAATTTTTTTTTATGAAACAATAATGTAAAAAAGGTCTTTCGAAAAAAAAATAATGTAGAAAAGGTTATGAATGTTGACTAGAAAAGGTTATGAATGTTGACTCGATGGATCACAAGGTTCACCTCTTTTAGCTGTAGTAGGTCTGTGCAAAAGTCGCCCAGTCCGCAAATGAACATCTAGATCTTTGCCTTATTTTTTCTATAGGGGAAAAAATAAGGCATGGCACACTCAACAAGTATTTACTTACTGTTCTCATTTTTCAAATGGAAAAATGCATTCAAAAATATTCTGCCAGTGATTGCACGAGGTTCTATTTTGGCACTTGTGCCGACACTGCTGACGTAGCTTTCAGTTAAAAAGTCAAATCAGTTCGATGAAGCCATCGTCACTATGATTAAGAACTTGATTCTTTTACTGCAGCATCGAACGCATTGGGCCCCGTTCGGATCCCTCTCTAAAACCCCTCTAAAGTTTATAGCCCTCTAAAGTAAAAAGAATCTTACTATTTAGGAGTACTAAATAAAATTTAATTACAAAATCTTTCTGCAGATGAGCGCTATTTTTCGAGACGAATCTAATGAGCCTAATTAATCAATGTTTTGACACAGTGATGCTACAGTAACCATCGTCTAATCGCCGCTTAATTTCCCTCATTACGTTCGTCTCGCGAAATAGATAGGGGTCCTGAACTTAGTTTTGTAATTTGACTTTGTTTAGTACACATAAATGCGGCCGGCATCTTTGATATGACCCCTTTATACCCCTCTAAAGTGAACCGAACACCTCCTGAATGGATGAGATGACCAGTTATTAATTTGATCGTCAAGGTCTTTCTCTCTTTACTATTTCAAAATGGAGTAGCATCTGTCCTGACGTAAAAGGTTTCACACGTTGGTTGCCTCGATCCACCTCAGGCCGCGTTCGGTTCCCCCTCTAAAAACCCTCTAAACTTTATACCCCTTTAAAGTAAAAAGAATCTTATTATTTAGGAGTATTAAATAAAATTTAATTACAAAACCTTTCTGCAGATGAGCGCTATTTTTCGAGACGAATCTAATGAACCTAATTAATCAATGTTTTGACACAGTGATGCTACAGTAACTATCGTCTAATCGCCGCTTAATTACCCTCATTACGTTCATCTCGCGAAATAGACGGGAGTCCTGAACTTAGTTTTGTAATTTGACTTTGTTTAGTACACATAAATGCGGTCGGCATCTTTGATGTGACCCCTCTAAAACTTTAGAGGGGGAACCGAACACAGCCTTAGTAAAATATTGCAACATGCCTAAAGTCTGACTTTTGGTCGTGTACTCTGCAGGGGCTATGGCAAAACATTTCAGAAACAAGAACATTCACTTAAACTTGTGACCGTAGTTGACTTAAATTCCGAGTTTTAACTCCGTGATCTCTTCGCTACTTATCGTGAACATGACTATGGTGTGCCTAGAACATATAGACTTACATGGTGTCATTGCCATTTCCATAACCCCCTTTTTTTTTAAGATCCAACTTTTCAGAGCATAATACTCGGCCGCAAATGGACTTGATGTTTCCATCGATCTTCGTTTCGTACGATCCAACTTTTCAGCTAGCATAGTACTAGTGATAGTTAAAAGAGTACACAACCTGCCATTGTCATATACACGTACACATCTATGATCGCCTACAAGTACGGCATACTAGCATTGTGGTACACATCTTAATTTGCTTCTGAGATGCCAAATGTTGGCTACTAATTATTTTTTTCTTGTAAATGTCTGATGATTTTTTTAGTATCCGAAAATTCGGGTGCTCAAAGTTTGGTTCGGTCTTCGACTTTACTCGGAACACCGGTTTGTATCATTTGAGCACAAGTTCTAGCAGCATACTTATGTCACCCTTTGAATCCCTGTCAAAAGCATGCATGTTCAGTAGTCTCTCTCATAAACTGTCCAACAAAAAACATAAGTGTTCTCAGAAATGTTATAAAATTATCTAGAAGTTTTTTTGTTACAAGAATCCTACATCCTTATGCAATACCCTCGAAAACATGATCGATCCCATACAGTGGCGGAGGACTCCGTATGGCAAGGTAGGGCACTTGCCATACCTCAATTTTTCCACCACAATATATACACTACTCTTCAGCCCTGTTGCTGTGTAGGCTTTAATTAAGAGATCCGTTCAGTCAAGTGTCACTGTGTCAGCGCAGGGAGATACTAGAAGAAGAGCTTCAGCCAATTGTTGTTTATCAACACGTTTACCACTGCAATCAACTCTGCCACACCTTGAATTTTTTTCGTCCTCCGCCACTGATCCCATATACAGTTTACACTGCTCCATGTGCCCAATGATGCTACCAGAACCAGAAAAAAAAATTGTCGATTATCCATGATCAGTATCTGAAGAACTACACGAAGGCTGGAATCTTACAATTTTGGTTCTCCATCTCGGTTCTTTCGACTGTGGTTTTTTGGTCTCGGATTTTTCGACCAGCCCTCATTTTACTCATGACGACTTACTTAAACATTATTTGGTCTCATGGAAGCTCAACCTTCCTTAATTAGTACTACTAGTGTTCGAAACCAAATTATGCACAAGGCTACAATTAGTCAAAGCTAGATAATAGTATCAACTACCCAACTACCCTAGCTTTGCTGGTTGCATGCAAAGCGACGTTTACAATAAAGAAACGAATTATCAAGGCGCGAAAATATGTCGGCTTTAGAAAAGGACGTGGTCTGCCTGGCCGCTCAAGCATGAGCTATCAGCTGACACTGACAAACTCTTGGATCAAATAGGCTAGCAGCTAGTAGTGGTGGTTCACAAGATCGATCGCTTTCCTACTGGAAGGTGTAACAGAAAGGCGGAGTTGATCGTAGCTAGCCCGTGTAAAGTTGTTTGCACATCATTCATGCACGCTTTTGCATGGAACTAGAACAAGGACCACATTGCTGTACCTGTTACAAATTGCACTGAAGCTAACATGCACGAGACTCAAACGGAAGGATTTTACTACAAAACTCTTTTGTTTTATAGTATCTGCTTTTATTTTGGAGGAACAATTTCTTTGGTGCTCTCGATAAGGGCTCATCATCACCAGTCCTACACATAAGACGGTTTCAAATGTCAAGGACAATCCATGCAAACGAAAACGCGTTATGCATGGTTGTTGGAATGGCCGGTTGTCTTAAACTAACAACGTTTTGTGGCCAGGAATATTTTTCATGCCAAAAGAGGAACACATCATAATTGACGCGGCACAACAGTTAAGCGCTTGTGATTATAAATATGTCAAATTAAAATGCCTTACACAAGAAAGGACAACTACTACAAAGTAAAGGTACTGTATGTGAAAGTATTTAATGATTCGAGTATAATACCATAAGAGACGCGTGCTATAAGTATCTATTCTCTTTCTTTAGACTTTGGTGAGCTTCAAATTACATTATCGTATAAAAAATTCAAGAAAACCAAGGATGATACAACTCACTTTTTAGCAAAATGAATGTGGATGATCTTTTTCTTATAGGGGAATCGAACGATTAAAAGATGAAAGACACCCTCAACTTCGGATTTTCAACTTGTCTGCCTCAACATTGGACTTTTAATCGTAATGTGAGCATCTTTTCATTTGTATCTATTTCCTAAAAGGTTGGTAACAAAGTTAAGAATATTGGCAAAAAAAGGTTAACCGTTTGTTTTTAATCGGTGGCATATTTTCATTTTCGTCTATTTCTTAAAAATATTTGCAATGTTGTAAAATTAAATGAATTATCTTCTAAATGATACTTTCAAAACTTTATTAACACCTATCTTATTTGGTTTGTGAGAAAAAATATGCTCAGGCTTAAGAAGTCTTGTAGCACCTTTTCTTTTTGGCACCTAAACCTACACCTACCCCTTCGCTTCCTCCTCCGTTTGGCTATCGTGGTGAGGGCATTGCCATATCTTAGCTAAATATTGAGTTACTAAATATCTAATTTAATTGAGATTTTGAGAGACATGCATGCAGTATGTAGCCCGCCTATTTTCGCATACTTTTTACCTATGAGTTGTTAGATGAACGTGTGTGTCTTTTTCTTTTTCTTTTTTTTTTTTGAGATTACACAGTACAACTCAGACACTCACAACGCACGCACACTCACCCCTATGAACATACGTACGCAAACCCTACCCTTATCAGCATCTTCGAAGACTGAGCCGGCAAATCTAGAGATACGAAGTCACCACTGGCGCCTCGCTGTCGACGGGAGCGTCGCCTACCACTGAAAGCACAAATGCCGTTAAATCCTTGAAAATTCGCTCCCACGGGGAGTCAAACCCACGACCTGAGAGGTGTTACTCGGATGTCTTAACCACTAGGCCAAGACCCCTTTCACTATGAACGTATGTGTCAGGTAGCCATGCTTTGTATTGATAGAGTTTGTTGTAACCAAGTGTATACTCTTGTATAGCAAGCTAGCTAGGGTGGTAGTAATTTAGATTCACCTTGCACTTCAAGTTGTACCGCCAGGCTAGAGGCTGCTCCTAGCTTATTTAAAACGAAGCCGTGAGCGGCACCACGTTCTATCGAAACTCACACGAGTTCGTATGGACCGAATATGCACCTGCTTTTGTTTCTTGACGAGTGCTCATCACTATCATGCGGAGATAAGACAATGTTAAGCACTTAATGAGCATATGAAATGACAGTACCATTGAGATCGCCAGTTGTCTTAAGCAAGTTTGGCGACCAAGGATATATTTGGTGCGTTCCTAAATGCGGCGTACAGTGCGATGAACAGTGTGTGCAACACCAGTGACCCATGCGTACAAAACGTGCCATACAAGAGAAAGGACAAAAGCTACAGGGTTATGGGTACGTCGTATTTAATACCACATGTACGTATCAGGCCACGGGGGAGATGCTTATGCATGTTGCGTGCAAGACACATATTTGTTTCCTTTCTGGCATAACCCTCCTACTCCGCTGACCCTTCACGGTTTCTCATGATTTCAGCACCAAGTCAAATATATCTCGAAATGTGATAATGCATGGAGGAGGGGAAATTAAGCTAATGGTGCAGCTATAGGTTACGTACGTACGGTGCAGCTTTTTATCTTATATTTACAAAACTTAGTGGGATGATCTCACTCCTCCTGTTGTTTGGTTTGAGAAACCGGATGAGAGATTTGATCCATCATCATAGAGCTTTGTAGAAACTATTTATGGAATGAGATCGTCCCACCAAGATTCTTGAGGTGATCTTTTAAGAAATCAAGTGTTACCTGAAGTGAAAATAAAGATATATAGTAACTTATACTAACCATCGCTTTCACCGCACCACTGATCGCATCGATCGGGTGGTGGTCCAATCATCTAGCTAGCTCCGGGCATCACAGATCGATCGATCGCACCACAGATAGCATCAAGGCACACTACCACAGAAAGGGGCTCCAGCGACGGGTTTTTAGGGCCTCCACGGGAAAATGCCGTCGCTAGTAATACGTCGCTAATGGGTGCCGCTGTAGCAACGGGATTTCACACGTCGCTAAGAATAACTGCAGCGAGAGGATTTTTTTCGCGTCTGAAATGATTGTTTTTTTCTGAGCTCTCACCATCGTCGATATAACTTTATTACATGCATGCAGCCGGGCGTACGTTGACCTGTCCCTGTCACGTTCGTTAGGTGCATGCAGGTAGCCAGCCAACGCCTAAACAGGCCTTGAGCTGTAACAACTAGAGATAGATGTGAATTTCTCATGCATAGTGTTAACGAGCAATTAAGTAAGCAATAGTTAACACGTCACTTGTATTTTTATCTTAATGCCACATTTGCCAGGCAGGTGTAGAAGTACATCCTCAGTATTTAACTTCATCTATAAAATCTGTTCGGCCTAGAGACTTAGCGTGAACAAATTAACTCCGTGGCACTTGTATGTTAGCTCGATTGCTGCTCCCGTGCGAGTGATGGACACTCCACCGTCCACCCAACGCACGTATAATTAATCGCCCAGACCAACTCTCTAGCTTGGACTCTTCCGTTTGATCTATTGCTTCAATTTCCGTAATTCCGTTTGGCCCAGACCAACGCATGCATGTAGCGACGAGTAGCTAGCTACTAGCAACTCTGGCTTCTGGTCCTCGTCGTCGTCAACTTGGTTCCCGGCGGTAGTAATATGAACGGATCGACAACATTGGTATCGGTTTAGATCATCAGTCAAACTGTGACAACTATATATCTCTGGCGACCTTAGATTTTGATACTGTTTTCTTTTCACTTAGTAGTAGAGTAGGTAGGTGAAGAACTTGGGAGTTACTGAGTTTTTTTCATGTCTTTTTCGTTCTAACGATCTCTCAAGTGCTGTTACTGAGTTTGAGCACCAGTTTAGGGGGCAAATAAATAATTGTTTAATTTGTGTTTTCTTACTTTCAACAGCTAATTTATTAGCATCTATAACTTTTTTTAAAGAAAAAAAACTATTTGTGTGGGTGTGCGTGTGTAGGGGGGGGGGGGGGGGGGGGGGGGGGGGTACTATACTCCTTAAGAAGCTCCGTCAATGATCAAATGTAGCTTTTTCTTTTTCTTGTAAATATCTATAATATTTGTGTCCCACTAAAATTTGGTTTGATATTTACTAAAACATGATTGCACAGGTGGCATAAATGCAAACGAAGGATCATGCGTTTGACCATATCTTGATCAAGTTAACTTTAAGTACCTAGTGGTCCCATAAAAGAAAGGGATGGGACAAAGAAATTCGAATCAAAATCATTTTTTGTTTTCATGTTGTAGATAAGACACATGCTTCTGTAAAACAGAATGACTTTGCTCGCAATCAGTGCTATCAATGTTATGTAAATACGTCGCAAGATATTTATTGTGATAGCAAGACACTTGAGCACGATGGTGTTTCAATATCTTTATCCTAATGTCTAATGGTGTCTTATAGGTGGACATTAGTGAGAGAAAATGGCACAGCTCTCTCATCTTGTAGCTGTTATGCCGAATAAAACATTTAAGCTCTTTGCTTGTAAACATTTGGCATTCTTCTTCATAAATAGTGCATGGATTGTATTGATTTTTCGGTCCAAGGTAATGGAATAAGTTCACATCATACTCTAAAATTAAATGAACTAAATTTTTTACAACATCAGTTTATTGTAATCTACAAGTTAACGGTAGAGTTTGCTGCATCACCACTTATTTCCACTATATACATATGAGGCAGATAAAGGATGTGGGGATAGAAAAACATGCGGAGAACATATACAAGGGAATATATGATACTTAACAAGAAACATGTTAGGATGAGGTGCCCTTTGATAATCTTAGTCTAGGGTTTGGGTGAGAACTGGCATGCCGCCATGAGAACCACATCACTAGGATTGCGACATCCACCTCCACCAAGCACGATGACAAGAACAAGAGGCACAATCATTGCATCACTAGGAACATGGGGATGTGAGCTACCATCGTTATCATCGTGCGTTGCATCGTTAAAGAAAATTGTATTTATAAAATTATAGAATAGGTTAAAGAAATTGACGGATGGATAATTTGTTTTTGAATTTCTCTCAAAATCCTCTCTTTCTCATTTTTTTCACTTCTATTTCCTTGGCCCATTTCTTTCTCTCTCTTTTCCCTCTATACTTTTTCCCTACTTGGCTGGCTTTGCTTTACACCCATGCAGCCCATCTTGCTGGCCTGCCGCAGCCCATACCAGCCCACAGCACCAGCAGCTGTGCGCCGCCAACCCTAGGGCTGCCACCAACGTGTTGCAGCCAGCAAACACCGCCACGACCAAGCATTAGTGTGCTGTGCAACCTTCTCTACTGACGTCTAAATTCCTGAAAACTTGCAGAATGTTACTCTTATGCTGTGCAACCTTCTGTAGGTATCTCAAAGCCAGATGACTTCATATGATCTGAAAAATGATTAAACTCTGTTATCTAGTTGTTAAATCTTGACAAATGTTTCCTGTTGAGTTTTCGCAAAAAAAAAAATGTTTTCTGTTGAGAAAACTCCCAAGACTGTCTAGAAGCAATGTTTTCTTTAACCACCTCTCAATCTCCAGTAAATCAACCAACTCCAGAAGCAATGTTTAACTCAGTTTATGAATTCTTTTCCTCAACACTTGATGTATGCAATCATTCGTTTTGTATCGGAAAAAAAAATACTTGAGCCAACAGTAAATTATCACTTAATCTACATTAGCAAGAACAGACCAACCTTTTTGTTTATGAACTCATTTATGCATTTACTCTATGACTGCCGGGTAAAGTAACGGATTCCACTTATTCTAATACCCCATTCGTTTCAAAATATATGTGGTTCTAGCATTCAAAACTTTTGCCAAAATATATGCAGTTCTCGCTTCCCAATGCATCCCTCTCATCATCTCACTTTCCAATGCATCGTTTTATGTGCCTATTTCTATCTCTCTCATCCTTAACTCCTCATCATTTTTTGTGTACATCATATTTTCTACTTCTTCTTAGTTTCCGTGCTTAAACCCAGAACTGCTTATATTTTGAAACAAATGGAGTGTATCGCATTCACTTTCTTTGTTGCTAATCCTTCATTTGCATCTTGGCATATACGTGTAGATGTATAGACTGCTTCCGTGGAGTACGCGGTGGGAGCCGAATCCGGAACAGATGACACTCCGGCTAATCAATTTTAAGTCCAAAAAAGTTACTAACTTCGAGTTAGGTCAAGGCAAGTCCCAGTGTATTTTAACCGTGTTTGAAAAGTTTTCTTTTATCACTGTGGTGTACTCCCTCCGTTTCAAAATATATGCAGTTCTGGCTATGTTTTTGGGTGTTCAGATTCATAAAATGTTTTATGAATGTAGACATATGCTTGTCCAGGTTCAGAGAATGTTCAATGACCGTGGTACATAGCCAGAACTGTATATATTTGAAACAAAGAGAGTATGAGTCTTGCTTGTGTATTAAGTTAGAGGAATTGATTGGAACCATAGTTGCATTAGTGTTACCTTACCGTGTCTTTCATACTAGTTGAATGTTTCGATAGGCTTGCTATGCTTAATTGTAGGGGAACGGTGGAAGTCGAGCGGTGTGCAACACAACTCGCATGGATAGGATGTTTATACCATGGTTTATTGTTAGAGGTTTCACATGATGATATAATGGAGACCAGACGGGGATGTTGATGTGTAGGTTCGCAATAGGGCATGGAGGTCTTGTGTGCGCTAGCTCCGTTTGTGTTGATTGAGGACTGTCTCATTGTTGGCTTAGTTGAGCAAGTATTGAATGTACCGACTCACATGCTGGCGATATGAGCACTAGTAAACTGATGTTGCTTAACAATCGTGAGGACGAACTGCTAGCTATGAGAGAATGAGGACCATCCACGGACGACGGCTGGGCCGGGTGCTGTGTTGGGCTCAAGATTTTACCCAGTAGCTCGATTTCGGCCTTGCGGGGGCTTTGTGAAAGGTTGTCATATGTGGCCTGGTCGCGGGCGTGCATGTCATGTGGACAGGTTTCTCCTGCAGGATTTACATCGCTGTCACCAGCCATGTACGGGTTGCATTGAACTTCGAATACTGGAAATTAATAAAGCCGAAAGCTGTGGAATGTGGATTAATTCCAATAAACATATGACTGCTTGAGCACCCATTGTAACTGTTTGTTAGGGTGGCCGCAAGAACGCTATAGAGAATTTTTTTTTTTTTGACACCAACGCAATAGAGAATTGGTAATAAGCTGTGTTGGTGAATCAAGATTTGAGATGGTGTTTGCATTGTAAAGAATTGGCAAGCCAATCAAACAAGGCTTCTTCATCGTGTTTGCATTGTGAAGGCCTCTGCTTCAGCATGAGCTAGGAGATCATGCTGATTATAAAGGTCAAAATCTTTGAATTTCAAAACGAAAACTACAACTGCTTTGCTTGAGCACGCATGGGTGGAGCTATCGCATGATGGTCAAGGCCAGAGTATGGACTCTGGAGTGGAGAGCGCAGGCACATACACATGGCCTGTAATCCAACACTGTCAGTGACAGATGTGCGCATGGAAATGACGAGCCCAGCGCAATGCTCTGTGAAGGGGCCTATCGGATCTGAATCTACACATGTGACCGCCATGTGCAACCGGGGCTGCCATCGACATGGACATGGGATTAGAATTTATTATTTCCACCTTCCCTTTTGTCCCCAAATACACCGTTAAAAAATGAATACAGATGTCTCCTAAGAAAGGAGAAAAATGATGTGTAAGGGCTTCTTTGGGAACCGTAATCCCCGCAGGGATCCCCGGCTGAACCCGGGGTCGCACGCCCGCACGGGGGCCCGCCCCGGCCCGATTTCCCCAGCCTTTGGAAGGCCGCCGACCGGGTGATTTTCGCCCCGGTTTCGACGGGTTTTGACCGGGTGGATTTCCTGGTCTCGAGAGGCCGGGCAGCTGGCCCGGTTCTTTTCCCCGTCCTCTCTCACTCGATGTCTTCGTCGCTGGCCGCGAGCGTCGCCACCACCTACGCACGCCTGTGGCCGTCGCCTCCATCGACGCCTTGGCTTCTCCCTTCCGCGACGTGCCAGGTGCTGCCTCATCAACTCGAGCGATTTGCTCCGACCCGCTCGCGATTTGCTGTTCCCTCCGACGATCTGCTCGGCTCCAACATAGCTCGGATATGTTCCCACTGTTTCACCTGGAGTAATGTATAATGAACAGAGTAACTGATCTCTTGCTCACGTCAACAAGCTATTCAACTTAGCTTCGCGTCAGCAAATGGATTGTGCAATAATGACCCATGCGACCCGGAAGCTGAAGACAAACTGCAAACTTTACAACGGACCACGACATGCTTAACTGTGCATAGGTACACTGCAAGTATGGTTCACAGGAGACTTGGAGAATCATGTCATAACATAGACCAGCAGAGTATACGAAGACAACGAACTCTACCAAAAACGTTTTGGCCCATTTGGCCAATCATTACCTTCGACGAAATCTGGCAGAAATGTTCAAGCGGCCAACATTTAACATCACGATTCACAAACAGCCCAAGACAACGAACAAAAACACCAAAAATGCAGTGCTACTATGAACACGAATTACTGTCTTAGCATGCAAGTTCTGGAGAATGCAATATATACATTACGTGCTTTGAAGCCTAACAAAACAGAGTATCACCACTGCAGTACACAAGACTAACAAAACAGAGTAGCACCTCTGCGGTAGACACAGTTCAGAACATCGAGTTTATCCAAAAGGACGGTCCAGAGGAATTCTTTAGCCGCTACCGTTTCTCTCGTCTACAATATTGAGACAAATCCAGGCACATCACCCCGGGGTCCAGCGATCGTCCGGTAAAGATAAAGCTTATCCACTTTCTTCACAATGTTGGCCTCTTCATCCTCCTCATCAATGCTCAACGCCACTTCGTTCATGACTTCAACGTTGAGGTTCGGCATGCTTGCAGCAAGGGACTTGCACGCCCCCAGGGTGATGTTGCATGAGGACATCCACAGAGAGCGTATTGACTCATACCTATCCATACCTGCGAGAAGAGCAGCGTCGCCAAATGGACTGTCCCTGATCTCCAGCTTCTTGAGGTTCTTACAGCCATTAAGCACATAGATCATGCCGTTGTCAGTGTCTCCTGCAAATGCTACAGAAAGCATCTCCAGCCTCTCTGCATACATTCCGATGTACAGGAACACAGTGTCCGTTAGGAGGCCAGACATAGCGAGCCGCCTAAGGCCTTTGCAAGACTGGACTATTGCCCCAAATCCTTCATCGAGGGGCTGTCCTGTCACAGCATCTGATGACCTGGGCTCGAGAACGCATAGTCTGAAGGATGTTAATCGTGGGCAGTTGTTTGCTACTGTAATCAGTGCAGCATTTGTCATTTGTCCACAGAAGTAGAGCACAGAGTTTAACTTCCGACAGCCTGACGATATGGCAACTAGACCTTCCTCTGTCACGGCAGTTCTTGCTTCAACTCTTGTGTTCACAGGGAACACCCTCAACTCTTGGAGCTCCACACAAGAGGAGGCAACTGCCCTCAATCCATCGTCACCAATGTAATCTAACACCTGCAACCAAGAATTAGCTAAGTGACTTCAATTCAGAAAGGCAAACCAGCACGAGCATGGCCCAATGAAGCAAGCATATGGATGGAAAAAGTTTAACCATAGAAAATCCATTTTATCAGGGTCATTCCGTGGCAAATAATCAACCCGCATCTGCTCAATAAAATGCACACATAATGTTGAAGCGGCAACATTTTCTTGTGCATGGTAATGCAACACAAAAGTATAATAAGCTGCTGTCACCGTAATGAAGAAACCAACGGAAGTTTAAAAGGATGTTATTTCGAAGTTTGCTTTCACTTAGCCAGCTGTCTCTTTGTAATAAGACGAAGTAACACTAAAATGCCTTATTGTCTCATTGCTTTGGCAGGGTGAAACACTCATGTCTGTTATCGTACAAGCTAACAGCAACTATGCGGTATTATTGAACTCTAAAATTGCCAAAATGCATTTATGCATTTTTATTTGTTACAGTATGCAGAATTAATGCATGCCATGCGCAACTAAACTGTAAGCAAGAAGAACAAATAAATTAACGTGTTGCATTATGCAGCACGAATGTTGGTTATTGCAGTAGAACACGTGCCAAACAATGAGGTTCATACATGGACAGAACATCCCATGTTCCATCAGTTTTCATATAATCAACCTTCAAATAGATGCAACCACAAATTTGTGTAAGCAGAAAATCTGATAGTTTATAAATTTAACCTCTCAATAAACACATTTATGTAAAAACAACAGGTCAGAATCGAGCCAGCATGATAATCAGAAATCAGAAATTTGGGAAAAAGGAATAACAATGATTGAAGTGATATCAATAATTGAGAGAGATGAAAATAGTATCAAAATTTTGGTAAGCCCAGATTTTAGAAGTATTGATTAATTACAGCTTTTACAGTAGCAAGACAAATGCAAAAATATTTTAGTTTAATCATAGCCATTTGGTTCATTGTATACAGCTAATCATAAATATGTTTTCAAACAAATCGGGTCGAGCATTTGTGTTGGCCTCGTAGTTTAAAGTAACAAACGGAGCTTAAAATTTACTCAGAACACAGCTAGAATCTTACCCATAAGACCCGGAGTTTCGTACACTTACAAATAACATTGATAAGATCGGCACTTCGAGTCTCTCGAGCATAGCTGAGGTTTAAGCATGTTAAGTTCTTGCAAACAGAATATATTGCTGGAATAAGCAAGCCTGGAGCATCCCAGAACCCAGACAAACTCTTCAGTGAACTGCACTGTCCGAGAGCAGTGAATAGAGTGACGAATGCACCAGCGTTATAACCTCGTACAAATGATCCCGTACCTAAATCCTCCAGCTTAGGTGTGCGAGAAAGCATTCTGGCTAAAACATCGAATGGAACTGTGCGATTGAACCGTAAGCTTTTGAGATTCGGACTCCTTGCAACAAGTTCCTCCAATGCTTGAGCATTCACTGACCCATCCAAGCAAGCGAAATTCAAGGATTCTAATGATGTAGAAGGCTTGGGAAAACAGTTAATCCAATGATGGCCTCGATGTCTCACATGACTCTCTTGTAAGTCCAGTTCCTTGAGAAACCTGGATGCAAAGAGACAAAATATATGTAAGATGGGAGTAGACTAATGATATGTAACATCTCTGTAGTAAAATAAAATAGATAGACGACAGTGGAGACACTTATATTGACACAGCAAAAATTTTCAGAGCTGGAAGACAATAATACGGCATAACGACAAACAATATTTCCTTTCTTTTACAATTTTGAAGTGTCATTGTTTCGGGTGATTCCACCTTGCTGTTGCAAAGACATTCGTAAGTCCACATAGTTCATTAAAAATTACTGATCAAAGAATCCTCAGGTATTCCAGTTATGTAATTGCAACACCATCATATGAAACCTTAATGTGCAAACCACTTCTCAAGAAAAAGGATTTCAGTGTCATTCCAGTTACATCAATACGCAGTCTCACCAAACCTCAGTATCAAACCAACTAGAACTAAGGTCAGAGATATGCACAAACCACCTAAAACAATGCAGAACAAGTTCAAATGCTTAATACAACTGGAATTGCAGATAAGTTTTCTTTAGTGGGTTTTGCATTGTGATGACAATTCCCATTAGAAAATATTGATCTATAAACATGCAATGGATAAATTCTAATAATCAAGATACAGCATGTTACATATTTATACAATCGCATAACTTAACTCATATAAAATAGGTTTAAGTCACAACTCTGCTGGAAGAAGAGTGTAAACAAACACTAAACTGAATCAAATTATTGTTGACTGAAATGGTCAAGATGGATGAAGTGAAATAACCCTCAGAAGGTTCTTACACAAACTGAAGATGTGTAACATAAAAATATCAAGGATTTAGAGATCAAACCTGCAATTGGTGGCAATTGTAGCAAGCCCATTAGTGCTGAACCCCTCACAGCTGACAAGGACAAGTGACCTAAAATTGGAAAAAGAGCAGGCAACCCGCTTGAGGCACTCATCCGTGACAACCATCCACTTCAACCGGAGCTCCTCAAGGCCAGGGCATGCACGGGCGCATGAGTCTACCCATGGGTCAGCCTTCGCGCCCCAACCAGCAGGTACAAGGTTGAAATCAGCGAAGTGTGGCTTGCCCTTCACGCTCAGGGAGCGCATGCACGGGAAACGCACATGTAGACGCTCCGGTTGCACTGCATAGCAGTTGCTGACTAACACCGAGCGACGGTTGAGGCGCTCAATGTGGTACCATGTCCGACACACCAGCGAGATGGCATTGCGGTCACGGTGAGACTTCACAAAGCCGATGATGTTCTCCACCACTTCATCCGGGAAGTACACCATGGTGCCGTCCCTTAGTAGGATCCTAATGAACCTCCATCACCAGCACTTCCATTTGCTACTGTCCAGTGTCCACAAACCTGCAAAAGACACAAGCTGTTATGTAAGCAGTCTGCACAACTAATGATTATTTGCAGGAAACAACACGGTTTCAGAATTTGACACTGGAAAAAATTGACAAAAGGCAGTTGGTTCGAATTGACAAGGGTTCCCAAAAAAGGGTCAAGTATTATTCAGTAGCAGAACATTGCACAAATTAGGTGCAGGGCACATGAATTGCGATCCTGAAGAAAACAAATTAGGTTGAGAGCACAATCTGAACAAAACGTAATTAGACAAGAACAAAACGGGAAATCGAATTTTCTCTTCCCCTCCTTGATCAATCCGATGGGAAACCACGGAGTACAAAGTATCGCACATCAAAGACGAACTTCCCAGATTACAAGACCAAATATCCCCATTTCTCGCATGACACCAAACCGAAGCCCCCAAAGAAACCAAAGAGGAGGGATCCCGATTCCCAAAACCAAGAAAGAACAGAAATTTCAGTCCAGGAGCAAAATCAACGGGCCGAACCGCACAAAGATCGCAGCTTTCACCTCCGATCGAGCGCACAACTGAACCCTCAAAACCTTCAACCGCTGCCATCCCCCTCCACCTCACCTCTGGAGCCTGAAAGAGAACCAGGAAAATCGGATCGAAGGAGGCCACAAGGAGGTGAAATCGGCGACCAAGCCTAGAAATTCCTTACATGAGGATGAGGTTCTTGGAAGGCTGCCGCCGGCTCCGGGAGTGGACTCCTCGTACGAGTCGCGGCTTCACCCCGAGATGTCCGTCCGTCCGTGTCGCTTTCCCCTCTCTCCTCTTCCCACTAATCGCTGTCTCGAGGCACCTTCACTCCCAACTTCCTCCTGGAAATCTCAGCCCTCCTGCGAATCCTCGGCTAAAAGGCACCAGTGAAGCTAATCTAGTGTGCGCATATCTCGGGTCAAGAAGCAGCGTTGTCCAGGGAAGGAGCGATTCAACGGAACAGAACAGACATTCCTTTTTCAGAGGTTTTTTTTCTTTCCATTTCTCTTCTTAATCAGATTTGTATATACATGATGGAATTTCTGGTGAAATTCTCGTGTTCCGCACAAGTTGTGGGACACTATGGGGGTGTTCGGCGCAGGGGGTCTAAACTTTAGAGGGTTTTTCCAACGAATATTGTGATTACAAATAAAGTTTAATTACGAAACTAATTTCAGGACTCCGCTCGAATTCGCGAGACGAATCTAATGAGGGTAATTAAGGCGTGATTAGAAGATAGTTACTGTAGCATCACTGTAGCAAAACATAGATTAATTAGGCTCATTAGATTCGTCTCGCGATTTAGAGGGGGGGTCGTGACATAGGTTTTGTCATTAAATGAATAAAAAAATTTAAATAGTAAGATTCTATATTTTTAGAGGGGTCTAAACTTTAGCGGCAGTTCAACGAACACCCCCTATAGCTTGTAGCACTGACTCGTGCAGTTGCAGACTTCCAGTCCATGTTGCCTCAAAGCTATCTGCGCGTTGTTGCTGGTAGTTATTTGATTATAATCTTATTATTGTTATTGTTTAGAATAACAATTTTGTATGTAGTATATTGTAAAACTTAGAAAAGTATGTCTTAAATTTTATAATATACTTCATACAAAAAACCGACTAGAGTACAATGTAAATTCTCTACAAGTATAAACTTGGCCACACACTGGTAGAGCTTTTTATCTCGAAGCACACCATTTGTGCCATTATACATCTTTATGTAAATCCAACTGTGGTGTCCCACATGTCAAATAACATCTCTTCAACGTCATGTCTTATCAAGGCAATGCTTTTTTGGCCCTAAGAAAATTTAAATGTCGCCCTGAAAATGATTCGCCGCGAATTAGCAGTTGAGGATAGTAGATCATTTTTCTTTTCTTTTTTGTCTTTGCCGTTGATGTGGTGGAATATTGAAATGTTGCATTCCATCTGCTATTTGCATGCGTATTTTGCGATGTACCTACAACTGTGATACAAGAATCTTAATAAACGTAATTTCACGTTTATTAACTTTCTAGGCCACAGTTCGACTGACATAACCTGTATAGTTTTAGATACACGGCTCAGATTTATTAAAATTGTTAAATTAAAAACATGTGTGCTATTTGGTGGCTAATAGTCTGAATACCCTCCTTCTATTAAAAGCAACGACAAGCAACAATAACCTGTACAGACATCCTGGCCTTGCACAGCCTCAAAAATGTGCACATAGAGGATTGAACAATTTAGGGGATTGCATAATCAAAACTTTCATCAGTAGCTTTACTGAAACTGAGTAAAACAGTTCATTACTTGGTATCTAAACAGTTCATTACTTGGTATCTAAACAGTTCATTACTTGGTATCTAAACAGTTCATTACTTGGTATCTAAACAAATATCTACTTCATCTCATACAGCATTAACTGAATATGAAAAATACTACATGAAAGCAAGAGGTCTCCATACTCTATAGTTGTCAGTGTCTGCCATTAGAGATCTTCAGAGATGTTCTAGCGAAAAATATATTGCATCTATCTTGTATTACATAAGGAGATTGGATTAACAACATACCAATTGAAAGCTATACACATTTGGAAGCATAGTTGTACAATAGACAAACTATAGTCAGCTAATAAGACGGATTCCGGATTCTCAGGTATCGACAAAATCCCAAATCAAGGCTATGAAACTGCTCAAGATCCGCTTGTTTCCGTAACGATTTTTTGATAACACCATCACGGGTTCCAACAGGTTCGAGTCACTCATGAGGTAAACCAGAGCTCGCTTACTCCAGCTTGTCATGACCAGCTTCAGCAATCTTTGGTGGTTCTGCAGGGAAGTATTTGATGCCCACAAGATCACCAACTCTGCTGATAACCTGAAAGCCAATTGCAAGGACAAGAACATGTCAATTGGACTCTGGTTATGGGTGTTTCAACAAATAGAAGTGGTTATGCATGTGAGAATAAATAACTCACATCTAGAGCTTTCAGCAGGTCCTCCCTGGAGTGTGAAGCAGAAATGCAGATACGCGCTCTTGCAAGAAGGAGAGGTGTAGCGGGAAATGCCACAGTAACAACAGCAACCTAGAGCACAAGTATTTATCAGTTGCATGGCAACAGGAAGTATGGAAACTTCTGTACAAGTTGTGACAGTATAAAAGGGTGTAACAGGAGAGTAAATTTCTAGAGACTTCCAAGAAACTCTTGTACTAACCTTTTGCCTAAGGCACTCCCTGGAAAATGCTGGAATCTTAGCCGGATTGTAAAGCATTATGGGCATAACCGGGGAATCGTTGTCGCCAAGAACCTCAAAACCCATCTTTTTGAGCTCTGACCGGAAGAAATTACTGTTCTCACGAATCCGTGCAAGCTTCTGGGCACCTGCATGACATAACAAGCAAAAGGGGGAAAGTTACTAAAACTGATATTCAGCAAAGTGGATATTGTCGCAGATTTAAAAGAGCTAGAGAAGTAGGCAAAAATCCAATCTTTTGGTACCTCTGTTGGAGCCATCCTCTCCAAGAATTACTTTGATGGCAGAGATAACTTGCTGTACCGCTGGCGGCGACATGGAAGTAGCATACAGATGAGCTGGGCAACTATGCTTGAGGTGTTGAATTATCTCCTGAAGTTCAAGCATAAACATTAGCAAATCTTCAAGGCAGTCTGAACTTAAAAGTAATATGGCAATAATGTTCATTGTTCTTTTACATACCTTTGATGCGGCGATATATCCACCACATGACCCAAATGACTTTGTGAAAGTACCCATCATTATATCTACATCAGCGGGGTCAACCCCTAGGAGCTCACAAACACCTCGACCAGACTGCCCAACAGCACCGATGCTATGGGCCTCATCCAGATATGTGTAAGCCTGTTTGATAAAACAAGTAAATGCATATGATCAATCTTCTTTGCTGCAATCAGTTCTATTTGCTAATAGATCAAGAATCAGAAAATATTCAAATGATATGGTGTGGATTATGTGCCAAACTCGAAATAGAAATTAGAATGAAGTTCCTCCAACCTTATATTTCTTGCAGACAGCTATGATCTCAGGTAGTTTGCAAAGCTCCCCTTCCATACTGTAGATACCCTCAACAATGACAATGATCTTCTTCCACGGTCTGTGTGTCCTTGGCTGACCACCAGCTATCTGCTCTCTCAGTACATCTTCCAGATGGGCAGGGGCTAAATGTAGTATACCGGCAGCAATAAGTCATCATGGACTAAAAATACTCAATATTTCTTTGCATTGTTCAAAGTAATAGTAGCTTACAGTTATGCTGGAAAACCCGCACAGTTGCACCTGAACCTCTTGCGCCATTGACAATTGAATTATGGTTCAGTGAGTCACTAATTATCAAGCCACCCTGGAACAGAATAATGTAAAATAAGTAAACCGAAGATCAGTTCAGAAATTTTCTATTCGATGCAATAAGCATTCAAACAAACCTTTCCAATCAGGCAAGGAATAATAGCAGAGTTTGTAACATAACCCATGCCAAATAGGATCGCAGCTGGCTTTCCAACAAAGCGTGCAACCAACTCCTCCAGTTCAGTGTGAAGTGTAGTAGTGCCTGGCAAGTTTAAGAGATTAATTTAGTTTTTCCTTAATTTTAGTTATTAATAGATGGGGAAAGAAATCATGATCATCCATGTATACCTCCATCAACACGAACACTGCAGGTGCTCGGTGAGTATTTCTTTAGAGACTCAATAACACGTGGAGTGCAGTACTCATCTGCTGCAGCAAAACCAAGGTAATTGTAGGACCCTAGGTTGAGGCATCTAGTGGTATTTGATGTCCTCCTGCAATAGTAGTGAGAGAATAAGGAGAAGTTGAAATTATACCATTGTAGTTAGTTTTGTCCTTATTTTATCAAAATCACCTAACTGAGAAGGAATCATTTGGCAACTTTCTTAAAATGTATTAAGTGTAAGGTTGACTACACTACTTTATTTGACATGTTGACCAGGATTTTCCGACAAATAAATGATAAGGTTGTAGAGCTTACTGTAAGGTCTTGTTATTGTCATTTGAGTAGCGCTCAACAACATCAAACCAAGAATCTGGTGCACTAGCAATTGGTCTACCAAAGCAGTCCTGTAACGCAACAAATTTAGATAGGTTAACATACAATGGAATCAAAGATGATTAAACTATAACAGACAATCTTGTCAATAAAATTCACATATGCTTAGGCAGAATCCAATCCAATACTATGTAGCAAGTAGCATGAAAAATTTAGCTCAAATCATCTATTTCAAATGAGACGCCCAATTCATAAACAAAGAAACATGAAAGAACTAAATATTCTAGACTCTGCATTGTTTTCAAGCTTTTTGCAAACAGCACAAGGAAAAAAAAAATGCCGAACACACGACACATTTTGCCAATTGTTTTGGGGCCAAAACATCATGTCCTACTAATCTATTTTTTTTTCACTAGATGCAATTAGAAACCCTGAAATAATAAGGCACACAGCATTGCCACCAAAAAATTTATCCCCCCGAAATCAGGAACAAAACCACAAAAGGGAAAATCGATATTTGCATCGGAAAGTACTACATAAGTAAGAAAATCAGTTCTTCTGAACATAAGAGCCTGAATTCATATAGAGTGATTGACTATGCAGTTCGCTGCAAAATTACTTGCAGAAAGAAAAGAACATCGAACCATATCATGATATGTAATGAATATTTTCAGCCACCAAAAGAATTCGGCAGACTTTCATCCCAAGCACTTCCAAATCACACACAAATGCACAGATGAACCAGGATGTCTGTATGTAACCAAGAAGAATTCAAATCCTCACCTGGATCCGCAAGTAAAGGCGGCGCACGTAGAAATCCTCCAGGCCGAGGCAGATCGGCGCGTATCCCTGCATCGAACCAACTCCTGAATCAGCCACCAATCAAGAAACAACTCAAAATTACGACAAAATCTCCCGGATCCAGCCGGGGAGAGGCGGAATTCGGCCGGCCGCCCCCGAGTACCTTGACGTTCTTGGCCTTGAACCAGTCGATGAGCTTGCGGAAGAAATCCCTGAGCTGGCCGAACGCAAAGAGCAGCCCGTAGCTGAACAGCGTCGTCAGCGCCGTCGTGTACGGCAGCCTCACCATCTTGGCCGGCTTCCTCCCTAATCAACCCGGACGGTCGTCCACACAATTCTCCTTCTCCTCTCGCTCTCCGCGGCGGGAAATTGTAGGATTCCTCGGCCGGCGAGGTTGTTCTCGGGTTCCTTAGCTCCAATTCTTGGGTTCTTGGATTCCAAGATGGCTTCTTGGAGATCTTGCAGGCCGCTGCGGATGCGCTGGTGCTGGAGGAAATGGGGCGTGAGTGGATGGGTGGGGCGGGGAGGCGGGGTGAGGAGGGATTTAAGGGTGGAGAGGAGGTGGAGGTGGTCGTCAATGGCGACTGCGCGTCCGAGGGAGGAAGGAGGAAGGGTTTGAACGTTGAACAGCGCGACGGCGAGCGAGGGGAAGGGGAACGAGACAGCCAGCCAGCCAATGGACAATCTGTAAAAATTGGACAATCTGTAAAAGGTTTTTTTTTGCGTTATTATATTTCCAATTAATTTTGAAAATAGTTTTACACGGTTTAGAATTTCATCGTGTGAGAGAGTCGGAGCATAAGATCAGGATGGATTGCAACATACTTTAAATTCCCTTTTACTTCGTTCGTCCATAAATATAAGGATTTGTTGACTTTTAACCAACTCATTTGACCACTCGTCTTATTCAAAAATATTGTGAAAATACAAAAACAAATAAGTCATACTTAAAATATATTTAGTGATAAACAAATCATAATAAATATATAATATTTGCAGAAGTTTTTGATAAGACGAGTGGTCAAATGAGTAAACTGAAAGTCAACAAATCCTTATATTTGTAGATGGAGGAAGTACCTATGCATGTCACTTGTCCGTATGGGACCTTTTGGAACTTCTGTTTGGTCATAACAGAGGTACAACAGGGGATGATTTTCTCAGAAATTATGTATGTCACTGCTACCAAATTGATTTTCTGCACTCAAAAGTGGGATTGATTTTGAATCGGTAAATTTATATAGCTAAATATTTTGCTCCTATCTTTATGAGAACAGTTGTCTATAAATATATATTTGTCAAATCAAGAAAAATACAATCAACCTGAGTATGAAGGTTTCAATAACCGATCGAGCCGCGGATACCGGACCTCACTAATTTGTCGAAAACCGGTCAAAACCGGCTAAAATTGATCAAATTCCATTAAATATTCAAATTCGTTTGAAATTTAAAACTGAGAACCGGTGGAACCAGACCGGACGGTTTCATCGGTTTTTGCGATTACCGAACCAGTTTCCACCGGTTTTGAAAACCCTGGCGTAGACCACCTGCTTCTTGGGTTTTCAAAGATGAGATTTTAATGGGTGGAGGGGACATGATGGTGCGTAGAGTTTTATTGTTGCACACATTTGTATTGATTATAGGACATACTTGCCGGTTCCTAGCTAATTGGCCCATGCCACTAATATTTAGCAATAATATTTGTGTATTTCTTGAATTAATATCTTGAGATGTGGTTATTTTACAATCTTGTTATGATGACTTAATTTACATTATTTCGCAATGGATATATATGTGGCTAAAGAAATCCTCTAACCCATTGGCTCAGAATTTGTAAAGACAGTAAAGGGACAACACTTGACACATGGACTCAACAAGCTTAATTTGTACTTTGGGTATCATACTTTAAAAGGTGCTCCAAGTTTGTGGCGGATATTGCCCAGAGACATTATGTGGCCACTGAAACTTGCTTATTACTTGGACGAAAAACTGAGCATAAAAGCATTGTATGCCCTTGCATGAACAGGAGACTGATAATCAACTTTATGTTTCTCCACGAAGTCGAGTTAGACTGACTCCAACCCGAAGGGGCTACCCAAACCACCCAAAATACATCATCTTGAGATGGAAAAAAAGAGACCCACAAATTCCAATCTCCAACCGAAAGACCCAAATATCTACTTCTTCAATCTTCCTCCTCCCTCTCTCTGCAGCGCGCCGGCCGGATTCCGCCGCGGCTCCGAACGCCCGCCGCCGCCCCGCCGCGGCCGAGCTCCGCCCCGCAGTAGGTGACGTCGGCGAGGCGCTCCACCTCGCCTTCCCGCCGCGCAGCCACTTCACTCCTGTCGCGGAGAAGGCTGCCACCGCCTACAGAGAAGGCGGCTCCACCGCAACGACGGCGGCCATCCTCACCTCGTCCCACTTCGCGGCCCTCGCGCCGCCCACGAGCCGGTACATGTGGCGCCACTCCGCTCCCCGGTCGCGCACGAGGACTTCTCCCGCCTCCCCGCCGATCCCACCTCCGCGCAGGCCTTCTTCGCCGTCGCGGAGACCGCGCTGGCGCCGGCGCTCGCGGCCGTCCTCCGCGCCCACGACGTCGTCTCGAACAGGACAGGAGGTCGGCGTCCTCATGCGCTCCCTCGGGAGATCCACGCGCGCGGGGGAGGGGCGCCGCGGCTGGGAGGTGGGTGGGGGGGGGGGGGGGGGAGGGGGCGGGTGATGCAGCGGCGATCTCGGCGCTCGCCCTCCGAGCCGCCGCCGACCGGGAGAAGAAGGAGGAGAAGAGTCGCGACCAGGAGCGAAGAAGAAGAGGAGGAGCGGGAGCCACGGTGGCGGCAGCGATGGAGATCTTGCGGAGAAGAAGACGCGGAGAGAATAGGGAGCGGATGAAAGTGATGCATTTTTGGATCAGGAGCCTCGACCGCACCCACAATGGGTCTGCTACTGGGTCTCCGGTTGGAGGCTGCTTTTCATCTTTTTTAGACCTAATTTTGGTATGGGTCTCCAGCTAGGTCTTGGGTTGGAGTCAGTCTTACTGAGCTATATTTGGGGGCATTCTGCATTGTCCTTTTCAGATTCCATGAGCTCGTCGTCACTGATTTCAATTCCGTGGCCCAACCATGACCTCTCAGGAAGATGATTGGCTCGGGCTGCCATTGTTGAAGCAGTCTGATTTATACCGGTGGATGAAATTCTGCAAAACAAGGACCATGGGAAACATGTCAAAAGGACCCAGGCAAACAAAATGGACCTCTTCAAGCCGTCAGTAACGAGACTTCCAATCAGCAGCAGTTGTTTCTTACGTATTCTTCTCTCTGTTGGCTCACTGCACTCCAAAGTTGACATGCATGGAGAGGAATTATGTTGAGTACACGTGTAAGTTACAGTGGTCAGTGTAGTTCCTTCTGTCCACGATAGCTGGCATTCGAGGATGCTACCATGACAAAACACTCATGGACAAGATTTACAAAAACCAACCGGACCGTTCAAACCAGACCTCAGCGGTTTGCCAGTTTTCGCAAAAAACCGCCCGGTTTTCGTTATTTAATTTTTCAAACCATGCTCGTTGACAAAATAGCAATTGGATATCATTGGAAGCTCTGTTCATGTCATGAATGATCGTAAGTTTGTATGTAAAGAGGATAGAAAATTTACTTTGCACAGAAATATATGAAAATCTCACTTCATTTTTAATCAACCAACCATCGTGTTAGCGTGCATCTGTTGCTTTACAGCATCCATAGCCTCTAACTTCTACATCATCTGGTTTTTACCTGATTTTGTTAGGGCAATATACTCTTTTTCCGAGGTACAACTATACATCGGTTGTACTGATTCATTCATCTGGCTACAATGAAGGTAAAGCGGCATAAAAATATTAGTCTCGCTGATTTCTTTTTAATTTGGAGAAAAATTGACAGGTTTTTCATATATTAAAGCTAGCCTTCCAAGTTCGGGAAATTAAGCACCAATGCAGTAACATGGGATTCTCAACGTGACGTGCACCCGGCCGTCAAGAGCTGGTCCTTTTCAGCTCACTTCAATTCTTTTGTTCCGGACCCAGTAGCCGTACTCCAAAGTTGACTCTCGATCGGAGACAGGAACCTGGACGTCACGATCGAGTCGCGGATTTGCAGTGTACCGAACGCAGGAAGAGGAACCCATGATTACGAGACGTTCTTGTCAACGTGGTGCACGAGGTCAAGACATATGCACGGCAGTGGTGCATGACAAGGTCAAGCTCAGGCAGCTGTATTCAAAAGAGGAAATAAATAAATAAGCTCAGGCAGCTGACGATGAGTCGATCGATCACTTATATACAGTATCATCACTGGCCGCTTGCTTCTTTATTCAAATTTTGCTTTCTTGTTAACATGGAATTTTACGTATATTTGTCGGCAAGTGCATGGATCGACATTTTTTTTTTCAGCTAAGGATCGACTTGAACATTCTTTTTTTTTTAGATTGCACAGTACAACTCAGACACTCACAACGCACGCACACTCACCCCTATGAACACACGTACGCAAACCCTACCCCTATGAGCATCTTCGAAGACTGAGCCGGCAAATCCAGAGATACGAAGTCACCACTGGCGCCTCGCTGTCGACGGGAGCGTCGCCTACCACTGAAAGCACAAATGCCGTTAAATCTTTGAAAATTCGCTCCCACGGGGAGTCGAACCCAGGACCTGAGAGGTGTTACTCAGATGACTTAACCACTAAGCCAAGACCTCTTTCACACTTGAACATTCATCTGGACTTTACCCTGCGTGGCTGACGAATTTCGGGCCACCGCTCCATAGCACTCAGGCTTTTACGAACGGCCCAAATGGTGCAGAGTTTCAGCCTTTCTCCAGATGACCGAGCTATGGATCGCTTTGCTTAGCCAGCCCCCGGCTCTCGGCTGCAAAGGACCTGACCGACCGTTCGGAGAGTGAAAGAAGAGAAAATTTTCTTTAGTTCCTCGTGGCTGATGCAGTGCCTATGGAGCTAAAGTCAGTCAAAAAATAGTCCTACCAGGGATGACATTTGCGTAAATTTTATTATAGCGGTCTTAGTATTCGCATATTGCAGCAGTATAAATTATAACATATATACAACACGTCACTGGAGAAATCATCACATTGGTACTGAAGAGAGACGGAGAGAGATTGTTAGCTGGCTGGAGGCCATGCACCATCGGATGCTGATCGGACGATTAAAGATGTTGAATGACTTCTAACATGTATCACCTACACATGTAGATTTTTTTATTATTTCTAAAAACTTTAATTTTGACTTATTCAACACTTTGCTAGACGCCGCTGCTCCCATCGTCCAAACTTAAAAGGCTAACGGGGGAAACATCAATTTCAGTGTTCTAAATCATTTTAAGAGTATCTCCAAAGGATGATCTTTTTGTGACTTATACATCAAAATAGGTATCAAAATAACAAAAACACCTCTCTAACCGGAGATCCAAATAGAAAACCCATTTTGCGTTTCCTTCACCTCCGGACCAACAAATAGAGCAGCTGAAGGAGCTACCCAAACGCGCGCGGGCGACTAGGCAGCGGAGGCGCGGCTGAGAAGGGTGCGAGCTGGCGTCGATGTCGGCAGCGCGCGGTTGGCGGGTGGGCATCGGAGCCGGTGTCGACGCGCAGGAGGCGGGCCTCAGCGGTGGCGGCGGCGAAAGTGACAAGAATTTGGATTTGGGTTCTTTAGTTGGAGATTGAAGTCTTTTGATCTTGTATTTTTACTCTCATCAAGACCTATTTAGACATTTAGGTGCTTCCTTCGGTTGGAGACGGCCTAAATAGAGCCTTGTTTGGCCGAGCTTACCAGCTCTCTCTGACACAATCACTGTAGCGACACTGTTGACCATTGTAGCAGGGAGCGGCTCCTCTCTTTCGAGGCAAAAATGAACTGGAGGAGAAGGTGAAGCCGGTGAAGCTTGGTTTTGTGGCTTCTTGCTACAGTGCAGAATAGTGCTGCAGCAGTACTTTTTGGCAGACGAAGCCGGAGGCAAAGAGCCCGGCCGAACTTGGAAAAACACGGCAGGTCGATGTGGTAGTTTTGGCTTACGTTACCGAAACACCCCTGGATCGCTGTGATACCCATCCTTGAACCTAGGGGTAAAATTGGAAAGGTGGAAAAATCAGGGGATGGGCTCTTCCCCCACTCTCAATGTTCCACCGCCGCCACAACACGTCGTACCCCACCGCCGGCGACCCGTCCACTGAAGGCGTCGTTCGTTGAGAGGCGTCGGTCTCCTCCTCTTCCTCTTCTCCGACATCTGCCGGTGCTGGACCGGCGTGGATTGGGGATCCACCCTTCGGGACTTGGATCGACTCCTTTTGCTTGTTGGTAAGTAACCCAACATTCCCTGGTCGGATTAGTTTCGCGCTGTTCGTGGATCACGGAATGCGTTGTCGGGATCGATTTTGTCGAATGGAAGCTGATTCTTGCTCGTTGGTGTGGCCGGTTGGGCCGGATTAGCTCGTCTATGTAGCTTCAAAGATTTTACCGCAGATTTCAGTTCTGGGATTTATTTAATTTGCAAATGTATTCAAATACCTTGCAAGGTAGGAACGGTCAGGAGGATTCTTCCATTTTTGGGTCTGTGTTAACTTTCCCGTACAGTACTGGAGCGTCTAACCACTGCGCAAAATTTAGCGATTCTGCACCAATGTTAATGCTTTCTGAACAAAATTTGGCTTGAGGATAGGTTGCTCCAAAGTGCTCATAGCGGATTTCTCAGGTTCTGTTGTGTGGTCGTGTGAAAATCCTTGAGTGAAATTCTCTGGGCAGGATCGTTGATTGGATTCATTTAATTCATCTCTGGTAATATTTGAATCTGATTTGTAGCAATTTTCAATAGAGCCCTAGGTATTATTATTAGAGCAGATTTCACAATCTTTGTATTTTCTTCCGTTTTATTTACCACAAATCAATAAATAGAATGTATGAGCTGTGGTTCAGAAACGAGAACATGACGATCCTAAGCTTGTACTCCCTCTGATCCCAAGTCTTTTTGGTTTGTCCTAAATCAAATATTTTTAATTTGATCATGAAGAGCTAAAAAGTTCTTATGGAATGACAATATGAGGTTGGTATTATCAGATTCACTGTGAATAATATTTTCGTAATTAGTAACTATTCAATATGAAATTATGTAACTTTATAGTTATTATCGGTCAAAAACCCAAATTATGATACTGGAGACTCAATATCCACAAGGAACTGTATTTTGATCGGAGTGAGTAGCAGTTAGATTGGATTACTTTTGTCTTGTGTCCTTTTGTGTTTCTCTTGTCCTTGATTCTTATGGCCTTCATCTCTAGCCTACCCCAACTTGCTTGAGACAAAAGGCTATGTTGTTGTTGTTGTTGTTGTTGTTGTGAGTAGCAGTTAGATTGACCGTTGTGCTGGGGAAAAAAAAATCTGAACTTTGGTCTGGAAAACTAGGGTGCAGTTTATCGTTCTCTTCTTTGGCATGTACAGGATGTATGGTTGCTTGTGATTGTTACTTTTATCTTAGGTCTGGATTTTTCTCTCTCAAAGATTGGATTACCTGCTGACTTTGAACACCAATAAACTCATTGCAGTCTATTACAAGGTTTTAACATAAACTTTCTCTAGGATTACTGATTACCATACACCGATTTTGTCAGCCTGGATTTCTTTCTCAAATGTTAAGTATGCCTCTGCAATCTATTGCCGATTTTTAATGCCAATCCATTGCTTGCTGACTACTGTCTGTTTATTGGTATACTAGTTGATTTTTCTCTCTCAAAGATTGGATTACCTGCTGACTTTGAACACCAATAAACTCATTGCAGTCCATTACAAGGTTTTAACATAAACTTTCTCTAGGATTACTTATTACCATACACCGATTTTGTCAGCCTGGATTTCTTTCTCAAATGTTAAGTATGCCTCTGCAATCTATTGCCGATTTTTAATGCCAATCCATTGCTTGCTGACTACTGTCTGTTTATTTTGTATACTAGTTGATAAATAAAATCACCTCCGAAGAAAGTAGCTAGCTTTGCTAATGCCATTATCCATGGGTAACAGGGATTGACAGGTTCTTAGTTTGTGTAGTTAAAACAAACTTTCACCTTTCAGTGCATAGTTGGCTATTATATTTAAGCTCCTTATTTTGTAGGATAGTATTTTGGAGTTAATCTATCTATTCGTTAAGTGTCTGTCTATGACAGATTTGAATATAATACTTGCAGTGATCTCTGTTCCAATACATCGAAGTTTGATATTTGCTCTGCTTTTATATTCCTGTGAGTTACCAGTGCATAATGACCTATCCGAATTCTGATCATCACCTCCATTTGACTTCACTGCAATTGCCATGTCACCGCTAAAGTGATGCACTGATGTTTCTATCCACTATCATTTGTAGCCCTTTTTTTTGACCCAATGCCTGGAATTAAGGGGCTGCTGGTTATATTATAGGGTAGCTGTCCTAAAACATTGGTTGAGGCTTTCTTCTTTTTCAGATATTGCTCAGTTAAAATAAGGGTTTATGGGGCTGCTGATTATCGGGTAGCTGTCCTAAAATATTGGTTGGGGCTTTCTTCTTTTTCAGATATTGCTCAGTTAAAATAGGGAATTAGGGGGCTGCTGACTATAGGGTAGTTGCCAGTGCCAATTCCCTACCTAGTAATCAATCTTCTTTGCAAGGTCATGCGACCCTCTTGGTCTGTGTCCCTCCATGCAGACAATATGATGGCGCCATGTCACCTCTGAAATTGCCAATCCTTCCTTATCTTCTGTTGGAACTGATACCATCCATTAAAAGCACATGAGTAGTAGGTTGTTGTCCCTATCGGAAAATTTCTCTCAAACTGTAAACTCAAGCCTTTCAACTGCGAAGTTGAAACTTTACTGAAGCCTAGAGACCTTTCTTTCCTGTAGAATTTCTGGAACTCTGGATTGAAAAACTTCAATTTCTAATTGACTTTTGATATTTCACTTGGAATATGCATGAACTGTGTTGATTGATGGCACTGCTGCTCCTTTACAGCAATCTTTTTTAGAGGCCCCATAGAGCTAATTAAGAAGCTCATTTGGGGAAAGATTAAGGCATCAAGCTAGATCGGTCACCAACTTCTCTCTGTCAATTCTACTCGAGGCTTGCTGCCGCCAGTCAGGGTTAGGATGCCATTGTTTTGGGGCACGGGAGGCAATTTTGAGGCCTTCTCCTCCGAGCTTTGAAGGAAGAAACTGAATGGCAAAGGTGGGAATATGGAATGTCTCAGGTTTCGACACATGGGTTGATTGCAAGTTGGTTAGAAAACAAGTGCTTATAGGATAGATTTTTATGCTGAACTATTCAGTACCCATGCTCCTAGATCACTAGATTGTCTTAACATGCACCAAATGGAAGTTGATTGACATAGCCTGTATAGTATGCTAGGCTCTACACAAGGAATGAGTCCCTTTACCTGCTACTACATAATTTCCTGTTCGATTGCAATCATGTTTTTTTTTTCTGGAGGGAAGATTGCAATCCTGTTGATTAGTTTTTTTACCTGCATACCTTTTCTTTCCTTAATATATGGTGTGCTGCACTTTCAATATTTCAAATATGTTCCTATCAGTGGTAATCCCTAGCGTAATTGTGTTTAATTCCTGTAAAGAATATGGAGCTTACTTTTATGATTGACATTTGGAACCATAATAACAGAAATTTGTGATACATCATGCCTAGTATGACTATATTAGGCTATGGCCACAATGATATTTACCTGTAGTGATCGAGGCTTATTATAGGTAATAACTGTTCAGCATGAGATGATCATCTTAGGGTGATCCTTTTGTCAACGGATGCTCCTATTACACTCGTAGTCTCTGAAGGATGAGAACCCACTATGTAGCATCTACATCGATAATTCAAGCATTGTATACGTCATTAGTCCGATTCTTTGTAGGAACTACCCGTAATAACGAGCTTGCAAAATGGATCACCCTAAGGTGAATAGGGTGATACATCTAAGAAATTATTCCATCGAACGTACTCCCCCCTGGATCCGGGAATAGCAACATGAACTAAATGTCCTGTCCAAGCCAAAGAACTTACCCCGAAAAGTCCTGACAGATGATGATTGAGACGAGATTCCGCATTTTTAAACCACGAAAGGCTTGGCTTCCATTTAGGTTGTAGATGTAACCAACCCCCTATTAAGAATAGCGTAGAAAGAAATAATAGAAAAAGAGCTCCAGTATAAAGATCTTCATTAGTGCGCAATCCAATTGTATACCACCACTGATAAACCCCAGAATAGGCGATATTCACTGGACCGGCAGCACCTCCTCGAGTAAAGGCTTCCACGGCGGGTTGACCAAAATGAGGATCCCAAATCGCATGAGCAATAGGTCTTACGTGTAAAGGATCCTGTATCCATGATTCAAAATTTCCTTGCCAAGCTACATGAAACAGATTTCCGGACGTCCATAGAAAGATTATTGCTAACTGCCCAAAGTGAGAAGCAAAAATGTTCTGATAAAGACGTTCTTCAGTAATATCATCATGACTTTCAAAATCATGTGCGGTAGCAATACCAAACCAAATACGACGAGTAGTGGGGTCCTGAGCTAAGCCTTGGCTAAACCTGGGAAATCTTAATTCCATAATGCCTTTCAAATCCTCCTAGCCACTATCCTACTGCAATAATTCTCGCTAAGAAGAATGCCCATGTTGTGGCAATTCCACCCAGAAGGTAATGGGTTACTCCTACAGCACGGCCTTGTATAATGCTCAAGGCCCTAGGCTGAGTAGCAGGAGCAACTTTTAATTTGTTATGAGCCCAAACGATAGATTCAATGAGCATTTGTATTTCATAAAAATTAGGGGTTATATAGTCCTTACGTAAGGGCCAACCTATCCAACTTTCAGGCATTAAGATACGTTTAAGGCGCGGATGATTATCATAAGAAATTCCCACCATATCAAAATTCGCGTTCTTGAAAATCGGCATTCTCCAAACCAGAAGACAGACGGGATTCTAGGATTATCTTTTTGGCAAAGACTTTTTATGCATACTTCTTCTGGGTTATCTAATTGAATTTTGATATTTTACTTGGAATATGTACACATTTTGGTGGCTGATGGTGTTGCTGCTCCTTTAGAGATAATAGAGGAGTGTTGGGCCTTCTCGAAAACTATAGGTCGGCATTATTTAAGGATTTCACTGTCACCTGCTGCTGTCTGTCAATTCTACTTGAGGCTCAATATGAAGAAACTGATTGGGTTTAAAAAAGATGCATTTAGCATAGTTTTTTTTTCCAGTGAACCATTCATTGTTCATGCATGTCATACTCCTAGATCATAAGATTGGCTTTACATGGCACCAAAATGGAAACTGATAGCCGTAACTGTATGATGTATGCTAGGCTGTAAGTAAAAAATGAGTTCCTTTACCTGCTACTGGACAATTTCCTGTTAGGTTGCAGTCAGGTTGATTAACTGGAATAAGTCCAATTCTCATATTTTGCGTAAGTAAAAAATGACTTCCTTTACCTGCTGGCTGCTACTGGACAATTTCCTGTTAGGTTGCAGTCAGGTTGATTAACTGGAATAAGTCCAATTCTCAACATATTTTACGTACTGCTTTTTAAATTCAAATATATCTCTATCACTGGTCTTTCCTAGCCTAATCACGTTCAATTTCTGTTAAGAATGCGGACCTTGCTTTTATGATTGACTCTTGGAACCGTGATATCAGTCATATATTTGTTACAACATGCGTAGCATGACTGTATGATGCTATAGTTACAATGATATTTACCCGTGGTGATCGATGCTTATTATAGCTATAATTGTTCAGAATTAATGAGATATCGTGAGCTCTATTCCGGTATTCCCCCTGAATACCTTGCACGCCTGATACAAGTAAAGTTTGGCTAGGCGAAAAGGAAAATTGTTCAGCATAGCGAATTAATTCTTTTTATTGATATCTTTTGATTAGGCTGGAAGGATGAGGAAGGGTCTACACCCGCAGATGCAATGGATTTCGTATGTGACACAGAGTGGCAGGCTGATCAACATCATGATGACCAAGGTGAACCACACCGGCAAAGTGTATCACATGAGGGCAAAGCGTCAAATGGCTCAAAGCCTCGGCCAGATTGCGAAGTTCAAACGCCGCTATGAGCTTGAAGCCGAGGAAAGCAAAGAGAAGTAGGATGTTCTTCGCAAGGAGCTGTAGGGTCTCTGTAACCACAAGCAATTCTGTCTTATTTGCAACGCTTTTTGATGGGACATAATTTTGTATGGCATCCTAGCCTGTTTTTCCATCATAGGTTATGATATCTGAGCAAACGGGGGTTACTTGTGGCGCTGGCCGTTTGGTAATTCTGACATTGAACCGTCCAAAAACATCCGTATGAAATCCATTCGCTTGTCATCATTGCCAAAAGAAATGCGTGTGAGCCATTTGGTAGTAGAAATGTAATTCTCCCACAACATTTCAGTTCCATATTACACTGTTTTGTTTTCCGTTGAAGTACCGTACTGACAGTCAATCAAATGTATAAAAGCACACCGTGACAGGAATTTTGTGCTGGTTGGCGGCGCGTTTTGGTGTTACCGTGTTGGCCGAGTCCTTTTCACAGGATGCAGGTGCATGATTAGTCTCGCCACTTCAAAAACGTGCTGCTAAACTTGGTTTCAAATCACAAAACCAAACCAGTTCAAAAAAAAAATCACAAAACCAAAGCGAGGAAGACACTCCCTTTGCTAGCGAACGATCGTGTCGTGCGCCGTGACCGTACCAGGGTCGCGGTGCAGAAAAAGAGAACGGAGCCTCTGCACTGCGCGTGAGCGAAAAATGCGAGCGTGACATAGCCGCATACACACCCCATCACTCTTCCAGTTGGGTCCCTTGTGTTTAACCCCACCTGCCAGACAGAGAAGCGGAATCCCACCCGCGCCGCTTCCTTTTCTCTGCTTCGAACGAAAAGAGGAGGGAGGGAGGGAGGCAAGCAGAGGAAACCAAGAAACCGGGAAGAAGCCGCCGCCGCCGCCGCCGGAGAAGATCGTCCCTGCTTTGGTCCGCGACCGCAAGCTTCCCTCGGACGGCGCCAGGGTGGGGTCGTGAGACGGCGCAGGGCGGCGGGCCGGGCTGGGCCGACGAGGCGGCCAGGGTTCTTGCATTCGTGCGGCGCTTCTCTTCGACCGGAGCCGGACGGAGCGAATCGGAGGAAATCGATCGTCTTCATCAAGAAAATTTGGTGGGCTACTTCTCGTTCTTACCTCATCTTCCATGCTTGTTTCTCAATCCTTTATGCTCAGTGGCGGAGCACAGGCTCAAATTTAGGTGGGGTAAACACGGTTGGAGTTGTAGTCCACGTTCACCTAGAAACAGTTTATGATTCTCTGTTCAAATGCTTCTTGATCTAAATCAAAATCACTTATCAAACCATTTGTTTAAGAAAACTGGTTAAATTGACCTTTGTACATTTGGTTATAATGTGTTTTTGTTTGTATAATAATAATGTATAATGTCTAACAACAATAGGATTATTGGAAATGTCATTGCAAAATACAAATCTTATCAAGAAATAGTAGAAGGGGAAAAAACAAAGGGCGAGTCCGTAGCAACATGTGTAGGCTAACCATGTCCCCCTAGTAAATTTGTGCCACACCGATCTTCTTCTCCACCACTCACACAAGCTAAACGAACTGATAGACGCCATTGCTGCTCTCGTTGAGCTTGCCTCCATCGATGGAAGCACGATCCAATGTCGGACTCGATCAAGCGACGCATGTAAGTCAACAAAGCAAAGCTCCCTGACGAACTGAACGCTAGCTTGAGGATTGAACTGAGGTGGGGGAAGGGGGTGTCAAAAAAATCGTCACCGGCAAGCTGGGGCAGCTGCCCCACCCTGCGGTGTTTATGCTTGTTTGCAAATCTGAAGAGAAATGTTGTTTTGTACAAACATGTTTCAGCAACTCAATCCTTTATGCTTGTTTGCCAATCTGAAGAAAAATGTTGTTTTTACAAACATGTTTCAGCAACTCATCCTTTTATGCTTGTTCGTTGGGCCAATCTGAAGAAAAATGTGTTTTTTGTGTTGGACAGGGTTTTAGTGTTATAACATATGGAGCCTGGTCAAGATCCATCTCGTGGATTAGCAACTCACTCTATTATTGAGGTAGAGGGCCTAATACTTAATTTTACTTTTTCGGATCAGCAATTAGACACTAGGTAGTATAACGTTCAATTGATAATGTTGCGTTTTTGTCTATCAGGTGGATGGAATAATGTCAATAATTATTAACCCTACATCCATAAAGATGCCCCATCCATCCAAATTATCTTACCACCGTGGAATGGTAAAATCTGGTAGCAGACTTGATAAAGTTGAGGGATGCCGTTCAACAATTGTTGAAATGGGAAAGGAGTGTGCCGAAGAATTGCACTCCTCACTTACTAAGTTTGCTCATCCATGTGTCATAAAGATTTTGGGGCATGCCAATAGAATTGAGGAGGACAATAAAATTCACGCATATTTAGCTCTTGAATCCTTTGAGAGTACATTCGCAGTTTATACAAGAAAGCATGGTCCTGCTACTGATCAGAATGGCAGATTTACCGAGGAATTTATCGCTTTAACCAGGTACGATATTTCCCTTCCTTCTATAATTTTTTCGCTTTAACCATACTTTAGCAACAATTTCTCCCTTGTTATTAATTGAATAATTGTTGTCAGTCATAGTGAACGGGATATCTCATTTCATCATGTACTTGGGTTGTAAAAAATGTTAATTACATGATTAGGAGATCTCTTGTTTCTTGTGGGTTTCATCTCTAACCTACCCCAACTTGCTTGGGACAAAAGGCTATGTTGTTATTGTTGTTGTTGTTGTTGTTGTACATGATTAGGAGATCACACCATAGACGGTCACTCTGGTCATGAATAGAAACCCAATACAGGCAGTGCAACCATGCGCATTTAGTCATCATCTGAACCATGCGCATCATCTTGAGCTGTGCAACCTCAGTTCCTTAAGGCTTGGTTGTTTTCAAGGATGTGTTCACTGCACAGAATATTTGTTATATGTAATGATTTAACCCAACTGCGGCAACATACTAGATATTTCCGAAAGGAAAGTTGCTAGTCATGTGAACCTTCCATACCATATTTTTCTGTATGTTTTAGGGAGATAGCTGCTGCCTGTATGTTATAGATCTGTTAGCCATATCGTTTAGCATTTCCCATGGCAAGGAGAAGAGCATACTACTAGTTCAATGAGGTAGCAGCTTACTACATGTCACCGGATTTATTTCGCTACATGCTACTAGTTTTTAGCGGTTTTGAGGTATTGGTTGTATGCAGCAGCAATAGTTATTTTTGTGATAATTTGTTGCTCTACACATCATGATCCAGACTTCCAGAGAGTTTGCATCTCCAGCCTCTGTTCTCAATAATTAGCCTGAACAAGTATTACAATTATAGAAATAAATTCAGAAATTGTCCCCTGCAAAATTGGTAATTGTGGTATTAATTAGCCTGAATGCACCTTTCTTGTAGAGGTGGTCATCTTCTTCTGGAATTGGTTTTCCTTGAGGCGTTGCCCTAGCAACTCCTTTGGTTCTCATCTTTTTCCTCCCTCACTCCCGCTATCCCCTTTGCATCGATCTAATTTTTGCTCTCTGTTTCTTTCGTAAGCCTCATGTTTTATCGTATCGGCATAGAGTTCCCTCCTTAACGGGTTTGAGTTATCGGATTTCAGTTTGTTTAGCCAGGGTTTCCCTGTTGGTCAGCTGATTCAGCTGCTGAGCACCGTTTAGCGAACTACGCACTTCTTACCTCCCATAAACACAAGAAACTAAGCATCATTACCTCTCTTTCTCACTTCTGCATCAAATGATATCTTTATTTTCCATGTTTCTAGTGATGTTGTTCATGGTATGGAGGAGTTGCATAGCATGGACCATTGCTGTTCAACACTTAAGAATGATGATATTGCAGTTATTAGAAAAGGTGATTCATCAAGTGCAAAGATTTGGAGGTTCAAAAGATGTGTTGCAGGTAGAAACTAAAACCACAATTGATAGAAGTAATAATTTTGCTTCATTAAATATATGTTCCTTTATTGCTTTTGAATCAGGGAAGGAAGAGAAACAAAAGGATGGTGATTGGATTAGGCTGGGGGTCATGATGTTCGAAGTAGGATGGAGTGATGAATCACGGGACTTAGTGGATCAAATGAAACGTGGCAAGCTAAAAGGGTAAGCAAGAAGTTACTGCTTTTGAACAGACTCCACATCACAAGATGGTTGTGGTTTGAAATGTGACTCTACTCGCGTTTGAGAAATAAATGTTTCCATATTGCTCGAATATGTGTTTTTGTACCCTTTAAACATAATTTTGGTATGCATGATTGATATCTGAGTAGTAGGGTTTATCTTATTATAATCTTTTTGGGTAAATTTTGCAGGCGATCAATTCTGAATCATAGTGCCCTATTGACTGTAAGGAAGAAGTTCCAGAATGTTCTTGAGTTGAACTTCCATATATCAGTTTATTATCCAGAAGAGTCGAATCAGGACAAAAGCAAGAAGGGCGAAAGCGAGGAGGACGAAAGCAAGAACGAGTTGGATATTTCTGAGCTTTGTGCAGCTAACTTGAATACTTATTTAGATAAGAAGTTGGTTTGGCATCCACCTGGATGGATGAGTGCACCAGTTACAAAACGAACATTGAGGGGATTTGTGAAACAGTTAAGGATCGTATTTGAGCATGAGGTTAAACACATTCCACCGAAGGTATTAATTGTGAAGCATGACCATGATTAAATTCTGTTTCTTCCACATGTGACAAGGTTTAAATGTACTATGTTTTCTCACATGCTTACAGTTGACTAAGGAGGATATAATTCAACTTAAAAAGGAAAAGGATCTCGATCATCATCTTCAAGCATCCTGTGGAAATATAATTAGGCCTGTGCACATGCTGGTGAATGAACTGAAGTTGAATAATTGAAGTTGGGCATGGTAAGATACCTGCAATCTTGTCACATGTTCTGTCTTTTGGAATGATTTATGAAATATTATTCTTTTTCATGATTAAAATAATGTTTAAAAGACAGTTATAATACTTTAACCAAATCATAAATGCATTTTTCTGTGTGCTTTTGAATTGACCGAGACCCAAAATTTCACAAAATATCATCAGTTCTGTAGCAAAAGTGAAAAGAACATGATACACATCAAACAATATGTTGAAATGATACAATTACACACAACATTGCAATGCTTAAGAACATGTCAATAACCATTGGGCAAAGATGGTTCACAGCGATAAATTTACCAACAGCGGCCACTTTTACAAGTCGTGCTTTAAAAGTTGTCAGCAATAATGAGTAAACTTAAACTTCAGTTGTACAGTTTGAAAGAAGCAGACGGATCCTTAGCGATAGATTGGTTAGAGAGCCTTAGCTAATAAGCTACCATTACCTTAACTGTAAATAGGTGGTGTCGGCTCCTTCACTTTGGACTGTAGAGTCCTTGTAGATACTTTTTTCGCTTTTATATATTATCATATAACTATGACAGACGGGTTTCCCCTACTGCATTTCCCTTAAAAAAATGAGTAAAGTTGCGTTAGGATAAACATGAGTAAGTGACACAGTGACAATTCGCACTTTATTTCACATCAGAAAATGGCGACCATGTGCGCTTTGGAGCTTAATCTTGTGTTAGTTAAAGTGTCCTTGTATCTTCTTGCATTTCTAGGTAATATTACAAATCCTGGTCATGTATTATTAGGAAGGTTATCCTTAAGGAGTTAAGGTCCAAGTAGGACTGATCCATGTGGTCAGGTGACCATCACTTGGTTCTATAAAGCCGTGCACTTAGTTGAGAATTAAAATAGTAACACAAATACAAAAATTTACTGAGCTAGTTCAGCGTGGTCAGAATCCGTGTATGCCTTGCATGTGATGAGAGATCTTATTGTAAAAAAAAAAGCCAGCTCCTCGAACACTTACCCTCCATGAACAGGATGTCATTGGAACTGGGCACGTGAGATTATAAGGAAGATCCAATATCTCAAGGCTTACCACTTTTGTTATTTGTTTGGTTACTAATTGTGAAAAGCAAGCACCTTGCAAGTAGAATGCTAAATGTAAACTAAATCATTCTTGTCAAAAGCATTGCAATTAAAATTTGTCAGATTGGCCTTCCCGACATTTGCCTTCGTATTCCGCCATTGCACTGTATTGAGTTTTTATGAAGTGTTATCTTTTGGATGCTTTTCACAAACATAGAAGTATCATAACTCCCTTGGGATCAGGTGTGCAAACATATTTTAGTTGTGTAACTGCAGTATATTTTCAGAAAAAAATTATAATCCAGTAACTGCGGGGTTCGAGTTTCAGAATGAAGCTGCTGTTAATTTGTTGGGTGAGCTTTTAGATTGAAAATATCAGAAGATATTATTTGTTCCTTATATGGGGTCAAAGGGTTATGGAACTATGGAAAAACATCTATTCATATGAGTTTATTGAATTTTTTTAGACCAAAGTCATTCCCTGCTTTATTTGAAAGCATGAAATATCTGCTGGCCAGGCCAGCTTACAGTAGCAGACTGCAAGCGCGAAGGCTCAATCCCAAAGGCCCAACGTTTTAACCAGTGTTTTACTTACTAAAGAAAGGTCCACAAAAGTGCTACCCAAGATGAAGTTAAAATGGGTTTATTGAATTCAAAGTCAGAAATGGGCTTTTCTGCAAATCAGCAAGTGGCTAATGTTTTGAGCCCCTTGATTTCTATTAATATTACTTTTGGAAGGTATCTAGGTCATGATTTGTTACAGGAATGTATTTATTTGCTCGGGTATTCCATATCTACTATTAAGAAGGTTCATTTATATTGTGATACCAATAACTATTCGTACAATTGTAAATTGCCTTTTCTGCTACTAATCTGGAGAATTTTGGATTGTTTATGATTCTACAACTATACATACAATTGTGAATTGCCTTATCTGTTATTAATCTGGAGAATTTTGGATTGTTTATGATTCTACAGATAATAGGAAGGACTGGAAGAAAGTGCACGGGAACTGTTTTTCATCCTCTTGTTTCTTTCACTTGTCAAAGGCCAGCATTTCAGCAAGCAAAATAAATGTTATGTTTTTGAATCTGTCCTGTTTTTGAAGAGTGATTAAAGCAGGAGGTTCCTATCGGTCTCTTTCATTTCATGGAGATTTGAAATTCTAGGCGAAGTTCCACGTGCATGTTGGGATTTATGAATGCAGGATGCCTCTTGATTCTTGTATGACGCAATACATGTTTTGGGCGACAACTTGGATTGCAATTTTGATAGTAGCTTCGTTGTAAAGCTATTTGGATGAAAGCGATATAGTTCGAATTTGAACGAAACCTACCCAAGTGGACCTGCCTGGCTGCCTCTGATGCATTTGGTTGCATGTTGCTGCTGCCTGAGCTAACCATATTTGACCATTGGCTTGACTCTTGAGCAATCCGTATGCCATCTAAAAACCATAAATGAAAAATAGGGCACTAAGGACTCGTTCTTTTTTACCCCTATGGTCGGTGATGGAGCTTGACCAATATTCCAGGGGGGCCAAAAAAAAGAAAGTTTAGTTGTGGTGGTGGCTGGGGCTTCTTGTTTCCATGGGCGTGAAACTTGCAGTATTGGCATCACGACAAGCAGGGCTTCTGTTCGATGCTGCGGGAGGAAGTAACCAGCGTGAGACTGTAGGCTGTTGCAGAGCATTCTATCTTTTCTCCTGCCGTTGCTTTGGACTATGGCAGTATGGGTACATGGGCTGCAATACAGTGTTGACTCTTTGTTTTTGGACAAAAAAACTGGGGGGGGGGGGGGGGGGGGGGGGGGGGGGGTGGCGCCGCTGTTACAATCAAACACAACGCGAACACGAGGAAAACAGAGGTTTTGGTGTTGCAAATGAGGCAGCGTTTTCTGTATTAGCTTGCGAAATATAAAGGCTAACTACAAGGCCATTGAGGTCGCTACTTACGCGCCATGATCTGGACAGTGGCCATGGCGCGCTCGACTCCTGAAGACTCGATCCATGCGAGCGTGCGGACGTCAATCAGTACAAGACTTGACTCAAAGCAAACTAAATTGTCCATCTAAACCGGACTTAGGAAAATCGCAAAAAAAAAAAAAACAAACTGGACTTAGGAAAAGCAATAAAAAACTGGATAAAATTTAGGTGGACACACGCAGGATTAAGGGCCGTTTGATAGAGATTCTCGTGGTGCTTCTGCTTCTGAAGAAAAAATGCCAAATGGATGCACAACTAAAACGGATTTTGGCCAAAAGCAGGTAGAATCCAATCCATTCTGTGTTTCAACGTGGAAGCAGAAACAACAATTTCTAGCTTTTCGTGGATTCTGGCTGACAGGCGGGCCCGCCAGACAAAATACAATTATTTTTGTTTTAAAAATGCATAGATTACAAATCGAACGTCCGAATTGCGAACCGACTACACGGTTGCGATCGTTGCAACGAGATCTTCCAAACTAGACCACACTTGACTCTATTTTGCAAACTTTTTTTAAAAAAAAATGTTCAAACTTGATCTTATTAGTTCTACCACATCTACCACCTCGCTCCCGATCCGTGAAGACGTCGTTTTACAACCGTTTTACAACCGGTGGTACGACAATTGGCTCAAAGCGGGACTGGTCGGTTGGGCTTTCGGGCTGTTTAGTCCGTTGGATTTGCTGACTTGGTTATTGGCATTGTCGTGGATAATAGTTGTTTGCTCTATGGATTATCAGTTGTTTAAAGTATTTTAGATTTTTATTCTTAGTCCAAGTAAAGATGAAATGGCTTAACCAAATACATTAATCCATCCATAACTAAATCCATGAATTTTCTGAGATAAGTATGATTACATAGAAAAAGCCATATATTTCGTATAATTTATAAACACATCCTAGATCATTTAAGCCTAGAATTTTTGCAATTTTAAATTGCTCTTAAAAATTAGTTACGTTTTTTGTAGCTTTGGCATGCCCAGGATAATTCAGCTTGGCGCCACATCAACAAGTAGGGCTAGCAAAAATGCTCGAGGCTCGCGAGCCAGCTCGACTTGACTCGCCTCGGCCTTTCAAATGGACCAAGCCAACTTTCATGGCTCGTTTTCTAAGCGAGCCTTACGGTTCTATTAGCTCGATAGACTCCATAATTTAGAAATATTAACTTTAATTCAATAACAAGTGATGTTTTTAATGTTGGTTGAAGCTAAATTTGTCATCCTATAAACAAGTCAAGTTTCAGTATAGACAAAAATTAATGTTGGAGCATCTTTTTTATTTCAATTATTGTCTGTCTTTGTTACTCGAGATTGTTAATTTTTGCAATGTTATGTTGTATTATTATTTGTTGTATTTTGACACATTTTAATAATAACAACATGCCTAACTCACTTATGTTTTGATCATCAAAGTTTTAATGTACTGGGCTCACAACCCTAAAAATCCAGCTCAAACTTTCTAAATGAATCGAGCTGAACATCTTTTTAGCCAGCTTGTTATCGGAATGAGGCTTAATGAGCCGAGCTAGCTCGTTAGCCAGTCTTACAACAAAGCTCGTCCGGCCACAGTTAGAGCAAAGACGACACTCCTGGCTATTTTAGCTTGGTCACATATTTTTTTTTCTATGGTAGGTAGACACGAGGTATTTGTCTGACGAACCATTTCCATCAAATTATTCTAATAAGTAGCAAAATGAGTGTAGCTTAAATGATCTATCAACCTGCTACATAATAAATCCCAAGAGAAGATAATGCATTTTATTCTCATCTTCCTGCTAATTAATCAGACGCATTTTATTCTCATTTTCGCTAATGTCCTCAATTTTATCATGGAAAATACAATTTGGTCTGGGTTTTCTTGCCATCAACCAAACATGGCTTTGGAGGTGGGCTCATTCGGGCCGAGCGAACAGGCAGACAGCAGGCAGGCACTCCTGTTCCTTGGGTGAGTGTGGACCAGGTCAAATCCGAATGGTTCGTGTCTCTTCTGCTTGCTACCGTGTATAAATACGCTGTTTAAAATTCGATAATGACCAGCATCCAACAAAGTGACACTCCCCTCCTCTTGCCACAAGCTTCTCCACGAAGCCGTCGAAACCCTAGCTACCTCCCCACAAAACCCTCCACTTCCAGAGCCATCTAGAAGCGTCGTTGGAGTGCGGTGACCCCCCATGGACAGCGCTGCCTCTCCGCCGGCATCGGCGGAGGAAGAACCCTCCGGTGGCTCTGTGGATCTGGAATCTCGCCCCCCCGCCGCCGCCACAATGATCGTGCCTGTCAGCCCCTTGTCCCCCCTCCTCCCTTACCAAGGTAGATCTCGTGCGAAAATCGGTTTCTTCTTGCGATTAATGAGTGCATGTTGTTCTTTGTCTGCGCTGTAGGAGGTGGACAAGGACAATAAAGGGCGAGGACATGTGGATTCCCTACTGACGGTCTCGCTTCATCTGCTCCGGAATAGTTTTGTTCCTGAAGTCCGGGTCAAAGGCTTGAATCTGATGCTGGTTATTCCTTCGCTTCATGCTTTCCTCCTTCATGCTTCGATGATTGCATTTCTAATTCGATACGCCCTCTTGCTGGGTCGCTGTTAGAATTACTCTTTGTGGGCACTCATTGTAGGTTGAAATTGGCTGACTCTTGTTGTGCTTTTCTGGTTAGATTGCACTAAAGAGGGATATTGTTTTCAACACTGATTTTTTTTTTTGGGAGGGGGGAGGGAGAGAAATCCATCATTTTAGTAACTTAGCTTTGAGCTCTTTCTAGACCTGACACTATGTTCGCTAAAACTTGACATTCTATTCCAAAGGCTTTTAATCATTTCTTATCATTAGATACTAGTACTTCACCCACACTTGTTGAATTGAGACTATTTTTTAGCGGCATGTCATGAAAAGTAAAGTCCGGATGAACTTAGCCTTTCATTTTGCATAATTCTTGCTTCAACATGCATAACTTGGTTCTTTAATCTTACTAACCTGTTACATGTGATTTTTTCTTTTTAAAATTGGCAGCACCTGTGGAAATTTAGGTGGGATGAGCTTCACGTTGATGAGTGGAGTACAACCAGTGATGACTCTAATTTGCTATCATACCACACCACCGATATACTTCCTTCAAAGAGTGCTATAGCTGCTGTGTTGGCTGAGGTCCTGATTTTCTCTTCTTGCTTGTGCTGGTGCTTTGTTTGTCTACTGGTTATTTCGTCATTACATAAGAGCTATTTTGCAGGTAATTATGAGTGCTGGGAGTTCTTCGTGGAATGATTTGCTCCCTGCAATTACTTTTCTTTCAAAGAGGGGTTCTACTGAGGTGAGTTTTATGCACAAGTGAGGTTCTCAATCCTTCTGTGCCTGAGCTTGGCATTGATGGTATTTTATACATTTGTTGTATGCATTTCTAGGCTAAGCTGGTTTCCTCCATTTTGGAGCGGATTCCGGATTTTAGTACTGCTTGTACAGTGGGTCTAGAAGGTAAGTAGTCCTTCTGGTGCTTTGACCTAAATACAGTTTTTTGCAACTTTATCTATTCCTAAAGTCAACCAATGATTGGTGGTCAATCTGAAGCAGCTTTAAGTGGTCAACATGAAGTTCCGTCAGATGTTATGCCAGTACTGCCTTCGGTAAGTTTTTTTCTTATTATATTTTTCCTTGGTAGCTTCAAGTTTCTTTTTAAAGTGCAAAATACTGCCCAGGGTATTGCTAGTGGTGATTTTAAAGGATCCAATGAGTATATTGATGAAAAGAACTTGCTAAGCATATCTATTCTCTTTCCAGTTTCTTAATATGGCTTAAATCGTCATGATGTTGTTGCAACTTGAAGATAGAGAGTGGTTCTTATGCGATTTAGTTTTCAGTAAGATAGTTAGATCATTTATTCCTTGTGACCTCTAAATGATCTACCTTATTCAAGATATGTGTGACCGAAGCGCTCTATCTTTGGTGATCATTTAGATATGCATACTCGCAAATCGTGGCTGTATTGTTTTGTTTGCATGTCTTGAATCAGTATTGTCATTAAAGGGAAGCTATCTGGTGCCAGAAGCCTAATTGCCAACAAAATGTATAGGTTCTGTAGTGTTGTGGTGTGAAGGCCACAACACATGGACCAGCAGCGCCGGCAGCTAGGCCAGGAATAAGTTAGGCAGTTTGTTAGCGAGATAAGATTGGTTTGTTAGGCTGTTAGCTAGATATGCTTGGGATTGCCGGGTGCCTATGGCTATAAAGGCAGCTGTGAGTCCTAGAGTAGAGGGAAGCAAGAAGTAGAAGGCTAGGTCCTCGTCTTGCTGCCGTGGGCTGAGGCCCCCGGCGCCGATCCATAACATGTAGATGGATATTTTTTTTCCAGTTCCATATCTTAATTTATGTGTCCATTGATATTGTTCTAAACCAGTGTGAGCACCATGGGCCTGTCCCCTAACCCTTCTTGCTTTAATAGCAGCACCTTTGGGACGTAAAATCATGCATAATTCCTTGGTTCCAAGTGAGACAATCTCTTTGATGATCTCATGATAGGAAGTAATACTAAATACCATAACACCCACATTGCCGTCAGTGATTTTATGAGAAATAATGGTATTAACAAGTTATGTTATCTTGAACATTTTCTATTCAAAGAACTAGTATAGGACAGCAAATAGGAATTGACTACTTTGGTGCAGAAATCTGAAACTGGTAATCTGAAAGTGGTAATGATATATCCTCTCCTTCATTATTTGTGACTTGAAATTATTTTATGGTGCAGGGTAATGTGGGAACGTTGTCTCATCACCAAGAAAAGGGTCAGCTACTTCTTATGGAGCATAATTTGTTATCTGAAGCATTTGTCACTGTGACATCCTTTCCTAGGTACACTAACAGTTACATCATTTTTTCATATCATAATCAACTGGACTAAGTTATGGTGCTTACCGTTCGTGCTCATTTTAGAAAGGAACACTGATGATTTGTTTTCTTTCAGGACTCAAAATACCGAGGCTTTGCTTATATATCTTTTGAACACTTTGAACAATATTTGGACTCACCCAGACTGGGAGGACAAATATATGCGCTATAAATATTGTTTATCTGATCTTCTTGCCAACGACCAATTTACATCGAGTGTTAATGCATTGGTAAAATCATTCGAGAAGGAGCTTAGTATCAGAACTGCAAAGTCTGCAGGATGTCAGGGAAGATGTTCTTCTGCGTTTGCTCCTTACCTGAACTCGTGCACTCTTCCAAAGTTGATGCTTCACCTGATCCTGCAGGTAAACAACTATCACCAACACAATGTTCTCATAGCTGGTAATAATGGCCTATGCAGAAAAAAAAACCAGTGTAAAAGTTTAGAAGGAATTTTCATCGATATGCATGAACCATAAGCATTCAAGAAAACAGAGCCTACCATTTTATACTGATTTATGTGACTGAGCTCTGACACACTTCTGATTCTTCATGTGAAAATGACCCTAGTATTCTCTGTCTTTGATATTTGAATTTGTTTGTGATGAATTATGATGTTTGATTGTGACTGTACTTTTGGTGTTTTCTTCAGATACTGGATTGCATACAGATGCGTTGGAAGGAACCAATTACTTATGATCTGTCAGGAGTAGCAGCTGAAAACATAAGCTGCCTGCTGGAGAATGGTAAGCTGCCTAACATTGATGAAGCTATCCTGCTGAAGAATGCAGGAACCTGGTTACAGGGAATTCGAGAGACTGGGTAAGTGTGCTCTTTGTAGCTGTTGGAAAGTTGTTTTCTTTTTTAAATTTTCCACAGTTATCTTCCTTTTTTTCTCCCAAAAATCCTGACCCTACTCTGGAGGAGAATCGGCCGCTTCATGCCGCTTTTGGAATGTAAAAATTGTTAACCCATTTATCCATGCATGTTTCTAATACATATGTTTATTTATTCTTCAGTAGCACTAAGCAGTTCATTTTTGCCTGTGAACTATGTAATGCCTAAAAAAGAAGTCTTTAGAATAAGGTGCACCTAGTTTTAGTCAAGTTGGCTGGGATCTGGTTTATCTTTGTTTCTTGTATTTGTCTCTTTGAGCGTATTTTTATCTTGTATACTTATGCAGGTATAATTTCATTGGTTTATGCGCCTCTCTTGATGGAGCATTCTGCGGGCTTTTGGATTGTTCTTGTATCATCAATGTTCTCATGAAAAATTTGAGATCCATGGAATTTAATCATTTGGGAAAGATCATACAACTTGTCTTCATTCCGTTGGTTAAACACTGCCCTCAAAAGTGTTGGGACAAATGGATGTTAAAATTGCTGGAGCCTGTATTTAGCTACTGTGAAGATATTTTTTGTAATGCATGGTTCACTTTTCTTCATGAGGGCCGGGCTAAAGTTCCTTATTATTTTGGTGATCTCGATGGGCCAGCTGAAATAGTCATCCAATTTGAAAAGGAGACATTGCTTAAATTTACTCGTTCTGTCTCTGATCTGCTTGGAGTCCTAGCATCAAAAAGTAGGGATAGTGGGCCTTCAGTGCCGCCTTTGCGTCCAAAAAATTGCATAAAGGCTGATTTTCAAGACTTGAAGCCCGTATCTTGCAGCTCCCTTATTGGGTATGAAATTATTAAATTTATTTTCCGTGTAGTTTCTAAATAATTACTTATCTCTTCTTTTGATTAATGTAGGTATCTCTTACAGCATAATTGCTTTGGGAAGTTAAGTATATACCTTTTTGGTTGTTTTGCGGATTATCGAGCAGCGGCGAAAGCTGTACCATTTTGCTATCATTTGATTGATCTGGCAATCGCTAGTGATCATGTGTGGCTAAACCAGTTTTTTCGTGAAGAAATGCTTCCAAATATTATCCTACTTCTTGATGATTTCCCTTGTGCAATCTCTAAGCTTAGTTCATCATTGAATTCAACAACAAAAGATCTCGGGAGCGATGTTGCTAATCTTTGTCAGCGAATCTACGAAGTTTACATATATGATCAGGCAAGTCATCTTCTTTGCTGTACATTGATTTCGAGGGTCATAAGCATGCAAATAAATTTGAAAAAACCTAGAAGTATTGTGACACTCGTTTCAGAAAAATGTGACTTCATGTATCTATTGCAAATCCTACTACTATTTTGTCACTGTTGTAAAAACCTACTGGATACATCTATGCCATGTTTTCTACTAATTAATTGTAGTTTCGAGGCCTGTGTCATAATTGATTTGTGCTAAGATATATCCTATTAGTTGTATGTAGGAATTGGTGGTTTTAAGGTTGATGCTTCCTGGGACAGGAAAGCTACATTTTTTGAGTTTTGTTGCTGAGTACTGGCAGTAAATGGACCAAAGTTAGGTTGTTCTGTGCAAACTATAGTGGTTCAAGTATATCAAATTCTCAATATTGCATTATTCATAAAATTTGTAAGGCTACCAAGCATTATAGTATGCTCCGCATGAGATGTATCTAGAAGTTTGCCATTAATTAGATGAACGGTGACTTTTTAGTACCATAAGCATTATGTGTCCTGCACCTTATAGATTAAGTGCCTGGAGGAGCTATTACAATAGTTTGAAATGTTAACTAAATTAGGAATGTAATAGCTGACATACAGTGAAGGTTGAGGGGTTATGAAGTTACAGTTGATAAAATTTTGTGTTGCGTCCTAATAGCTTTTCAAGTGAAGTCAATTATCAGACGTTTGAATGCCATCCCACACGTACTCATATGTATTTAACAGGTTACGGTGGGTGAAGGAGAAGTCACAAAAGCCCTGCCTGTTCTCTTTAAAGATTGGTTAGCAAAGAAATTAAATGATCTTCATATACGCGCTAATTGTGCTACGCCAGAGCAATTTCCTAAGGATATTGAGTGGAAATGGGAGGTTTGTCGTCTTGTATTTCTTATATTTTCATGGTCTCTAATCTCAAACCTTTATCGATCTTTTAATTGCTTATGTACATTTGCAAATTGTTTAATGAAGAATTTGAAAGATACCTTCTGTGCACAGTTCAACGAAGAATTTGAAAGATACCTTCCTGCCTATATGTATATGCTGAAAGAAGTGGAGGAAATGGATGACTGTCTAAAGGTAACTCTGCTGCTAAATGCTTGCTCCAAGTTTTTATGATATACTAAGTACTGAACTAATAGCTAGTCAGATAAAAAATAACACCTAAATAATGTCTTACTGTTTCCTGGAACCATACCAGAAGCTTTACAATGTCCTTCCACCCCAAAAGAAGCCTGTTCAACTATTATAATGAAGAGGAGGGGGGGAATGCTAAAACGTTTCGGCCACATTAATTTTTGTCAGCACATTCTTCACATGTTTGACCACGGTTGCTGTACAATATTACATTTATGTAAGGAAAATAATCATAATACTTTGATTGTCAAGAGAAATCTATGCATGTGATTTTATATTTTCAACCTAAATTAAAAGTTGATGAATTAATGTCCCTGTTGTCAAGTACCTGTTACAAGAGTTAGTACTTCATCAAAGTAAAACAAAGAAACAATTAGAGAGCATAAGTTATGACAACATAAGATCCCACTTAGGAATATATAAACTAATAAATATCGACAACCCACACGATAGTATCCTCAATAAGAGGAGCTGAAAATCTACTTCCAAATCACGGGGATTAAAAAAATGAATCTTGTGGAATAAAATAGCAAGGAAAGGCCAGATGAGCAATGTGGTTGAAAAATCATTTTTTCTCGAACATCATACACACCACCAATATAGCCTTTTGTCCCAAGCAAGTTGGGTAGGCTACAGATGAAACCCACAAGACTCAAGGACAAGAAAAACGCGAAAGGACAAAAGGCAAAAGGTAGAAAAATTATGGTTTGTCTGGGGATGATGTGGATGGTAGATTGGTTTAGGAAATGTCAAAGAGATGAGGCGTAGTCATCCTCTTGGAAGAAGCTCGGGAAAGTGTTTTGGTGGACTACGATATATTCCCATAGAAATTAATCGTCGCTTTCAGGTATATGCCATAGAACTTGAAGGTACTGGTTTCATTGAATGCGCATGAGCTTATCGAGTTTAGATGCATTTCATATGTTAACATGGCAATCTATGTAGCACCGATACGTCGCCGAGGTCCTGTATCTGTATCTCAAACGTGAACGGACACGGATGACACGGATACATCGCCAAGACGTATCGCAGGAGTATCTGGAAAAAAAAGGAAAAAAAGAAAATCCGGACTGGGCTGCGATACGGCATGAGAGGAGGACGAGGCGGCAGCAAGAGGAGCGGGGTAGGAAGGCAGCCCACCCGACGCAGTTGGGGTCGCCGTTGGCTGGCGAGAAGAGCGAGGGCGACGGCAGATGCGGATGAGGGAGGCGCGGCGGAGGGAGACGCATGCACGGTGCCACGGATGCTGCGGTGCGTAGGAGCAAGTCGAGCGACAATGGCGTGCGATGTGGGAACGACGATTGAGATAGGTGAGAACGGTAAGATGGGTTAGGGTTATGTGATGTATATGGGCTGTTAGGCTGTATGGTGGGCTGGGCTTCCCTTTTTCCTCCTTTTCTTTTTTTTCTCTTTCTCGTTTCTTTCCTTTTCTTGGGCTGCTTAGTTTGCTGGGACAAGCTGGTCAGGTTTATATGCATCATAATAATTATTTTTTAGGAAAATGGGAAACGTATTCGTATCAGGATTTTTTTGAAAAATAACATATCAGCGTATCCGTATCAGACCGATACTGATACGCGTATCCGTATCGGTGCTTGCATAGATGGCAATCGACTGTTACTCTCAATATATGCCTAAGAAAACTTGCTAATTTCTTCACCATGATGCCAACTCAAGAACAACACCAGTTCCGTATCGGTGCTGCATAGATGGCAATCGACTGTTACTCTCAATATATGCCTAAGAACTTCAACTTGCTGATTTCTTCACCATGTTGCCAACTCAAGAACAACACCAGTTCCATACACTTGAACGGTTTTTTTTGGGCCACTTTTCTCGTTGGTGTTCGTTTTTTTTTGGTGGGTGTTGATATGGCTCCGTGGCTTGATCTGAGATATCAATTTTTGTAATCAATGTTATTATCGACTTTGTAAAAGTGTTAACAGTTCGTCAAATTTTGAACTACAGGAAGACAATATTCACCATTAATTTGTTACTTTTATATGAGTTAGATGCGGTGAGGTCCTTATTGATTCATGTTTACCCAGTTTTTTTACAATAGAAGAATCCAATCCGTTTTTGTTGCAAGCTGGAACCAAATCAGGACCTTTTTCGTAATAGATCAGGGAGATGAAGAAATAATTCATTTTATAACCAAAACAATGATTCTTCACTAGTGACCTATTTGCTTGCAGGATAATGTATTGGACCCACAGATTCTTTTCAAGAAATTGAAACCTGAATTTAAGTCAAGGTACGCCATTAACAGCTATGTGGATCCATGCTTGCGAACCATGACTTGCATGTTACAGGTGAGTCTTCAGATCCTTCAATTTCACACACACGCACACGCACGCGCGCACACACACGGACTTGAATCTGACGTATGTTTTTTTTCTTTCTTCAGCGAAAGATGCCATCAGTATTTTATCGTAAACGTACTGAATGGATCACTCAACTCTTGATGCAACTTATTTCACTTAAACCTTATATTAAGGTATTTGTCATGATCGTTATTTTTGAGTAACTGGAACACAAGTAACCTTGACTTGTCCATTGCAGCTCACTGATTCTGAGGACAATGTTTTGGACCGTCTTGAAGAAATCTGTGAACCACAGTTTGAGATTTATCAATGTAATCCAGCATTTGCAGTTGATGTGAGTATTGCCATTCTATAGTACTTCATTGAGTCCACAGTAGCTGAAAATATGCATACTAGACTTACAAATAATCTTGCAGATTTTTCGTCATTCAATATTATTTTACTGGGAGCCCCAGTTTCATCCCTTGATACGTGAGGTTATAATTAATATTCAAATTTACCATGTCAGATTGTGTCATTTTTTTGTTGTGTTTATTTATGTTGTAATCATCTTATTTTGATAGGGTCACATGGAGCTACTGAAAACAATAGCTCCTCAATTAGCTTTTGCAGAAGGGAATAAGCCGTTTGAGGTTTGCTCGTCCCTTTTGTTTTCTGCTGGTCTATTATAACTTAGATCACGGTTTAACGTCACCTGTTTCCTCTGTTCAGCCGCTGGAACCACACATAGATGATTTCTTGGATCATTTGCGGCCTTATGCATATATGCATATTAAGAGAAAGAAGGAAGAATACGGGGTATGCCATTAATGTTTTGATGCTCGCTTATCCTCGGTCCTCAATGTTGTATGCCTGTTAATTTGATTGAAACTTCATTTAAGCATTGTATGGCTCTGTTTGAAGAATTGTTTGCTTGCAGTATGCCATTACTGTCTCTGATTTTATCAATGTTAATTCAATTGGAACCACAGTTAAGTATTATAGGGCCCCCTTTTTGATGGTGATGCCAAAACATTTTAATGGCTACGTTAACATTATTGATGGCAGCATTTTGTACAGGATAGCTTAACTTGATAAAACACTTCTGTATAGTATTTGATTGGCATTCCACCCGATTGCAAGCTGTGCATTTATTAAGTTGTGAATCAGTCTTAGCGAAAACATTCTAGGGGACCTACTTAGGATCTATGCATAGCCAAACTTATTCGAAATGAAAAGTTCCGTGATTCCTGATGATGGATAGCTGCTAATTTACCTCTTTTATATTTAACCAAGTAAATTATCTGCAGATATTGCTTTACTATCAGTGGTTTCTTGATCAAATATATAAAAATTATTTATTCAACTTGTGAGGCCAGAAAAATCAGTTTACACAAATCCTTCGAGGGAAAAAACTAGCGTTAAGTTTTTCCTGTTAAAAGATTTGAGTTTTCTTCCCAGAAGCTGAATAAACTAGCCCTTTCAGTTTGCTCCCAAATCTATTTATGTCAGCTCAGCTTGTATTACTGCAGAGATTTGTTTGCTTCCCTCTTTTTCCATTTATTTTCCTATGAACTGTAGTTAAGTAAAACACTTCTTTTCGTATGATCATGCACTCTATTTGTTTTCTTGCTTTTTCTTTGCATTCTTAGACTGTACTGTTATCATTATTCTAAGCACTACTCCCTCCGTCCCAAAATAGATGTCACTTTAGGATTCAAAATTTGTCCCACAAATGGTGTCAGTCTCGCTTCCGAATACAACTTTCTCTCTATCTCTCCTCCTCTACCCTCCTTGTTTCTTATGCACTCTCTACTTTTTCATCTCTCAATTCCCGTGCCCAACTCGTGAAACGACACCTATTGTGGAAAATGGAGTACATATTAAAAAACTCGGCCCTGAGGTAATACTGTCCCCATGGTTTTCATTTTAAAAGAGAAGCACCTGCAATTCAGGGTTGCAAAAATCAATAAACCCAGGTCCCATCCTTAGGGAACTGCCTCTTGTGTTTCGGGCATTAGATCGTGCTTTGGGCCCATCCGATACATGAGGGCCCGTCAGGCCGGATCAGACTGAGTAAATGGACAGGACGAGTGATTTTTTTGAGCAATTACCTGATTTGTTGTCCTTTTTTAATTCCACAAATTACGCACACTAGGTTTAAACCCTGGTGGGACGCCTCACCTGTAGGGCACTAACCAACTGAACTACTGTCAGCTTGTAGAACTAAACATATAAACATATAAATCTGTTTATGATATTTCTGTTTTCATGTGGCCACCTTATAATTGATTTATCTTATGAATTAGTAGCTTTTGCCCAGTATTTTTGGCTGTCGTATAATTTTATATGTCCTATATTAAATTGGTAGCCTCTTCTCCAGTATTTTAAGTCTGAAGAACAAGTACGCTGGCATGAAGAGTTTGATAAGTATTTGGCTTCAGGTGCACTGGATCGTCGTATGAATGAGTTTAGTTGTTTGAAGGTAGATATATTAATTTCATAAAGGTTACACTCTTTGGCTTCATGCATCTAGTTATTGTTTGCTTGGTGTACATTCTCTGCAGGATGGCTTTGTTCATACTATTGTTGCTGACCTCAAGGGCTGCTCATTTGAAAAACTGGATCATGATCTCATTAGGATGTCTTTCGAGGTTCTAGTTACTTATGCAATTGTTTACATCCTTTTTTTAGAAAAAGGATAATTTGAAAATGCCTTTAATTTGTTTTTACCCTTCTATAGCGACGGGCCAGGATTGTTGAATGGGAATGTCAAATGTCTTGTTATTTCGAGTGCTTAGAAGCCCTCCTCGATAATGATGAGGTACACATATATAATATCTCCCTTATGTAATTTTACTTCGATTTTTCATGAGAGGCACTAAGGAAACTTTTTGTTTTTCAATTCTGTTTGACTCATGCTTTGCTTTACCATTTCCTTATATCAAGAACTATTGGGACTTGGCCAGAAAGGGGGGGGGGGGGGGGTGTTAAGCTGCCTATTTCTTTTGCCTTTTTTAAAAAATAGATGACCTTTTAAATTTAATTCCATTCGAAAATATATCAAGCCTCAGTTTCGTAGGCCCTGTTTGGCGTAGTTGAAGCTTATGCAGAGCTTATTTCTTGCTGCCCAGAGAAGCTGCTGGGACAATTAACTAGGTGTCGTGGAATGGCGCCAGGGCCTCAGCCCAGGGGCACAAGAACAGAGATACCCACTCTTCTTCTTCTTTGCCTACCCTGTTTAGGACTCTTATAGATGAGGTGCCCACCAGAGTAGCCAACAACATAACAAATCTGACTGACTGACTAACAAAACTTCTTGTCGTGCGACTGCCAAGTCGCTGGCATGGCCAGCTCCTCCTGTAACATTCCATCCCTCCTTTTGAGCAGCTCGCCCTCAAGCTGCAGTTGAAATGGCTGCAGAAGAAGAAATCAATTTCTGGAATCGGGATATAACTGTGTTTTGTGTAATAGAGGAACAGAGGAAACTCTCTTTCATCTATTCTTTGAATGCACTTTCAGTATCAATTGTTGGTTCAATATCATAAGAAAGAGATGTTTATGATAATATAATAAGGGCCAAGCAAAATTTTCAATATCAGTTCTTCATAGAAATTTTTTCGGTAGCAGCATGGACTAGATGGAAACAGAGAAATGCAAAAATTTTTGACAACAAGCAGCCTAGTGTTGCAGGTTGGAAAGAATGTTTAGAGAAGAAGTTATTTTGCATCTGTACAGAATCAAAGAGGATCACCATCAGGCGGTTAAAGATTGGTTAGAATTAATCTAACTTTGTTTTGCTGTGTCAGCCGTTGAGCTGTGTTGTATGTATGTATATTGTACTCAGTAGAATAGCTTAGGTAGCTAGTTTAGTTTTCTCTCCACCCCCTTTCTTTTCTTTGCTGCTTGTACTTTTTTCTGATAAATATTAAAAGACAGGCACTGTGGGGAACTCCCCTACAGTTTTTCGTCAAAAGACTGGACACGAATACCAAACAGAAGACACTAATCAAACATAAGCCTTTCACATCTCGGCTTAGAATTTATTTCTGACTGATCATGGCCGGATGGACTCAAGGATGTGAAGCTCACTTGTCAACCTGAACTGTTCACACAATCGCTGCTGCTCTGTAATTATATTGAACCAAGCCTGAAGCCCACAAGGGTGTCCCTGAAGAGAGCAGCAACGTGGAACCCTGATGACAATCAATATCTGAGGCCACGGAGCAGCACGTGGCAGCACAAAAGCTCCAGACGTTGTAAGCTACAGCAGCCTGAAAGAAAAGGCAGCCGCTGCCCTCCGCCATGAGCGCGCGCGCGGGGGGGGGGGGGGGGGGGGGGGGGGGGGGGGGGTGGAACACTCAAGAGGAGGCCAGCGAAGAGACCAATCAGAGTTGGCTGCTTCAGCAAAGTGCTTGGGTAAGCAGAGCACACCAAGCCGCACATGCCACTGCTGCCCTGCGCCACGAGCAGAAGGCTGTTGCCTCTCCTGTGCAGGAGGCCGCCCTCGCTGAGGGACGTGCACAGGAGGTCGTCTCTGCCAACGCCGATGTCCTTTGTGAGTGTGATGGCTCATGCGATCGCTAATGTCCACCAGGAGGATGCCAGAGCGCAGAGGACCTCGTCCTTGTGCTCGAGCATGGCGGGCAGCTCGCGGAAGACGCTGTGCTGGATGCGCCGCATCAGGTGCACGAGGCCCGCTCGGTGGAATATGAAGTTGAGGATGTAGATGGGGTCGACACCAGACCATCATCTTAATCTTATCTCAGATGGGTTTTCCAGAGAAATGGGTTCAGGGGGTCAAGGCAATGGAAACAGGAACTTCTGCAGTATTGTTGAATGGAGTCCTGGGAAAAAACTTTGCTTGTAAAAGGGGTGTCAGACAGGGTGACCCAATTTCCCCTTACTATTTGTTTTAGCTGCAGAACTGCTTCAGTACGTCATTAACACGGCAGCCTCAATGGGTCTTTTATCCTACCCACTGAATGACACTCACACAAATGACTTTCCAGTAGTGCAATATGCTGATGACACAATTCTGGTCACGAGAGCTGCTCAGAGAGAGCTGTTCATTTTAAAAGGCATTTTGCACTCTTTCTCAGCATCCACTGGTTTGAAAGTCAACTATGCAAAATCTTGCTTGCTTCCAATTAACTTGAAACAGGAGGTAGCTACAAGGTTGGCTGGTGTCTTTGGATGTCAGCTTGGATATTTCCCGTTCACTTATCTGGGACTGCCAATGGGCACAACTAAACCAAGAGTGGAGCACCACCTACCCATAATGAACAGAGTTGAAAGAAGGATAACCTCAACAGTTACTTGGACTATGGCAGGCAGAACCACCTATGCAGATAGTGCTGTGGCCCCCATCCTTACCTATGCAATGTGTACACTTAAAATGCAGTTGACAGTTGTTGACAATATTGAAAGAGCTTTGAAGGACTGCATTCGGAGAGGAAATGATGTTAATGCTAAAGGTAAACCACTTGTTGCCGGAGAAGAGTTGCCATGCCAAAAGAAAAGGGAGGCCTAGGTATCAAAAACCCAGTTTTATGACAAGGAAGATATACCATGGGTTAATCTTATTTGGGCGACGCATTATCCTGACGGATCAGTCCCTCATGCCACAAATGAAAAAGGGTCTTTTTGGTGGACATTCTTAGGCTGACTGACAGGCTTACAGAAACAGCTCTACCAATTCCTGGAGATGGCTCAACTTTCTTATTATGGGATGACGTGTGGAGTAACTCACTGCTAAGCCAGGAACTTCCAAGGCTGTTCTCTTTCGCTAAGAATAAAAAGGTCTCACTATCACAATATCTTCAAAATCCAGTTTTGGAGCAGCAATTCCACATTCCATTGTCCATGCAAGCTGCCCAAGAACTGAACATTCTAAATCAGAAAATAGCTGCCCTTCAATTGCAACCAGGGGAGAAAGATAAATGGAAAATCTGTTGGGGTAGCACCAAATATTCTTCCAACAAATTCTATTTACTAAATTTCCAGTCAATTACACCACCAATCCCATTTAAATGGATTTGGTCCGCTAAGATATGCAAGAAAATCAAAATTTTCATCTGGCTGATCTTCATAGACAGACTAAACTCTAGAAATCTATTGAGGAGAAGGAATTACAAAATTGAAGGGAATAACTACAATTGTGCTATCTGCTCCTCAAATGTGGAAGAGACAACCTATCATCTTGGGAGTTTGTTGGTATTTCTTGGGGTCACTCTCTCAACTTCTTCAACACAATTCAAAAAGCAGCTGCTGATATCGGCCATCTTTTCTTCATGGAACTCTTTGCAATCTCTTGTTGGGAGATCTGGAAACAGAGAAATGCACTTATATTCATACATGCACCAATCTCCTTCAACCTTTGAAATTGTTGATACTGTCCAAGCTCACTTGTATAGAATGAATCAAACTCTTAGACAACAGGTTAATGACTGGCTTCAAAGCCGTCTGTAAGTATTTCTTTTCTTGTTTTAGTTGGGTCTTGTACAGTGCTTTTCCTGCCTTCGGCTTTTTAATATATTTACCACAGTAGGGGCTTCCCTTACTGTACATTCCTTAAAAAAAAAAAAAACGGTGCAGCCGCACGACCTGTAGATGGCGGAGACGCGCTCAAAGCTCGCTTGGTCGTCGGGCTTAGTGTGAGGCGCGAAGCCCGGGCGGCGTCGATATTGACGAGGGCCTGGGGCAAAGTTAGGAAACCGGGACAGGAACGATGTGCTCGAGGGTGATGAGGTTGTTGGAGTCGCGCTCTGCCTGGTCGTCACCGTTGAGAGACTTGATGTCCTGCCGCACTTGCTCCGTGAAGGCCGTGATCTCCCAAGCTGGCGGTGTTGTGCATGAACACAGTTTCCTTTTCGCATAACTCGAACGTGAGGAGAGATAGCAAAGACATCCCAATATGCTTCCTTCACTATTTCCTTGATTTTCATCGGGTTTCTAGGAAAACTGATTGGTATCGGATTCTGGAATATCTGGAATTGTCCCCTTATTAAAAAAAAAACCTGCATGCATACGGAACTGAGGAAGGTATTGGTGGCTGTGCGGAAGGAAGGGCGGATGAATTGTGGACGTTGTAGCTGATGATGGCGGAACTGCTTCCTGAGCCCACTCTACTCTTTGTCGGGTAGCCGAGGCAAACGCCTTCGGGGCAGCGACCCAGGGAGCCGACGATGGTGTCGCATCTGTGCGAGCTGTGCATGGCAGGGGCAACTGCTGCATCGCTGAGGAAGTCTGAATGTGGCGTGCGTCTTAAGCCGGGGCACCTACGACGATTTGCAAATCCTCCGACGGCGGCTGTGGTGAAGATGCAGTGAGGGAGGGAGTTGCATGAATTGCTGGAGGACCGTTGTGCCCTTCCCTCGCTATCTCCACTGCTGGACGGTGCGACTTCATCTCCACTGACGACAGCGTTAGTGAGAGTGGAGGCTGCAACAACCTCGTCTCCACTGCGGCGATGTGTGCTTCATGGTCTTGGAGGTGGCGAAACATGTCCTCAACAGTGCAAGGGCGAGGTCGAGCTTGGCAGAGAAGAGAAGATGAGGCAGGTTGCAGGATCAATGTTGGCGCGGCCGTTGTGGGCGATGTGCCGAGATTGTCCCTGATACCAATGCGATGTAAGCCTCGTAGTCATCAAGACAATGAGTCAGGATCGTTGATCTTGACAGACATGGTGGTGGTGGTTGTAGGACCGATGACGCCGGCCATGGAGGTGATGTGTCGGACTGGCTCTGAATACCAATTGTTGTGGAACGGCGCTGGGACCTCAGCCCATGGGCACAAGACTCACGGCATGTCTAGTCTTCTTCTTCCTTGCCTACCCTGTCTAGGGACTCACGGCATCCTCTTATCGATGAGGTGCCCAACAAACAATCTAACTAATCTTCTAACAAACAACTACTGACTAACAAATCTGCTAACGAACAACTAACTGACTAACAAAACTCCTTGCCTTGCAACCGCTGAGTCGCTGGCCTGGCCAGCTCCTCTGAAATACCCGAGTTTTCTAGCATGTATGTTTACTGAACGAGGCTTACTATCACTTTTTTCAGATGAAGCAGAAACTTGGAAGTTTGATGAGTTTGCTCAGTACAGAAGGCTTTTTCAGAGTTGACGATGATTCGATTGACTGGGTACTTCTCTTACAAATAACTGTGTCACTGTTCTCGGATATCTAAAAATAATCATTTCATTGCTTTTGTAGGACAATAAATCATTTTCAGAATCAATTGACGAATTCAATGAAGTGGTTTTCTCTGGGAAGTGTGTTGACAGATGTCTTCTGATCCGAGGAATAATGGTACAGTTTATTACTGTTATTCTCATGTACTTATAGATAAATCAATTGAATTGAGCTCATTTATGTCTAATGTCAGGATTATCAAAAAATAACGCAAATGAAGAACGTTGACTCGAAAGATGCATTGAGAATGGTAGACCTCCTAAATGTCAATGCATCTATTTCTTTGGTGAGATCCCACCAGTGAAATCTGAGATATTCAATGATTCAATTGACAGGTTGTTAGAGATGGAAAATACTTGTGGAAGCGCTATCTTGAAGAGGTAGATAAAACTAAATATATGTACTATATGATTGGTCTTATTGCGTTTGTTTACTTATTTCAACATTTCAGTTCTGGTTGGAGACAAGAAGTTATACGCATGAGTACTATGAAATACTATTGCAACCACTTCAAAAGGTTAGATACTTTAATCTCCACACACTGCACTGGAGGTTTTCTTTTCATTTGTAAATTAAGCTGCAACCATATTGGTTTCAATCAAGGTAACTTTGCTTAAGCACATTTTTTTATTCATTTTTTATGAGATGTATCTTATCGTCGTCATTGATGTCACTTAGAAATTTCAGATGAAGAATGGTCTGTTGTGCTAATTTCGTTTTCTGTGCCTGGCTTATTTCAAAGTAGATAATGAAAGATTAGGCAGTCGAAAGTTATCTTCTCTTAGTGGATTCCTAATAGTGATTGCATTAAGAATGTAGGTAAATGGGAAAGTAGTTCAAAATCTTAGAGTTGTGTAACTATTTTCCATCATCTGTGGATATATTTATTAATATCTTGAATTGTTGTTTCGTTAGTTTAGTTGTATTGTCTATTACTTTTGCTTGTGCTGCATTTCACTCTTTACTCGCTCTCTTTTGCTTCCCTTGTTTGTTCTTGTGGGTTTCATCTATAGCCTACGCCAACTTGCTCGGGAATAAAAGGCTTTATTGCTGCTGGTGTTGCTGTTGTTTTGTTACACTATTCGTCGTACAGGCTGTCTCATCCATGATTACCACATAATTATTAGACAGTGGGCGTTTTTTTTTTCAGTTGTCTTGCAGTAATTCCACTATCCTTAATTTGTGTGTGCGCCCTCAATATTGTGAATTGCAAGGCAACAACTTATACAGTGTTGCTAGAGTATTTTTGCCATCCCTTCTTGTGATGCTTTTGGTTAGCCTAAAATTGGAACTTTATCCTCTATTCCTATGTCAATCAACGCATCAATCTGTTAAAGGTATAGTGGTAAGGGCAGTAGTGTCATATCCTAGGCGTAGGGTTTCCCTCATGTACGTGCAGTTACACTCATTATAACTTTTTTCTATCATTGTGCAATCCAGTACAACACTCATATTTGCAACAGGTTTGTGATCTGGCCACCACCCATGTCTTGCTCTGATCCCAGGGGCAGCCTTATCTTTCGTCATGTAGTTTTATTTCATTCCTTGCCGTCTTCATGCAGCAGCGATCATTCTTATTATTCAGCTGCAAGTTATTCCCAGCAGCAACGTCCAGATCAAGATCCAGAACGCCGCTTGTCTTGGAGGTCTAATAGAATGGAGTTTTCTTCCTCAATCTGTCAGCGGAATCCATATGTCTCTGTCGTCTTCATGCGAGACCCTGTCTGCCTATTCGGCCATGTGCAGGTGTGAGCCGGGCTGCTGTTCGGGCTCGTGTGTCAGTTCCTGGCCACTGCACATCATCTGTTGGGCACTTGGGCTGTTCCATTTGAGTCTCATGTTCTGCTGCATCCATCCAAACAAGTGTCCATCGATCCATTCATCCAAGTTATCTGGCAATGCCGCTGCCATTCACACTGCTTTGCCAACGAATACTGCCATTTTCCTTCATCCAAGTTAGCCCCTGTTTGGCAAAGGGGCCAACTTATGCTCGTTGATTTAGCAGCTTCTTTGAAAAGCTGGTGAAAGGAACTTCTGTTTATTTCTGCTTTCATGTTCATTCGATCTGCATAGTGTTTGGCACCGCTTCTGCTTATTTCCGTGAAGGTGAGAAACAAGCTGTGCCAAACAGGGCCTTAGTTATGGACCTTAGGGGGAAAGGACAAATAGGAATTCAGAATGGCTGCAATGTTCATTCACATCATTAGGTAAAGATTGTGGCGCAAGGAGAAGATGGTGATCGATGATAGTGAAGGGTGGCTGTTAGTTCGGCATGGCCAGCACCAAGATGAGAGTGGTTCATTTGTGCCTGCAATGCAATGCTTGGGGAGTGGTCTGCTGGAGTCCAGCGGAGTGGCCAGGTCAATTTTCTGGAGAGGGTGTATCAAGTATTTTTCTGTATGCCATGGAGGGCTGTTGAATAAAAGCAATATTTCAAAACTAGGTTTTGAGTGACCAGGTCAATTTTCTGGAGAGAATAAGAGGGGGGGGGGGGGGGGGGGGGGTCAAGTATTTTTCTGTATGCCAGTGAGGGCTTCTTAATGAAATATTATTGAAAAATGACACATCTGATACCATGTTGAGTCTTGATAACTGGCCAACCGCCTGTTCACAATGTCGTTATCCAGCCCAGCTAATCCAGCCTATTAAACCTGCTCAGGCAGGAAAATCGCCCGCTAAATTCGAGTGTGCATGTTATTCTGTTGTGCTATAACCGCTCACATAACCCTCGTGATAACACGTTGGATTGCCAATTTCTGATAGACATGCACACTAATGCCCTGTTGCAAACCTCTAGCGATAGTAATTGGCTGCTAACATTAGCTCTACAGGTTTGGAACACCTCCAGGTAATCTTTCGCTGATCCAACCCAGCTAATAGAAACTAATAGTTAGCTAGCTTATTCGCTAGAGGTAGCACAGGGGGCGTTCGGGTTTACCCGAAACTTCGGGTTGAGTATTTCAGGTTTTCAGAATTCATACACAAAGATTTGTCTGAAAAAACCACTACCCAACATTTCGGCTACCCGAAAGTTTGGGATTGTGTAATCCCGAATTACCTGATTACGGGACAACCAAGAAAAAAAGATCAATTGTACATGTGGCTAGCGTCTTGTCGAAGACATGCGGCGAGTTCTGGTAGCCATCAGCGTCGTGGACCGGAGTGGGTCTGTTATGAGCATGGGCCAGTGGGCCCAGCCCAGCCCACAGGACTGCCGCTCTTGCTGCATCGCCGCCGCCAGGAGGGCGGCAAGGTGGGGCTGCGGCTCCACCTTCCAAAAGTGGCTAGAAGGAAAGTCGTGTCGGTTTAGGATTGTTTAGATTGTATAGGAAAGAGATTTATTAAAGTTAGGAAGGAGTCTATTAAGTTATGAAGGTCAAGAGTCCAATCGGATTAGGAGTAGGAGTTGAGTTTGCTTGGGAGTCAAGTTGTCCACCCTCATGAGGGGCATTGTAATATGAACAATCAAGAAAGGAAGAAGGGTTTAATCCCTCTATCTCTCTAGCCGCCGCCGCCCCGTGCCCTGCGCCACGCCGCCGCCGCCTCCTCTGCCCTAGCCGCCGCCCCCTCCTCCATAGCCGCTAAGGGGCAGCAGCCCCACCATTGTCCATAACAGGGTCACTGCATTTTGACTTGAGGGCGAGGGAATTGTGGGTAACCGCTGGCTGTGCGGGGCACTGGGCAGCGAAGTGGGTGGCGGGGTGCTAGCAAGAGGAGAACAACCATTGGGAAGAGCGCGACCCAAGAGCTAGGCATGGCGCGAGCGGGTGGACCATGGCCACCATGCGGAGCTCGGGGCCCGACCACGGAGCTAGCTATGCTAGGTGCGGCAAGAGATGTTGACAGGATCGGGATGCAAGGATGCGGCTGAGTAAAGGAGCAAGGACTGGTAGGGTTAGCATTTTGTGCGGCTGAAAGTAAATGGGATGCTAATTACCCGGGCCTTTCGGGTAACTGATGTAGAAAACCGAATAAATCCGAATTAATTCGGATAGTCAGACTTTGAACCCGAAAATAAAGTTTGGGAATCGGATTTTGTGTTTTTCGTGTTCGGGATTTGGATGTCGGGGTTTTGTGCCTGTGTGCTAGCTAGAGATGTGGAACAGCTTCAGCTAATAGCCAATAGTTAGGCAGCTATTATTTGGCTAGCTAGGTACCTATCATCTGTAGAGGCTTGGAACACCCCTTACCTTGTTTTGTGAAAAGACAGACATGCCAAAATTGTGCCTTGTGTTTTGGTTAAGAAAGAACATTAAATGTGCAATGCTTATCTTTGTTGTTTGCTTAATGATAGTTGTAGTGTTCCTAGATAAACACAATTAAGTGTTTTTTTTTGGGGGGGTGTGGGGGGGGGGGGGGGGGGGGGGGGGGCTAGAGGAGTTTCTTGGTCACCCATTGGATTCCAATTCTCACTCCTAGCAGACATGGTTACAAGTCGGAATTGATATGCGTTATTGACTTGCTGGGAATGTGTGATGGGGGGCATGGAAATGATATGATGCAAAGATTTAGAACAATGCAACCATAAAATTTAGAAGTGTAAAAATTTAATTTCAGTAGGCTTGACGGTCCTTGTGGCGGTGGTGTGTCAGGAACCTTGTCTTGCTTTGCATTTCAATTTGACCAAAAAAACAAACTGTATTTTTCTTTCATCATATTATTTCATTCGTTGCTTATGTTTGGAGCATCCATGTTAACTTTCCATTTTTTGTGTGCAGGTGTACATGCGTGAAGATGAAAATTGAATTATGGCTGATAGATGCACTATTTTTTACCGTTTGCATCTAGTCTGGTAAACTACTTCATTAGCAAGGCCTGATTCAATCACATTCTGAGTAGGACATGGAATCGTGAAGACCTGTTCCAAACACAGGTTGAGGAACTAATATTATCTATGCTTATGGGCAAACAATGCTAGCAATTTATGGAAATCGTAGTTTCCACAAGCATTTCTAAATGAAACCCGCTGTATCTTCTAATCTTGGAGGTCATTTGATAGTTCCTTGTTGAACTGTGATCGTGTCAATGCCTCTGTGTTGTACTCTGTTTATACGTCAATGATTTTAGGACAACTGTCTCAGCTTGAGTGCCATATGCTAGATATCGAAGATTATAGCGATAAATGTTCTTACTGCAAGCCCTTTAGTAGTCTGATGCTACTAGGAGACATTTTGCACTTATTATCTAAAAAAAAGGGAGACATTTTGCACTTCGCTTGTTTGATTTGCGACATTGTACGCTGCTTGTCTCAGCTCTGCGAGAACGAGGTCCTCTCTCCAACCCTCTTGGTCTTAATATGGTGTGATCTGAAGAACAGTTGTATATATGAGTTCTTTGTGAGCTTTTGGCATGACTGATGATACAAAGAGCACGATTCGTGTGACGGTTTAATTCTGTACAGTTTGGTTCGTCACTAAGGTCTGGGTTTGGGCTACTCTGTGACAATCAACAGATGTCACAGAAAACATCATTCGGGTTAATCTATGACGTGGGATTCATGATGAACACTTATTTTGTCAGGGATATAGTTTTGTGACGGTTTTTTAGCAATCTATGATGAAATACAAACGTCATGAACAAGCATCTTCACTCCTTTGCAAGACCTGCACCAGGGGCGGCCGCCGCCCAATCCCCGGCCTCCCCGTCACAGCCTAGCCGCTGCCGCCAATCCCCGGCCTCCCTTTCACAGGCTGGCCGCCTTTGCCCAATCCCCGGCCTCCCCTTCCCTGTCCGGCATTCACTGCCGCTGGCCGCTGTGGCTGCCATCCACCGCCGCCGCTGGCTGCCATCACGCCGGCACGCCCGCCTGTGCTCTTGCCAAGCTGGTGAGTATAACAATATACAAGTATCGAATTTCATATTTTTTTGTAGGAGAAGTATCGAATTTCACGAGTCTCATAAATTTGTAGCATACGTGCATTGCGTTTCGGAATTTGATGCATGGAGCATCCACGTTGTGATTTCGGGTTGATACACCTTCAGTAGGTTGTCCGATTGACAGGGATTTGTTTGCTTTGCCAACAGTGTTGTTCTGATATGGATGTGTTGCTTTGATCGATGTTGGGAGTGAATGTGCTAATTGAGAGTTCAGCATAGGATATAAATTACTAAAATCAGTTCTACCTTGCGTAAATACATGTGACAAAATCAGTGTCGATGCCTTTTTTTTAGATAATGGGAAAAAGAGTACCCAGCCTTGGCCTCATAAGAGGTTACAGCCGTTCATTACACAAACTGCAGCACATCTGTCTGCCATTACATGAATCAAGCAAAACCAACTAGACGACATAACCAACATAGTTTGATGAAGAAATTTATTAATGACCAATTCTATTGGTAAACCTCCATCCATGATTGGCGAAGATCTGCATGATCACCACCTGCAATGCTAGGCATGCATTCTTCATCGTCTCATTGTCTTCATCACGCCGTTGCAACTGGGCCCAGAACCTGAGCCAGTGTGTGCCCTGATACAGTACCTGCATATAAGTTTTAATTAGAGATTTGTCAAACACTACATCATTCCTACTAAGCCATATTGCCCAACATAAAGAAGAAGCACCCACTAACAACCTTTTCAATTTTGTACCAACCCCCCTAAGCCAATTACCAAATAAATGAGTAATACTTCTAGGTGGTTGTAAATTAAAAGCAAACTGTACAGCTCTCCATAGGAATTTTGCAAAATGACAATCAATAAAAAGATGTTGGATCGTTTCATCACAAGAGCAAAAACAGCACCGCCTACTACCATTCCAATTCCAGCGGGCTAAATTGTCCTTAGTGAGCACGACCCCCTTTTTTAAATATCACATGAAGATCTTGATTTTCAACGGCATTTTAAGCTTCCAGAGATGTTTGTCAAAATGGACATTTCCATTGCTTATTAGAGCATCATACATTGAAGCAACAGTGAAGATACCAGATTGGTTTAGGTTACATCGAAAAGTATCACTACTATTGTTTAACTATATATGACTAATATGAGCAACAAGATTATGCCAAAGAATTAATGTGTTTCCTGTCAATGTTCTTCTAAAAGACACATTCAGAGGAACTCTATCAAAAACAGAAGCTACTGTTGCGTGTTTCTTTCTTACTATATTGAAGAGGGACAGATACTGTTCACTAAGTGCAAAATTTCCTAACCACTTGTCTTCCCAAAACCTTATTTGGCTCCCATCATTCAAATGAAAAGATCCCAGATTTAGGAACTTCGAGTTAACTTTCATAAGACTGGACCAAAAATGTGAGTCGCCTGCCTTCTTTTCCACTTGTGAGATTGTTTGGTTCTTTAAATATTTATTTCTAAGAATACTCTGCCACATGCCCTCTTCATTTATAAGCTTGAATAACCATTTTCTTAACAAGCACTGGTTCTGTACATCAAGGTTTTTAATTCCTAAGCCTCCAATCTCCTTTGGTTGGCACAGAATATTCCATTTGGCTAATCTATATTTCTTTTTATGTTCATCTGATTGCCAAAAGAATCGCGACCTATAGTAATCCAATTTTTCAAGTACCCCTTTTGGGACTTCAAAAAAAGATAATATGAACAAAGCCAAGCTTGTAAGGACAGAATTAATAAGAACCAAACGACCCCCTACTGACATATGTTTGCCTTTCCAACTACTTAGTTTTTTCTCAAATTTCTCTTCAATGACCCGCCAATCCGTATTACGTAACTTTCTAAAATGCATTGGAATGCCAAGGTATCTAAAAGGATAGTTCCCAGATTTGCACCCAAACAATTCTGCATATTGTTGCTCCATCTGTTTAGCTTCCCCAAAACAAAATATTTCGCTTTTGTGAAAGTTAATCTTTAGGCCTGACAACTGCTCGAATGCACATAGAAGCAACTTCATATTTGTTGCTTTTGCTATGTCATGTTCCATAAAGAGAATGGTGTCATCAGCATATTGTAGAATAGATAAACCTCCATCTACAAGGTGCGGTACGACCCCAGTTATCTGACCCTCATTCTTTGCTCTATTAATCAAGATAGCTAACATATCAACAACAATATTGAATAAAATTGGTGATAACGGGTCACCTTGTCTCAGACCTTTGTATGTCTGAAAATTTTCCCCCACTTGGTCGTTTATTTTAATACCAACATGACCGCCCTAAATGAAGTTTTCAATCCATTTACACCACTCCTGTGAGAATCATTTCATTTTTAGAGTTTGTCATATGCCTTCTCAAAATCTATTTTAAATATTACCCCATTTTGTTTTTTCCTATGTAGCTCATGAATTGTTTCATGCAACACCACCACCCCTTCCATGATATTTCTCCCTGGAGAAAAGCAGTTTGTGTAGGGCTAATTACTTTTTGAGCTACTGTCGAGATTATGTTTGTAGCAACCTTTGTGAAGATTTTGAAACTGACATTCAACAAACAAATAGGTCTGTACTGTTGAATCTTAATTGCTTCCCTGCTTTTGGGAAGCAAAATTATTGTTCCAAAATTAAGGCTCTACAGAGGTAAATTACCTTTGTGAAATTCTGAAAATAAGGCTAATAAATCACCCTTTATTGTGTCCCAAAAGGCCTGATAGAATTCCGCTGGGAAACCATCAGGCCCTGGCGCCTTATTATGTTCCATCTGAAAAATAGCCTCACGCACTTCACTTTCAGTAAACTCGGAAGCTAGAATTTCATTTTCAATTGCCAACACTTGTGGAATATCGTCCCTTCGAGTCTCGTCTAGATTAAAATTACTATTCTCAGGCGGACCAAAGAGACCTTTTATAATAAGTCGTGATGTATTTTTTTAATTCGTCATCACCACTGATTACTTGATCCCCGTCCTGCAGCTGAAAAATTCTAGTTTTCCGGTGTTTCCCATTTGCTACAAGTTGAAAGTATTTCGTATTAGAGTCACCTTCAAGCAACTCTTTCACTTTTGCTCTCTGGTACCACTTGATCTCCTCTTCCCTTAGCATTTCAGCTAGTCTATTTTTTAGACAGTACTTGAGGTCTACTTCCTGTTGTGATAGGATAGTATTTTCTGCTTCCTTGTCTAAACTATCAAGTTTGTCCAGAATACACTTCTTTTCATTTTTGTACGCACCACTTGTATTTTTAGCCCAGCCCCTCAGGTATTAGCGAACTTTTCTAATTTTGTTCTGCCACACTTCCATTGGGGTTGAGCCATTTGTCTCATTTTGCCATATATCCTTTACCATCTCCATGAAACCATCACGAAGCAACCACCCCAATTCAAACTTGAATTGGTGCTGATTATAGCTCGAAGATGAGTCTCCTGTATTGAGAAGTAAAGGTGTATGGTCTGATATATCACGAGTGAGTGCAATGACAGTCGATCGTGGGTATTTTTGTTCCCACTCAGTCGCCATTAAAATTCTATCTAGCTTCTCATATGTTGGTGTTTGTAAAGAATTCGCCCAAGTGTAACGCCTACCTGACATCTCCAGTTCATGTAAATTTAGACCATCAATTATGGCATTAAACAAGAATGGCCAACTATGATCAAAGTTACTGTTACTTTTTTCCAACGGGCTTCTCAAAATATTAAAATCACCCCCAATTAAGAGAGGTAGTTGTTCGTGGCTACACATATGAACCAATTCTGTTAAAAACACCTCTTTAAATTCATGTTGTGCCAGACCATAAACTACTACAAGTGCCCACTTGAAGCTATCATTTTATTGCACAAGTGGAATTTCACATAGTAGTCCCCTTCATCAATTGCGCCAATATCATATATATCTAGATCAATACCGAGTAGAATCCCGCCCGATCGACCTCTAGGTTCTTTCGCATGCTAAAGATAGTTTTTACCACTACACAGGTTCTTAAGGAAAGGATTTGTAAAACTCCTTCTACCCGTCTCCGAAATAGCAATAAAACTTAAGTTATGTTCTTTTGTTAAATCCGAAATAAATCTATGTTTTTTTTGGGTCTTAAACCCATCGCTATTCCAAAATACACCCTTCATTGAGAACAATTGGGATGTTTAGATATAGACGATTCGTGGACAACTGTTTTCTTAGAGGTTTTCTTTTTGGATTTAGGAACTGCTGCAGTATGATCATATAAATCACTGCTCGCATCCATTACCTCCTCCATTATTTCTCCACATAAATGATTTAAAATAAAAGTGTCAACTTCCTCATCCTCTGCCATGAATTTCTCTTCTTTATCTAAAATTTTGGTTTTCCAATCACTAGCACGGACATCCTTAATCCTAGATTCTTCTACATTTTTCAACGTACTAATAGAGCTACTGACACTAGTTGCATCGACACCCATATTTATTCCTATGCCGTGGAAACTAGAAGTAATGAACTCATTCGAAAAATGTAAAAAAGAAGAAGCATTGTCACCTGTTGCAGCGTGACCTTCCTCATCCAGTCCAGCCCTCAGCCTCGAGGCCCGGTCCAGCATCTCCTCGTCACAGCTGCCGGCCCGACGCTTACTACGACGCAGCTCAGAGCTCGCGGCTTCTGGGATTGCCGCGAGTTGGGCTGGGCTCGCAACCGCCACCGGCACCTGGTCGACGTTCATGGCCGCCACCTCCTGCGCCTTCTCCTCTTGTCCGGCCTTTTCCAGCATGTCTGTCTTCAGCCCGTTGCTCTGCAGGCCCGGGATCTGCAGCACCACCGTTGGTCTGTCCCCTGTTCCTGGTCCAGCAACAGCTTGACGGCCAACAGTGCTCGTGCCCGACCCCTTTGGTGCAGATTTGGGTGATTTGTTGTGTGACTGATCCTTCTTCTCTTCTTTTCCTTTTCCATCATTGCCCGGTGCATTGTTATTGTGGCCATCATTGTTGCCATCCTGGTTCCCATCTTCAAAACCATCATCCATGTCCATTGGTTCGGGGTTGTTTTCATCCATGTTTACTTCAACCCGGAACCGTAGCTCGTACAGATAGTCTCCAATAACCACATCAACAATTTGAGGAATGAGGTTAGGATCTAACACCAGCACCTGCAGCCGACTAATGTCATGCTCGCGTGTGAACTTCATGTCAACAGCTTTAGACACTCCCAAGATTGAGCCAACTGCCCAGATCACCTGAAATTCACGAAGTTCTTTTGGCAGCCCTGTAAACTGCACCCACACCTTAGCCATTGCATATTTGACCTCATTGCCCCCGGCACCAACCTCAATCTTCATGGTAGTACCTGGAAACTTGGTGTGAACCATGCCCCATTCAACCATACGCTGTAGCTCCCCACGAGAAGGAAAAATAGTTCTGAACGTATTGATCCTGGTCTCCTCTACATTCCATCGCCACCTACCAGGAACCAACCTTTCCATCTCCGAGGCCACGTTAGCTGCTGTTAAAGGTCCACCATTAACTCTGATCACTGCAGTCTTGGATTCCACCTTATGCTTGAAGCTCTCAGGTGGCGTGATGTAGTAGAAGCCCAGTCCATCCACCGCATAGCCACATGGAACAGCAAAAGGCGACATCTTCTGGTTCTCAGGCATGACTGACCTATATATAGGACATCTGTCCATGGCATGATCATGAGAATCGCAGACCTCACAGTAAAGCTCCGCGTCACAGTCCTTCATCGCGTGCCCTTTAACATGACAGCGATAGCAGTATGGCACCTTTCCTCCCTTCGCTGCACCTTGCGCCGATGATTCTGGTTTGTCAGTGTTTGGCGTAGGGCTTTGACATGGTGTCGATCGCTTCCAGCTTGGTTGCGCCACTGACATTAGTCACCACAGCACCTGCAGCTTGCGCGGCATTGGCCTGTCCTGCACCACCTTGCATGATCGCAAAAGCTTGTTGAAGGAGCGCGGCTGCCTGGGCAGCTTGTTCTGCTGTCGCCGCATTCCCAGCAGCTGCAAATTGGCCCATGAATGCTTGCTGAAGAAGCACTGCAGCCTAGGTTGCTGGATCGACAGGCACCTGCGGCACGCCTCCCGCCGGGATTTGCACCTGCCCGACTTGTGCATCAGCGTGGCCGCTATGTCCACCACGGCCGTTTCTGCCGCCACGGTTTCTTCCTCCAAAACCCCGCCCAGCGTTGCGAGGTCCGCCGTAGCGCCCCCTTCCACGGCCATCATATCCACCACCGTAACCAGGGTGGAAGGAAGGCTGTTGGAAACCGCCGCGGGCGATCATGCCGCTTTGGCCAGGTCCCCTCCCGTTCCCCCGGTTCGCATCGCCACCCCGGTGAGCGCCATTGCCGCCGGTGTTCTCCGTCGCCAAACGAGCGACTTCGGCGTAGGTCGTCGCGTGTTTGCGAAGAGTTGGCGGCGTGAGGAGCTCTAGGGTTTCTGGATGTGGTGCCGGTACAAGAAAATAGTGAAACCAGCCCCTGGGTAGGCCGATACGGCACCTTTGGGCTCAGCCATATTTTCTTTGGGCCTTTACACAAACCGGGACCAGGTACAGTCCGGTTTGAATTTGATTTCGTTTGAAATTTTTGAATCTCCGAATCCCCTGATGCCCGCCCGAGATTCCCGCCCGAGATTCCCGCTCGCCGCGGATCTCACGCTGTTCACCATCTTCGACTCCGGCGATCGCCGGCGCGAAGAGGAAGATAGGGCCGGAGGACTGCTTGATTTTGAATGAAAACGTGGTGAAGAAGAGGGACTACATACCTTCGCCTTGGCCAGAGCGTCTCCAAGAGTCCTTGGAGGCGACACTCTAGGCGCTGGGAGTGGACCTCGCCATGGTTTGCACGAACACACTTTCTTCTTGTGTTGGGCCACCGCGGTGATGATCTTCTTGGCCATGGTTCCCTCCCCCAGCGATTCCTCTGAAGCAATGTCACCGAGCTCCTTCTCCGCCCGATTAGTTGTGGGATCGAGAATCCCAGCTCTTGCGCTTGCTTGACGAGTTCCGGCGTGTTGATCGAGTCCACAGACTCGTCCTCGTCGGAATCAGCACTCCCGCCAGCCCAGAATCGGGAGCCGAAGCCGATGTGCTCCTCGACGCCATGTACACGAGGACCAGGTCTCGACGTGGTGGCCTGCACCAGCGTCGAGACCCGATCCAATTCTTCAGCGGCGAGGAACCTGGCCTCCACCGAGAGCTCTGCCCCAGCAGACGGCACCCCTTCATCCGGCCGAGTCGCCGGAGCCTGGGCAGTCGCCGGAGCCTGAGTCGCCCTCTCATTTCTCCATCTCATCCCTCTGTATAGTCAAAGATCTCGTCCCTCTGTATAGTCAAAGATGTTATCGTGCCCATTCTCTCTGTGTCGATGCCTGTCCAACTAAAGCTTCGATTTGCTATCTTCCTTGTATTTCAGGACTGGTGGCTTCAGTTTTCTTTCATTCAAGAGTGCACTAGCCTGATTAGTTTTAAGTTTTAACTTCCAATTTTGTACTTAAACTGTGTGTAACATCTAATGAATCATTGACAAAGGAATTCAATTGCTTTTATGCAGTATTGTGAAGTAGATAACTAATTGAGTAGCACCCCCGGGGTTTCAACTAGTTGTAGCCATGTTGTGTGTCCATAGGCATGAGAGAATGACATGTACAGACTAGACTTTCGTGGGCTTAGCTGAGCATGGACTTTCATATGCTGCACTAAGACGACAATCTGTCAACAGCGTGTGGATCTATTCCACATGTCAAAAGTGTAGCATCTGGTAGACTAATCCCAAGGCAAGGGAGGGAGTATCAAACCCGTACACGTCAGATGATATGCATATCTGATTTGGCAATAAGGCTGAGGTCTACCCCCTCGGCATGGCGTGCTGTAGCAAACTGCAAGCTGGAGACAGGGCTGAGGACTGATTGAGAGCAGATCAAAAGACAACAAGTCTGGCGCGAGAATGCGCACGGTGGCAACGCGAGGCCAAGCTCGATGGAGCCGGGCTGGTCGCGACGCACGGTGACAGCTAGCAAGTTATATTGAAAAAACAGGAACCGATTACCAAAGATATATATGAAGACTCATAAAAAGGAATAGGAAATGTTACCAATAAAAGATACGGATCCAAATATGAGTCATAAAATAGTCTTAATTAAAGTGTCGATTTGCAAGTCACCACGAACTTTAAAGGTCATTTGCCTTAGTAGCTTTTAACACACAGTAAATCTTGGTATGGTTTCGGACATTAGTTACACACAACAAGCACGAACATATATTGTCTGACACATGTCGGTAACTAATTACTAATATAGGTGAGGTTCCGGAGAACAGCGGTCCTCTCTGATCATTCCCGTACCCTCATTTTGGAGAAAGTGGCCATGTAATCAGTTTCGCCTACATGAAAGTCAGAGCAACATTTTCTGAAATTTTTTACTCATTTCTGTCCGAAACAAGAACATTTCTGAAAGTTAAGGATTTGAAATCATACCACGCGTGACCGGACTTTCCTGTATCCATCCCAATCCCCTTATTGCCTTTGCTAGCTGGATCATGTAGTCAGGCTTGAACTTTCGGACATACCTCTCCCTGGTAAACTTTGAAGTTCCAATTTCATCCTATCCAGTTCGAAGGAAAAAAGAATAATAAGCCTATGTCGAGTAGATTTTATCACAGGAAATAAAAATAAGAAGATAACAGATTATGGACCCACACACCAATGACAATACCGATGGTAAACTGTTCAAATTTGGTGAAATGATATCTTGATCAAAAAGTAGTATAACTGCATTACTGAAAAGTATTTATACGATCTCATCTCATCTCTATCACTTTCTTTCTTGGCTACTGAATGGAGTAGTTTGCAAATAAACACAGGGAAAAAGACTAGAATGACACAAGGAGCCAGGTAGATTATGCGTGCTCAGTGCTCACCTTGTCACCCTTAAACATGGGGTATTCTTCATCAAAATGGGCAACAATCTTGTTCCTGAGAAATAGAAACGAGTCAAGCATGTTCTCATCCTTGATCGCTAGGTCCTGGTCATTCCTGTCCTTAGGTGGAGAAAATAGCTGCATGAGTGGAAGAAGGCCAAGAGCTTTCTGCTTCTTTAGTTTATTTCCCCTCTCAGTTTTTGGGAAAGTGTCTCTTTCAGGATCCCTTTCGTTCCGTTGATCATCCAGAAGCCAAAATACTTCCCTTATCAAGTGCATTTTGGTGTCTACATCCCATATACCCGGTTGCCAAAGCAGCTCATCATACCTGCACCATTAATTAAGATGGTACAAGTGAGGAATAACGTGGCTTGTAGCAGAAAATATGTTTTAGAATTTAACTAGGGAGCATGGCTTACGTTACTGTTTTTGTTCTCAAGAAAGAGATAAGTTCATCCAGCTCTGTCCAGACTTGCTTATTGCCGCATAAGGTTTTGATGCAGCGTCCAACTTCCTTCCAGTGTGCTGCTACCAGATCTCCACTTGTAGGTTCTATGTGCAGAGTTAATGCATAACACAAGTGAAAAACTTGGGATTGCAAAACACCACTTCTAAATTTATAAATTAATGGATATCCCAACGAAGGCAGAGCTAGTTCTACTATTTTATACCCTTTTAGATAATGGGAAATAACATCATCCCGGCCTTTACCTCCAATGGAGGCTACAGCCTGCACTATTTGTGTTATATAAGAGGAAGCAACATGGTATGTATTATTGTACTAATAACTTTACAGTAATTAATCTGACAGGCATAGCAGGGATAAGACTGTTGGTACATTGGACATATATGTAAAAAATGGCCACTGGATTTATCATTATAATTTTATCTGCATGAGCTGTTTGGGCTTGACTGTTTGCTGCATCTATATAAGGTGAAAAATGACAGTTATTGAAATCTGAGCTGTATAGCTGGGATTATTCTATATCTGTGCAAAATATTGATAAATAAATTCAATCTAGTTTGCAAGAAGAAAAAAAACGAATTATTGATGATTTGGGTGGAAATTTTTTTTGTTTTGTCTTTGTACTATTTCACCTATAACTAGCCCCTTCTGAATCTACAAAAAAACCCTGTAATATAGACATGGATGTAACCATATAATACTACTATTAATTTCTTGAAGGATCAGTTTAGAACGGTAGGCTATAGTCACCTTTAGGGCGGTTCTTTCTGTTTCTGGGAATATATTCATTTGAAAGACTCATTTTGAAATTTCCGAGGAGCACTTGAGGCCCACTTCTGGTCATCCTAAGAAATATATTCCTGGGTTCAAGCATCATGGGAAATAGTTCAATTTGATTATTGTTCGCGCTGGATGTAGCCTCGCCCTTGTAACTAGTGTTGACATAAGCTATTGCTGAGAAGACCTCCCTGTAAAATATGTGTGGTGGATTCGCATCAAAGTTTATGCCCTAATCCTGAAAAGCCTTTCAGATTTGTGCCCTCCACGTCAAACAACTGATCGGTCTCAAGGGAGCTAAGTGCAATGTCAAGAAAATTGACTGCAACATATGCTTTATTGTTGTCGCTAGGGTCCAGCCAAACGCCAATCGGTTCCAATATATTTGGGTGTTGACACTTTATCAGCGTGTTGTACATACAGAAGGCCTCATCGGTTCTCTTACTTATGGCAGAACATGGTCGCCCGTTGCACCGAGCTCTCCACAGCGGACTGTCCTGAATCTTTCCTTCAATGGTTAGCATGCATCCTTGACTATCACAATCTGCAAGGAAAGCCAAAGACAACAACGCAATACATGAGTTACGGAGGAAGAATGCATTTATGCTAACTGTTGACGCTGGAATAATAGGGTACTTACCGGAGCATTACCCAGATATGCATCATCCCCTGGACCCCTGAAATATATGCCAACATTGGTAAGAATATTATCTATAGAGATATGCAACAATATAAAAAGGAAACCATTCTGTTGGATAAGAAATGTATTAACAGAAAATATGAGAAAGAAGGGTGCACATCTCAAGAAATTAAAATAAAGGTATCAAGTTCTTGAAAACTAATTGGGGCAAGTACCCAAAATCAACCTGGATGTTAGTTGCCAAAACTCCAAGTGAACAGGAACAACATGTAGTTCATTATTTATTTTTAACTAGTATTTCTTGAAGTTTATCATGGACAAATTCTAAGTGACATGAACAACTTGTCCTGCCTAAATTACAAATGAGCAACAATGCTCGAGTATTCCTAACTAGTTAGTTTACCAGGAATTATAATGCGACTAAAAAAATTCAATTCTTGTTACGTTTGTTCCCTTATTAATGAAATGTACAGCCATATATTAGCTGCAAGTCGACATATAACTGTTGCTAGCATACTCTGCTGTTATTTGGCTAACAAGTTCCATTGTCATAACACATGATTTTAAATGTGACACACTAAGGTAGATCAAGAACAGTGTTATGGAAATGATAATGGATGAAAAACTTGAGTACCTATAAAATCATTCAAAGATTAGTTTAGTGTACGCTTAGTGCTTTCACTGTTTCATACTCATATGTCCCTGCATTGTCTGAATATATGCTTCAAAAAACAGAATAACTACCAAAGAGGGGAACATTTTAGTCTGACTAATACTCTACCTGCCTGAAACAGGCGGACAACTGCGTAAGTAAAAACCACTACCTCTTTTTTTGTAAAAGTTGAAGTTTTTGTTTGATCCCAAATATTCAACATGAAAATATCCCACATAAAGTTGAGTAAAGCTACTAGTAATTTAAGGTACGTTTGATATAAACTTTATGTTCAGATCGATTGGATTGTGCAATGAAGAATGAAAATGAGAAAATACTTCGCTTCCTATTAACGTTAGGTACACGGCTAAATCTTTACTGTTTGCAATGCATTATGCATTTCCACCCAACTATTTGAGTTTATCCTTCAAGTCATCCTTTCAGCTCAAATTAGAAATACTAATACAATATTCCTGTACTACATATATACTCCGTTTCTTTGGTGGTAACTTCGAAGTGACTTGATGTCAAACTAAAAAGCCTAATTGAAATCTTTTTATGAGAGGTGGTAAACAAAAAAAAAATCTCCTGAAGAACATACTCTGTTTCGTTGGGGGCAACTTCCAGGTGACTTGAGGTCAAACAAAAATGGCCTGATGCAAATCCTTTAGAGATAGATGATAAACAAACAAACTCTCATTGCGAATGCAAAAGCAACAAACAAACTCTCATTGTGAATGCAAAAGCATAACCGCAAGGTTCTTTAGAAACCGACAAGTTCAGCTCTGGACGAACAATGAAAACAAAGAATGTTCTGATAACAGCGAAAGCAACGGACCCTGAAGTGTACCCTGAAGCCAACTCCTTCCCCGACCTGCGAGGGCGGTCCCCCATGGCAGACGAAGCTTCTGCGTCGAGCTAGGGAGCCAGACAAAAGCAGAGTGTTTCGTTGAGCTTCCCTTCAAGGAAATTGTGGTTGGTTGGTTGTTGCCGGAGAACCTTCTACCATTTGTACTCCCATGATAATTTATGCATCTCATCAAGCATGGATATTTGGGTATGGACAGTCATGCATAATCCATCGTTGGTACGTATCACGACACATGTCTTGAATCTGTCTATAATACACAAATTTACTCAACACACCTTTTTCGCATGGGGTGTTCAGAATCTTTTCTTGCTTATAGTGGATCACTGATATTTTCTCTTGCAGAATTCTGCAGAACGGTGTAAGTGGCAAGGATACATCTTGGAAAAGTACGTTCGCGTATGGCATGGACAACATGCACTTGCGAAAGAAATTTACGATAATTTTTTTTTTGCGGGAAAAAATTTAAAGAAATTTTACGGTGCCCAATACCACTAGTATTATACTAGTGATATTTAAAGTATGTAGTAGTAGTATTTAAAATCCACAAGTTTATACTGGTAGTATGGGCACAGTAAAAACTGGGAAAAAAAAAGTTTCCGGCCTTTTGCATCCTTGATGCATACAGCCCACGATAACCAAGCATTATTAGAACTTCAAGAATAAAATAAAGGGAAGATTTTCTATGGAACACTGCTTAATGTTTGTTTTGGCCGCAAAACACTACAAAAGCTGATTTAATAGGAGACTGAAAACTTGTGGCATTTGTCTGCTGGACACTATAGTCGGAAAAAAAAAGAGAAAACTATCAACTTTTTTTTATCTCACTTTACATAATACGTTGAAAGTTGAAATTTTGCATATTATATAGATGCAAAGGCCGAAGCGGCCGGCCGCATCCCGCCGCAAGCGCGCGTCGTCCTGCATCAGGTGCTCCCTGTTGTCACTGCTTGCTTTCAGACCTCCTCATCCTCATGTATTAATTTGCTTTAGCACGAGTATTAATTTGCAGTAACAAAAGGCGGCGGGGCAGCAAGGCGACGCGGAGGCAGGGGCGGCGAGACGATGCGGTGGTGCGGATCGACGGAGGCGGGGGTGGTGAGGCGGCGGGAGGCACAGATCGACGACGGCGGCGGTGTGGCGAGGAGGCACCAAGCCGGATCTCGCAAGGCGGTGCCATGTCTCGAGCGGATCGACGACGGCGGCGGGTGCGGCGAGGCGTCGCCGAAGCGAGGCGCCGCGGAGGCGGATCTTGAGAGGGGCGCCACGTCTTGAGTGGACCAACCACGGCGGCGGGCGTGGCGAGGCGTCGCTGAGGTCAGGCGGCGCGGAGGCCTATCTCGCGAGGGACGCCATGTCTCAGACGACGGCGGCGGCGTCGATCGATGACGAGCTGCCGCCCACCTCGCACGCGACGGCGATGCGGCGAGGTGAGCACGGCGAGGCGGTTCTGGTGGCGGCTAGGGTTCTGGTGGCGGCGGCGCGACACGACGCGACTGCTGGCTGCGGGGCGGGTTGGGCTTGGCCCAGCCCGTCTTTCCATTTTTTTTACTTTCTGTATGGCTAGCAGTGGTGGACGTCTCACCCGCCACTGCTCTTCTCTCTTTTCCAGTGGCGGAGATGCACTGGCGTGCTTGCCTCCAAGGGCAAAAAGGCCCGCCACTGAAGGCTTCATCTGTACTAGTGCATGCAACTGGATGGCACGTATTGCAAATTGTATCGTTTACTACTTCATTGGATTCAGGATCGATGCATAATAATTTTATTAATGAGAATATATACTTGCCAACAATTGGAATTAACAGTAAATTTTGCTCCAGGCGTGCTGTTGCTAATGGTGACCATGTGAAAACTTTTTGATTGATCGTTATACTGTATTTCGAAATTATCAATTGGGGGTTTTCATTTGGTTCTTAGGAGTTCAATGGTTAAGCTCTTTCGGACCTAATATGTGGGATTTCCAACAATTAAAAATGAAATTCTTGCGCCAGGATAAAGACAGTATATATATATATGGCGCGGACATGGAAGCATGATCTTCTATCATTTGCTTTACAGGGAGCAACAATAATTAATGGAGGTTCTTATTATTTATGATTTCTCTATGTTATTTTCATTACCTCAACGAGTCAACGTCATGATCATCACATTCATCCCTTAAAAATGCATGAACATGGATCACAGGTGCGCCCTACCGTTATCAACAATTAATGGCCGTCGTCCCACCCTGTCCATTCTCTCCTTTCCTTCGATCCACTCAGTGCCCATAACAAAAGCCTCGAAAAATCATCGGATTGATTTTCTACAACAACAATCATTGAGGTTCTAACTCATATGTTTCCTTAATTCTGTTATGTGTTTTGTATTGGTCTCTATTCATGTATTTGGTGCCATGTGTTAAATGAAAAATAATCATATATTGTTAGCATGTACTCCATTTGTCAGTCTTTGTAAGCATTTTGCTTAAACCAATGACATATGTGATAACTCTGACATTGACACGAAATGCAACCACTTGTCATTGCAAAACGATGCGTGTTGGCATATATTTTCCTTTGAGTACATAAGAGCCAAATGTCTGTACTATTGTGGCTTAAATTATCAAAATGTCCTTGTGAGTTGGAAGTAACGAGGAGTTGAATGTTGGAAGTAACAGGCAGTGTATATATATGCACTTAATCACCACCAATTCAAGAGGCAAATTTGTGGTCAATCACTATCATTTGGGTTCTTCAAACAGTTGAGTATTGAGCACGTAAATAGACAACCTAAACTTCTCATAAACAAAATATATCATATTGATGTATTTTCAATTTTATTTTTTAAGAATTTCAATAATTATTTTCCTTAATTTTTCATTAAACCGTTTCTAACTACTACAAACAATGTCAAGAGTAATTATTTTAAATAAATTAGCGGTTTTTATAGGTTAAAAATTTATGACTTGAACTTACAAATGTGTTAAAATGATTCTCTTGAATTTAAGTACTTCAGTTGTATATATAACAAAAAATTATCAACTTTATGGATTTCATAGTTTAAAGCTGAAAGCGCATTGCTTCCGCCTCTCCAAAGCTATTTCACCGACATGGTACATTCCTATTTTGACGCGCGTTTTCTTCGCGTTGTGGCCTACCTCTCGGGGTGACGCATCACCCGTCAAAATAGGTCGGTTGATGAGGTTGGGCTGTGATCTCCCCTGAAGCCGATGGCGAAAGCAGAGCGGGTCGAGCCTCTTCATGCACCTCGGCAGCAGCTGGACGTCACCGCAGGCCTCCAAACCACATTCGATTGGTGCCTAGGCATGATTTCGATGCCTTCTCTCATGCCAAACAACAAAAGTATTTCAGTTAACCGAAGAAAAAAAGAAACAGAAGAAGAAAACCATCGCTAGAACTAGAAAACCGTATGAAAAACAGATCAAGCAAAGGGCTTCGAGTCCATCTAAAAAAAACAGATACAGGAAATGGAGATGAGAATTTTTTTTTTTTAGAATAGGAAGTTTTATTCTGACCTCTGTAACATGTGTTACATGTAGTCATTACAAAGCATCTAGTAAAAAAAAGAAAAGAGCAAACACCAAACAATCCAACTATGCTGGAGCTGAGCATCCACCAAACAATCCAACTACGTCTCTGGCCACCATCGCAACGAGGATTATGAGTTGATGCCGAAACCCTAAACAACACCTTCATGAAGGAAAATGACGCTCTAGGACGCCATCGTTGGTGACTCAGGGCAAAGGATTTCTCCGTGACTGGCACCACCCCGCCTCATTTGCATCATAGGAAGCCACTGCCATCTTTCCGCATAAGCCAACAACCATCTTTCCGCTGCGGCAACACCGGTTCTTCATCATTCAAAAGGTGGGTCTCAATAGGGCGTAATGATCGACCCAAACTCCGCCTCGTCCAAGAAGGCATCCGTCGCTGCATCACCATAGCTCAGTAGCAGGCACCAACGGTTGATACGCCAGTTTATGCCCAATCATGGACGTAAGCACCTCCATGGTCTCTTCCCACCGAAGCTTCCATTGGTGTGTCCTCTTGGCGACGGATCAAGCCAACTAATAATTATCTTACTAAAGTTGCCGCAGTTGCGCATTCCGGCTTTGGATCTGGCACTAGAAGGCACCTAATGCTGACTGCGTGTCCCTCGTAAGAGAGCGCCATCTCCAGCTGACCCATGCAACCATTGTCACCTCCAACTAGCCACGGGGTTGCTTCTGCTCATCTAACTCAAGCCTGCAACCGACATCCGGGAGAGACAAAAGTGATAAGCCATGCACTATCCCGTGACCCACAGATTGTGTGAGCCGCTTGCAATATGAGGTCGCCATTCATGCACCGCATCCTCGTTGCCCTTGTACTCAGCTGCAGCCCGCATGGCATCGCAGCGTGCTCCACTGCACGTTGTGGTTTGTCAGGCGTTGGCCGTGCCGTCTGGCCGTGTACGCCGCCCGTCCGCGCCGTGGCTGCGATGGCCGCAACAGCCACACGCCGTGGCCGCGCCACGTGGACGCGTTGGCCACGCACGCCACGCACTGGACGGGCTATCGCTTGCAGACTCCAAACGCGACCTCTCCCGCGCGTGTATAGACGACAGGAGGCAACGGACACACGGTTGCATTTGGAGCCAAGCAGGATGGGGCGACGCCCGTGCACTGCCCGATGGAGTATGTGGAAGGCTGCATTTGAGAGTGACGCTGTAAATGTTGGCCGTGTGACAGAGTTGTATATATGGCGTGCTCTGCTCCACGTATATGTACGTCCTAGGTCTGTCTCCATTTTCTTTTCATTTTGTTGGCCTGCGATTCCTTTCTACTCGGCTAGCACAGCAGTGACTAAGGCACCCCGTTCACCACCCGTGACCCGACAGGGGCTCACAAAACCGTTTGCATACCAGTTCCGTCGTCTACCTGTGCGGTTTGGCGATGGGGAGTAGGCGAGAATGGTGTGACCGTGTGGGGGTGCAGCTGCTGCTGCGGTTTGGCATGCGAGAACGGAGCTTGGGAGAAGCAGCAGATAGAAGGCCTGGCTTGCTGGAGCATGCGGCAGAGAAAATGAAAAAAAAAAGCTACTCCACACGAAGGTGAACACCATCGCATCCACGCGGAGGTCCATCGGTCCATCTAAAAAAAAGCTGAAAGGTTTACTAAAAACTGGTGCAGCGGAGCGCGCCTTACTTTTCTAGTAATCTATAGTCCAAATTATGGAAACTAGTATCAACTCATTTGTTCCTAACTCTTAATTTTCAGTACCGCCATATATGAAACCTTCTCAAGATGAGCATGGAGGATCATCCATAGAATCTATTAATAATTTTAGTTAAATCAAACAAATATATCTCCCTACATTTCTTTTATTCAAGATGTATGTTCTTATATCGAGGAGAAGTTTTTATTACATTTTGCATTATGCCCTTATTCACATAAATAATAAATAACTTTGTCTACATTTAATAATACACAACTTCATACTCTACAAAATACGTAACTTCACAATCTAACAACCCAATGGAGTAATCTACAGAGTTACTCCCTTCTATTTTATTATGACGTTTAAGGACAAGAAGAGTCTTCATTTGATATCTAGGAGCGCACTGAACTCATCATCTTCTGGTGCTAATTTGATGAAATTAAAACTGGAGGGAGTATCTTTGACCGCATATGTGGGAGCTCTGCTCTATCGAGGATGCATTGTTTGACTAGAAGAAAAACATAGAAGATAGAAAAACATCCCTTTAGATACGCATTATTTATGCGTTAGATACGTTTATTTCATCTCTATTGGACTATAGAGGCGTTTTCAAAGCGTGTTGGGGTCTCCGCACGTGCCGTGTCATGTGCCTGTAGAGACGTATTTTAAAAGCGTGTTTATGAGATATAACACGATTCGTAGAGACGCTAGATGCGTATCTATAGACTTATGCACGCTTTTATAGTTACATTGATGTCACGTGCGTTGCTATTTAGAACATTGAAAAAATATATTTTGTTCCTCATGTTGTTAGGAATTATTATTCAGCAGTTCGCAAGACTTGAACTCATGGCCTCTTCATTTCTTATGAACCCATTTAACCAACTCATCTCATGTGCAACTATGACTAGAGTAAGATATGTATTTTTTTTAACTCCTGCTATCTAAATGTTTTAACGTCTCTAACATTCTAAATAGCGTGTCAAAAAGCGTCATTAGATAAGATTACATACGTTTAAAGCATGGCTAATATCATATCACTTTAATGCGTTCTTAATATCGTGTCATAAGCGTGTTTACGAGGGATATCAATGGAATGAAAGTGTGTCAAGTAACATATAATTTCTCAATGCGTGTCAATAAACATCTTTAGAGGGCTATTGAGATCAAAACCATGTCAAAAACATGTTAATTAGGCTATTGACGTTTAAAGCGTATCTAATAACGTGTTAAATTGACACGATCTCAATACCGCGACAAAAAATGTCGTTAGGTGCTGGTGTATTGATGTTTATAAAAATGTATCAATAAAAGCATGCTTAGAAGGCCTTTTTCTTGTAGTGGTTGTTGAAAGTAATTAGCATAGCTCAGTGGTTTTATTTTACCAGTTTCTAGCTCAAGTGCAAAGACCTAAATTAAACCGTTGAACATACACAAATAGAGGCAGTATCACATAAAAATTTCATCTAGATGCTCATGCATAATGCATTGCTTGTACGTACCACATCACACCCCTCCCAAATGCAGTAGCTTTAAACATATCTACTCAATGTAGCTTTTCATACACACTGTTCACCTCATTTTTGCCTTAATATGGAAAAATACATTGTTTTCATTGGGATATTAACTGAAACGGCATAAATGGTATACAAGCCTTTTGGAATAAGTTAATGCACCGCACGTGAAACTGACATTTATAAGAAAATAATGAGTAAACTAGCCAAACCACATAAAAATGTCATTTTACACGGTAAATGAGAGAGGAAACTCGTTCTGTGAACGGCCCTCTGCCTTTGCTGATCTATCTCGTCCTAATCATGTTTTTCATCTTCCGAAATCCTTGAATAGTTTGAAGGAAGCACCACGTGCTTCCACTTATATTTGACATATTATTTTTTAGTAAAGTGCATCTCAGGTCCCTAAACTATTTTAGAATTCTCATTTGCGTCCATAAACTCTTAAGGCCCTGTTTGGAACGGAGGATTTCTTCTCCATTCCTGCGGGAATTGAACTGTTTCCTGTAAAATTCCTGTAAAATTCCTGTGAAATTCCTGCGTTCCAAACGGGGCCTAAAGTGAAGATTTTGGTCTCTAAAACTACCGTGAGTTTCTCATCTCGGTCCATAAACTCACAAAACAAATATTTAAGTCCCTATACTATTTCGAGGTTCTCATCTGCGTCCATAAACACTCAAAACGAAGACTTTTGGTTGCTTCTCTACGTCGTCAGCGTCACCTCCGCCACCGCCACCGCCAAGATGCTTCTTCACCTGTCATCCTCAAATCAAGGTGCCGACAATCATCATCTACTGCTACCTGGTCGCTAGAGACCTAAATCTTCATTTTAAAAGTTCATAGACCCAGATGAGAATTCTGAAATAGTTTAAGGACCTGGGATGCACTTTACTTTTAGGTTTTCTTCATCTACGTCGAGTGGGGCTACTCTTTTAGTCCTTCAACGTGGCAAAGATCTTGCTTATCTTCTTCTTTACGCATGACATGGTTCGTTAGACCATTCATTTTCTTGATTCACCAGGACACATTCTGAAAATGATCTCTTTCTAAAAGTCTCAACACACCGATATCCTTCCGGGCTCCTGTAGAGCGCTAGAATGTCTGAATCTCACGCAACCACCACTCCAGGTGAGTCTCGTCTAAATATATAGAGGATATCACCCATGAGATTGATATTTATGCACCTAGACACTAAGAAACATAGCTTATACCCCATTTCATTCAGAAATATAGTGTCCATCTAGTTTTGTCTTAAGTCAAACTTTTGAACTTTAACTAATAATTTCGAAAGAACTATAAATATTTGAATTCAAAAAAGTTATACCGAATGGTTTTTCCGGTAAACAGGTCGGTTTTCCTGGTTAGCTGACCTAGAGAGTTCGAGGAAGGGGATTTTTCAGTTCCATCCGCGACTCGCTTCCCCGTGAGGTCACGCGAGCTGCTTCTGCGCTGGAAGCCGGTGCTCTTTGCCGTGGTGAACGACGGGCAATGGTACGGATGCTGGGTGCGGCAAAGCGCGCGGACGGCGCCGCCATCTTCCTCAGCATGCTCGCCACCCCGCGGATCAACTGAACGAGGTGGTGCCGGGACTGAAGCCGCTCCGCGTGAGTGACCTGATCCGCTTCATCGCCCTGATTGCCTACGCCATGCGCGCGTTGTCGGCGGGTGTGGTGGTGAACACGTTCGACACCATCGAGGGCTCGGAGATGGCCAAGTTACGCAGCAAGCTGTCCCCACGCCCGGCGTCCGCCATTGGGCCGCTGCACCTGGTGTCCACGGCGGCGGTGGAGCACGGTCGACACGCGCCGGTTAGCCGAGTAAGGGGGCTCGGCTTGCCGGCCCGGGGCATTGGCTAGGCAAGCTTCTCTACCGGATGGCCGCAGAAGCTCGTCGGACGGCGGCGTGGGTGAGCGGATGGCGGCGTGTGCGAGCGGATCACGGCATCCCCTTGCGTGAGTGGGCGACGAAGTGGGCATAGGCACAATAATTGACCAGGAGGGAGGGGATAACATTGGTTTTTCTTTTTTTTTTCTTTGAGTAAGTTTGAGAAAACTATGACTGTTTAGTCCTCTTGTAACAAAAAACTATAACTTTTGAGTACAATTTCATAATGCATGGACGGCGATGCATGAAAAAATTTTGACTGCCGACAACCTAGCGAAAAGAAATTGGCAGCACAATCCAACTTGCCCTTTGTGCCAATCTGGCATGGAAGATGCGAATCACTTACTGACGACCTGCACTTTTGCTAGGCAGGTGGCACAACTCATCTTGAATTGGACAGGTTTTGCAGGGTTGCGGATACGAGATGCGCAAGAACAAGGAATTGCGCCGTGGTGGATTCAGAACACCGGCAACATCAACAAAGCTCAGCGACGAACGGCGGCTGGAATCTTCCTTTACACATGGTGGAACATTTGGAAGGAACGGAACAGGCGCATCTTTGAAAACAAAATAAATGATTTCTATCGAGTGGCGATCATGGCAAAGGAAGAAATTGACTTGTATGACATGGCGAACAAGCGGCAAGAAGTTTGAAGTGGGCAGAGCGTGATGGAACAAGTTGAAAGCCAGTAGCTGTAACTTGACTTTGCAACAATTGCATCTCAAGCCTGTCATTTCCTTTTTTGCTTTTTTGTTTTTTCTGGCCAGTTTGTTGGCCTGCTCCTTTGCTCTAGTTCGAATGACCTTTCTGTTTGAGCCAGCTACGGCTGTCTGGTTTGTAATAACCTGAACTTATGTTTCTTCGTCCTCTTTCTTAATGCATAGGCAGAGCACCTGCCATTTTCCGTCAAAAAAAAAAAGACCTGGAGCCAAATGTCAGTCACATCAGTCACACATCTTCATTTTGTTGAAATGAGTGGCTGACAAGTGGGGCCAGATCAAAAGTCGTAGTTTTGTGTTACAATCGTAGTTTTCTGAAATAGAACACAAAAGTCATGGTTTCTGTTACTCGGGTACAAATAGTCGTAGTCTTGTAAAATTTACTCTCTTTCTTTTTTTTTTCTCATCTAGAAATATTTTGCAATTTTTTTGACCAAATGAACAAATATTCGAGTTCTTGTTCCACCATTGGGCTGCAAATGTCGTCTAGTTTTTTTACATATTTTTCTCTTTCAAACCTTTTTGAATTTCATTTTTTTTTCAAATTTCAAATTTAAAAACCGGTCTGGGCCGCTTTTGCAAACCCTTAGCAGAGGAGTCGAGAAGAGGACTCTGCTTTTGCACGTCACGGCCACAGGAGAAGGAGTGCTATGTTTTACGGACAGAGGCTCTGCTCATTGCATGGAGACAGAGCACTACGCTCTTCTTTTTTTGGCGAACGACAGAGTACTCTGGGAACATAGGCTGTACTATTCGTTTAGATATATTCTTTGTTAGCTGAAAAATGTAGTTCCCCTATAAACTCGCATTTGTCCTTTACCTTTTATAGGACTTCAAACTCTGAGTTGAGTTAGCCTTAAAATGTGTGGAGGCTTTGAAAATTTTATTTACCCGCACTCAATTTCTTTACCAAAAAAAAATATAAAACACATTGAATATTTGTTTGGTATTAACCATCTGTTTATTAATTTGTAAATTTCAGGGGCAACCAGAGTGATGACTCGGTAAGCAATATTGCTCGCAATAAGCAGCATACATATGCATCTAACATCCATATGGTTGTCTTTCATAACATGCATGTGATGTTTTCTTGGCAGATTTATATTGTTGACTAAGGCTGCAGGCTAATCGTCATGTGACCCATCCCGGGACACCACTTTTCATAGCTTCATGTGAACGTAGGCGCTGCACTGCATTAATCAAAACACTGGATCATGCCTAGGTCATATGCACAACTTGCAGAATAAGTACAAACACCCAAATTTATTGAAGTCAATAGGTTTTTAGCCGGACCCTAGCGACCGGTGTAATGGTTATATTCGCTGTCAACTCTCTTGACAATGCACTTGGTTCGCTTGAGATGGAACAAATGTTTCACATAGAGGGGTATATATGTGGCTCTGACTTTGGTTTGAAAGCATTTAGGTATACATGAATAACTTACATAATTCAATACAAAATAGTTTGCTTACATTCATCCAGTGCTAGAAATATAACACACTTACTTTATACGGAAATAATTTCAGCAATTCATTATGTCAGCCAATGTTATATATGAGGGCAGTGCTACATCTAGTGCAAGCAACAATAGTATTCCACTGTTTCCCATGAGGCTCGAACCGAATAACATATTTTCAATATGGTGGATAGAGAAGCCCGAATAATGATGGGTAATGTGGAGATGAAAAAATTGAGTGAGTGTAGATAGCTACATTTTATCGTTCCGAGTTACTATCAATTTTCTTAGAAAGCCTGAAACGAGTATTATTATAAGGTTGCATGAACAACTATTTCACCATATACATTGTGGGTATGTTTTCGCCAGAAAGTGATGGTACGGAATGTTTGAGTGTTCACATAATGGTTGGTGTATTTTCCACTATGCAAGGGGCCAAAGTAGTCTTCGAATGCAGAGTTATCAATAACAAGCCCAGCCCCATTTATTGACATTACTCACCGGTACCTAATACTTTTTGCATCTAGAAAGCAAAATTACTTTATTCTCAACAATTTCTTTGTTCTAGAATAATCTCAAGTACAGCTGACAATTTGTTGAGATTTTTTCAAGGTTGTACAGTTCAATATTAGAAGAATTTGATATTTATAATGACTAGCCTTTTCCACCATATATGCACCCAGAAGTGAAAATGAAACAATTGGCAACTTTTAAGATATTGTCAAACCACATTGGTAGTTGTAGCTACTTTAAGCAAACACAGATATGCAACCCAATCTGCAAATGTTTAACTGGACAGTAGTCATTTACAAACATGTCAGTATAATAGGGAGGAAATATATTTCAGTATCATCTTTCTAAAATATATTTCAATACATAATGTATCGTTGCTGCTTAGTAAGAGTTGAAAATTTGAAACACTGTGGAATCTCTGCTTCTTCCAATCATTTATCTGTGATTATGCTGCTGTACATAGGAGCTAGTAGGGAAATTATAGAGGCAAAAGACTGGGAAAAAAGGACATTGTCTCCAAACCCATTATGGCGCTCACTAAGTCACTGCAGAGCTGATGGAGCTTGCTGATTTCTTGACACAAGAGGTTGTATTGAAACAATGTAATATTTCTTATTATATATTGCATTGTATTCACTTCACTCAGATATAGCAACCAACACCTAAGCAGCATCTGCGAGTAAAATTCAAAACCAGTCGGTTCAATATCCCACCGGAGTAATCTCCTTACTGTGCCAGTCATGGGTAAGTCCGAGACCAGTTATAATCTAACACATTATGTCAGGTTGGGTAATGTCTCACTGACCTGCTGCAAGAACATCCGTGGGGGGGGGGGGGGGGGGGGGGGGGGGGGGGGACCGATGGCTATATATCTTTCTCCGCTATATAGGCTAGCAAGAGCAACTCCAACTCCAGCCCCTACTCAACATTTAAGGGCCGAGAACCAAAAAATCAGCTCCAACAGAGCCCCAACTCGGGTCCCTACACTGGGGAGGCCCCCAGATTTCCCCCTCCAGCCCCTGCATCGACGGGGTCCGGAGGCCGGCCCCTACTCCATCCTCTTCGCTCCCGCGCTCCGAAATCCTTTGCGCCACCTCGCCTGCCCTCCCGCCACCTCTCACCGGACGCCGGATCTAGGCGCCGCCGCCCCAAATCCACCGGATCCAGGCGCCGCCGCCCCACATCCGCCGGACCATCATCCTCGGGGGCGAGACAGCGAGTCCAGAGGGAGTGGGGCGAGACGGTGCCGCCGAGGGAGCGGAGCAGGACGGCGTGCCTGCCGGAGAGTCCAGGGCAGAGAGAGAGAGAGAGAGAGAGAGAGAGAGAGAGAGAGAGAGAGAGAGAGAGAGAGAGAGAGAGAGAGAGAGAGAGAGAGAGAGAGAGAGAGAGAGAGAGAGAGAGAGAGAGAGAGAGAGAGAGCGATGCGAGCGCGGCGAGCGGAGGCTAGCGCGGCGTAGTGAGGCGGGGGCGGCGGCGTCGCAGCCAGAGGCGGCGGGGAGCGGGGGTGGCCGGCGAGGTCGCTGGAGCGGGGATGGCCGGCGGTGTGGAGGAGAGAAAGATATAGAAGAGAGATCAACGGGCGTGGGAGATAGAAGAGAGAATAAAAGAAGGTGAGAGGATGACGGGTGGGCACCATCTAAATAAGGGCTGTGGTGTAGGGGCTGCTGTTGGAGCGATGATAAAAATCAAGACCCTAGAATGAAGGGAGAGCCCCTACTCACCATGTAGGGCTTTGGTTTAGGGTCTCCCATTGGAGTTGCTCTAACAAAATCTGACAGCTTTTCTTGTCTTATGCTGTCACACGGGAGTGATATCTCACTGCTCTATTGTGGATGTGTTTGGTATGTTGACCGACTGCTTTTTCAATTTCAAATCCAAAAACACTTTGTGGCATCAATTTTGATTAAAAAATTGCCAAATAAGCTGGACCACAAACGAATATCAAAAATTTATTTAATGATATGGCACATCAATCATAATACAATTAGCACGAGAGTGAAAATAACAACATTGAAAGACAATAACAACATATTTGTAATCTAAATATCAAATAGCTTTTTCAACACTACTAGCAACACCCTTTTCTCTTGTCCTTGCGACAAAGATTGACTTAAACACTTCCGGAGCTTGACTTTAACTTTCTCCTTTAATTCAAAACTTTCTAATTGTTGTGAATCGTCCTTGGGTCCAAACATGGCTAGGCCTGCTCACATGCTAGGCGGACGCCATTCCACCACTAATCTTTTTACTAGACTAGCAAGTTGGGACTCCGCTCCCACCGTCTTATGCACATGTGTACACATGGCCACACTATATGGGCATAATCTCAATGGGTCGGGTGTCACACCTTTTGAGATAGTGATTTACGAACTATCTATTTAGTATGGGGTTGTGTGTGGTACTGAAAAATGAGTTGCGATGTTCAGACTGAAAAAGTAATATCATTGCTAGTCTATGTTTTGTTATTCTTATAAATTCTTGTGATAATATATTAAATCTTTGATGTATCATCTTATATATTATGATTTAATGATATTTTACATTAAGTTGCAATAACAATATTTTTTTGAATGGTTAAAAAGTATAACAAACAATATAAACACTGCAGTTTTTATCTTTACGTACTCCCTCTGTCCAGAAATATAGTGTACATCTAGTTTTGTCCTAATTCAAATTTTTTAAACTTTGACCAACAATAGCTAAAAATATATATTATTTCAAAGTAAGATAGTTATATATTACGAAAGTTCATTTCACGATGGATCTAGTAAAAGCTTTTTTATGTTGTCAATCTTTACGGTTTTTTTAGATATTATTAGTCAAAGTTGAAAAAGTTTGACTTAGGACAAAACTAGATATACACTATATTTCTGGAGGGAGGGAGTACATGCTATATGTGATTCAGTTACAGTCAGATTTCATTATAAGCCTACCGGCTTTTAGTTTCAGAAACAAGAAACTCAAGACAACACAAATATATACTGGCCCGCCTATTCTCTCAGCAGCTCCAGATCTCCTGCACGGCATCAGCCGGTTGGGCAAACCCCTCCATGATAAGGGCGAGCGCAATGGCCCTGTATGCCTGCTGCGTGAGGTGGATGCCGTCCCAGCTCACGCGACGCGCCGGGTTCTCGCAGGCACTGGTCCCTGGTGCACCGCACATCAGGTTTATGTTGAAGTTGTAGGATCCACCCGCCCCGCAGCACGCTTGAAGAAGCGAACCCTCCTCAAACCCTGTGATATATATATGATCCGTGACACGTGTTATTAAACTATAACAATAGACATATATATACATATCTGATATATCAGAGTTTTATATTTTTCGAACAGTTGATCGACCTGTTAATTAGTACCTAGGATCGAGGCATGGTCGAGGAGGTGCATGAAGGCGCCGTAGTAGTCCGCATAGATGATGTCGATGTCAGTGTTGACCTTCCTCAGGCCTTCAATGGCCGCCTGGAGCTGCTCGTTGTGGTACTGGGCGAAAGAGTTGTAGCTCTTGAGGCAGCCCCTCTCGTCATGGTCGGTGGAGCCGAACGCGGAGAAGAGGGCGAGGTAGCTCGGCGAGCACCCGATCGGAAAGTTCCCGGGGATGATGATCTGGGTCGCTCCTAACTCGATCAGTTCCTAACATGGTTGATCAATTAACTAACATGGTTGATTGATTAACAAGTGACAACAAATATCAAATGCCGTGACTGGTACTAATTATACAGTCTTAGGATGTTGAGTCTGCTCAACCAACTTTGAAGAAAGTGACCAGGAAGGGCTCGAAGCAACCAACCGCTGGTGGGGATTTGAATTTAGGTATCCAAGTTTTACAAGTTGTGGTAGGATGGAAGAACTAGTATTGTGCGTTAATTAATTGAATATTTTGATCGATCAGCTGCCGACCTGCCAACATTTCAAGCCTGTGACAAACCTGGATATATATGACGATCTAGTGTTTAATACCTTGGTGACGTCCATGATGGTGTTGATAACCTGTGGCACGGAGGCCTTCATGCTCTCGACGGACCTCATCCCCTGGAAGAAAGCGTAGTTGTAGTCGTTCCCGCCGATCTCCCCCACCAAGAACAGCGCGCTGGCGAGCTTCTTCGCGCAATCTGAATGGCATCAGGATCGCACACACCCACATTGCAAATATTTAGGTTCATATGGATGTTACCACTGCCATGGATGTGCGTGTATGCGCTGTCGTTGTACCTTCCGGCGAGGAGCAGGTGGCGTTGAGGTAGGACTTGAACCAATCGAGCTGCGAGCTGAGCGGCAGGCTCGCCGGCGGCGCCATGACGCCGCTCTGCAGCAGGGACACCCGGTCCAGCGCCGTCGCGCCGGCCACCGCGAAGTTGACGCCCCTCGAGAAGTCAGCGCCCTTGTCCAGGTACGGGCTCACCAGCGGCAGGTTCAGCGCCATCGCTGCATCGACGACCAACAGCACGATCAGCCGGAACGCGCAAATAATTAGGAGACATTTCATTCTTTGTAACATATATAATTCTTTCATGCATGGCGCATGGAGATGTGTCGCTGATCGACGTACCGAAGTAGTCGACGATGAGGAGGCCGTCGGAGCAGCGGCCGGTGGGCTTCCGGAGGGTCTGACCGTAGGGGTAGCTGCCGATGCTGGCGAAGAACCCCGCGGCGCCCTCCCGGAGGAGGTTGCCCGTGTCGGCGATCGAGTCGCCGAAGCTGTAGATCGCGTCCACGGAGCACTCACCCGCCGCCGCGGGATGCACGAGCAGCAGCAAGCAGCTCATCGACAGCACTGCGCAAGAATAGAGCTTGGCACGTCGAGCTATGGCCGCCATGGCCGTCGCCTACCTTAGCTAGCACCCTGCCTTTGCACGCGACACGGTACGAACGAACAAGATGTGTTGTTGCAAAGCGCAGTTATACTCTCAGCCGAGTCAGCTCCATGCGTACAAGGCATTTGGTTGACTCATTTGGTTGGGAAAATGTTGTGGATAGCGGTTACATGCACTGGTTTGTTTGCTGGCTTCAATTCGGAAATGGTGTGTCGATCTCTTGCTGTGATCGGGATTGGTTGGGGCAGATTACCAGGTCTGACGGGTGGGGCCATGAGCGACCTTGTTGGTGGGCATTTGGTCAACCTAACTAACTACCCACCCACTGATGTCTTATGACATGGACAAAATTGTCTATTTTCTTTTTCCTGGCTCGACCTGCAGGATTCTAACATTGTACTAGTAAAAATGCACGTGCGCCACGCACGTGTCCGACCAAATGACATCACTTGGCAGGACTTTATCATAAATAAAAATATATGATGTACTGTGTACATATCATAAAAAAAAATACACTTCTGACACATCATTGCATTTAAGTACCATAACGACATTAACACGACAAGCTCAAGATCTGATAAAATAACGACATTGCTTGAAATTAAAGATGCTAATTGACTGTGAGACATAAAAGACATGACGTGGGACATAGTTCTTATTCATTATCGGTAACGATAGCGACCATAAATAATTGAGAGTCTTCATTTTAATGCAACCTCAAAGCACATTCATATCTTTCAGGCGGTCAGGGCCAAGCTGACATGCTTGATGAAGCGCATTTGTTAGACGCGTTTGAAATCCTACAATTTAATGAAGAAAAAAATCAACGCCAATTCAGTTGTAGGTTACAAAAAATGAAATGGACCAGAACACAATGTTGCTATATTTACCTCTCATTGCCTCAGCTTCTGGCCTGTCGGGCTCAAAAATAGTTTTGCTATATCGAGTAGTGACAAGAACACCTGCATTTAAATAATTTGAGGATATGAGAGGTAAGCAGGCAATGGTGAGAAAATATTGTGTTCATTACAAAATATGTGTTCATTCGATACCTCTTCTTTTGTTCATTTGCACATGGAGTGCAGCAATATGGAGAAAATAAAATATGCTCAAAATCCATCAATAAAGCGTCTGTGAAATCAAAATCAATCAATAAAGCTTCTGTGAAAACAAAATTAGTGGTGCATTTGCTTATTATAGTAGCGTGCCATGTGAAACTCATCACGGACAACTTCATGCCTTGGGAACCAAAAATCATAATAAGAAAATGTGTTATGCTAATAAGAACATGGCGTGGGTAAAAATTGAGATTGTTGCGCATGCATACTTTAATCTCAACTGAACAGTTCCTTGTAAAAGAAATCTCAACTGAACAGCTACAAATCAAGTACATGGACAGATGCCAAGAAAAATCACAGAAAGAATCAAGACATCATCGAGCCTAAACAGAACAAAACCGTCATCAAGTTCAAATCTGGAGGAATTCGTACTACAAACCAAATTAAAAAAGTACAAATTCAAACTCTTGTAATCAAGTGTATGCTAAAGCAATTCACGAATAGATATGGAATATTTATACTGGAATGAGACAGAAGCTAGTAGATGGCAAAGAGCTGACCTGTCTGATCTGAACCATTACTGAGTTCCTTCCAGCAAGTCTAGCTAGTGAAATAATTAGAGTCCTCCCATACAAAAAAAAAAAAACATTTAATCTATTCACCCTAGTAACACAACAAATATTATTTGAGTAACAAAAGCAACGAAAATAAAATCAACATGTTTAATATAGGTGCAACCTAGTCAATTTTAAATTGGAGAATAGAAAGTAGTACACTGATAAGATCTGCCGGTGCAACCGAGTCAACTATGAAAGTATGAAACCAATCTGTATGCTGGAATTCTCAAAGAAATGTGCAACTATTTCGTTATTTGCCCACGAAATATTTTGAACTTAAGTCTGCTTCGGGAACTTTGTAGGAATTCTCAAAGAAATATGTGCAATTATTTCCTTGTCAGTGTATTCATGATGCGCAGAAAAAGAACCAGAGAAATACTTACAGCATAAAGACAGAGCTTCTAGTCTATACTCTATACCAAAACAGATCCTCAGCTTAAAAACGGGACTGAGATTTTATGACTCAAAGAAAAACTTATTTCAGTTATGACAACGGTATAACTGAAATAATTTCTGCGTAGGCAAGTGTCCTATTCCTGTTGGACACCACATTAATATAAAAAATAGCTGGGTGAGACAATTTGTCAAACACATAGCAGGCAAGACAAAAAAAGGAAGATTGTGGCTGCTTGGAAGTAGTTAATCTCACCAGATGCCCCTGGTCCAATCTTAACCTGATCACTGACAACCATATTTTTTTCCTTCAGATATGCGTCTGGCAAACTTGTTACTCTATTTGATTAAAAAAACTTGTTGCTTTATAAGTAAAGTGAGACAGGCATAAAGAGAAGTGCAGAAAATGTAAGAGTGCAAAACACAACGCTTCAGGCATGGAAGTGCCAATAATGACTCAGTTATTCAAAAAATTCCAAGTTCACTAAATCAGTATGATCAGGTAAGCAGGGTTCATATGCTTTTCTTGTGTCATATGCTTTTCTAATATAATTCGAGACAAACTATTTTTGTCAGTATTGGATACATTCAGAGATCTCACGGGTCTGCATGTCAGATATCACAAAATCTCAAATTCAGCATTCCATGGATGTACCTTGCAAGTCGATGAGCAGCATGGACAAGACATAGGATCATAACTGCATACATGCATGCATCTCCTTCCTCTGTATTGCGATCTACCCGTCCACAATGCCAAGAATCCTAGCATCAATAAGATTAGACGGGATTGGGATTGAGATCAAACCTAGCAATAAAAGACCCGACTGCAAGATCGAATCCAAATAGCCTCAACAGAACGTATGCCACTTACCTTCGCTAGATTTGGAAACACAACGATGCAGACATGGAGGTCGGGAGCAGTGAAGATCCTAGGATAGAGGAAGAGGAATGGAAGGCAATATATGATGGTCTGCTCCTTTGCGACACCTCAAGTCCGGCAGGGGGGAAGAGGCAGCGTCGCAGCCTTCGCATATCCCTGCGGCGGGATTCGGAAGCAGCAGCAGGCTGCAGGCGGCTGCGGCGCCAAACTTGGACCATATATCACCGGCGGATCTGGCGCTGAGGCCGTGGAAGACGACGGCAGAGGTGGAAGATCACGCCCTCGTCCTTGTCTACCATCACGCCCACCGTCTGCTCGCCCGTCGCCCTGCCGCCCTTGTCCGCATGTCGCTCGCCGCCCTACGCCGCTCGCTCACGAAAGCCGCGCAGCCGCCGCCAGCTCGTCATCGCCCACGGCCGCTTCCCGTTTGTGAAGATCTGGCTGTGGATGTGGGAGGTAGGAAATCCAGAAGGAAAGAATTCATGGGTAAAAAGGAAACAAATAAACTGGACGGTAATCAAGGAGATGGGAACGCGGGTGGCTAGCCGGGCGTGCGGTAGAAAAAAACTTAGAATCGTCATACTAAAATGAACTAATTTGGACATTTGTCCACCTCCAATGTCCATCCTTACGTGGACCCGGGCCCAGCATGGCAGGATCCGATGGTAGATATTAGAAGTGACCTTTTCGATCAAGGGTGAATTTACAGGTGGGTAGATTCTGACAGGTCAAAACTATTTTCCTCGCAACTGGTTCTTTATTGGTTTATTATTATTGGTTTAGAGAAGTACTATCACTCCGTATAAACATTGAAACAGTTATTTTCAAAGTAATCACGTACGGACGTGTTTGGTCATCGCCGCTTTGACTCTGGTCTACAGGTGGCAACCCATCCTTAACCAGTCAAATTGCGGGATGATTGTGTTAATGTCCTTCACCGTATCTCACTTTCATCTAGCAAGTACACAGATTGCAATTACGTTACGCAACGTGTAGGTACGTCACAACTAACTTTTCAAGGTAGAGTAAATTTCAGAAACCTGCGCCTTTTTGACAAATGTTGCAAAAAAACTACAACTAGTGAATTTACAACTATTTTGAAACTTGAGTTAGGCTGACATGTTGGGCCACAATTCCAAAGGTGTAGTTTGTTATAATCAGATGGCGAAATAATTGTAGATTTCTACAACACACTAAAAGTTCTAGATTTCTGCATTGTTATGTGGGATTGAAATTACAAAACAAACAGACCCATGATTCCAACGAAGCAGCATGGACAAAACTCATAAAGAATCTTACCCTATATTTACTATTCTTCTTTGTAACCCCACGTTAATCCAATTAAATCCTGTATATCTTTAGAAGAAACAAACATCTGAACATTGAATCTGAGTCAGTGGCCTCACCACAACAAATGTGGTTTTTTATGACATATATCTTGTGGCACAAAGGCACTATGTTTTATGATGGTTTTTCGAGTAAGTCCTGTTTTCTGAGAAACAAATGTCTGTCACTAAATTAACCCACCACTACATCGTGATTATTATTAAACATCACAATACATTAATAAGAAAATGTCAAGAATTTATATCATCCCTGCAGGCATATATGGCCTACCTACAATGGTTGGTCCCATAACCAAGTGTCAAGTGGGGGCCCATATGTCAACTATTTTAAGGAAACTAAAGGCAAAATGTGGGTGTTTTAGCATACCTTTTTTTATTCTATATTTACAAAAAGAAAAAGTAGGAGAAACTTAAAAAATACACGCCTATCGTACATTCAACATCCAAGATACAAATTATTTTCATGTATTGTATTGTGAAGATGTCAAAGCAATAATTTACAATCAAGAAATCAATTCACCAATAATAACATGCAAAATTTATGAAGTAATTTAAAAGATAATTTCTAGGAAATCTTCACAATATATTCGAAGTTTGTTTGTTTTGTTGTATATTCAAAAACTAAATTCAAATATAAATATAGTAAAACCCTTAAGCGTAGAAAGACCCAAAGCTCTCGAACACCTAAGCCCCAACACGTGTGCATTTTGGTCTGGCCAACCGCTCAGGCCTTGTTTGGTACCTAGGCTGAGCCCGTTCAGAGCTATCCAAAAACAAAAAAAAAAAGAAAAAAAAGAAAGAAGAAAAAGATGTAGCGGGGATTCGAACTTTCGACCACCCATCACAATGCGGCCTCGCCTCACCACTTTGCTGCTCACTCATATGCGACAGATGCAGGCGACAGATGCAGGCGTTGGGTATCTCACACGTGGGTAGCTTTTCAGCCCAAACAATGCATAAGAAAAACTGTTTGGTGGAATTCTGCAAGAAAAAAATATCGTTGATCGACTATAATAAGCACAAAAGATTCTGAACACCCCATAAGTACATTTGCATATAGAAGATAGATTAAGGACTACTACCTCTATCTCAAATTACTTGACGTTTTTGACTTTTTGATATCACGTTTGACCACTCGTCTTATTCAAAAATTTTGTGCAAATATAAAAATAAATAAATCATGCTTAAAGTATCTCTAATGATAAACAAACCATAACAACATAATTGATATTTGCACAAAATTTTCGAATAAGACGAGCGGTCAAACGTGATTTACAAAAGTCAAAAGTGTCAAGTAATTTGAAATGGAGGGAGTACGTACCATCAATTTGTTATGCATGCATAACTTTCCATAGGTAAATATCCATGCGTGATGAGATGCATAAATTTAACATGTGTGTAAATAGTGCAGAAACACATTTTTTGATCAAACATCCCGCTACAAACACACCATCGCTTGAATGATCCATGCAAATCCCATGCTCTCTAACTAAAAGATTGGACTAAGTATTGTGCCTGCATAGCGCGTGAGTGTATACATTTGTTATTCTTGTTATGTCATACAAAATGTACAACAAAATGTTCTTAATAAAACAATGAACTTGTAATTAGTGAATCTGCCATTTTGATCAACATCTAGACCTAGTCTCTTAGTGTAAATTGTAAATGTGTGCTATGAAATAATAATTCAAGGGTCAAATAAGAGTGGTTGTTGTTGCCCTCAATTCCATTAGGAAGTCGCAAAGCCTTAATCACACATGGATGATCAACCTAATTAAGCAAATCCTACACAGCTTCGCATTGTCCTTTTCCATTTGAAAAATGGTTGCACAGCATCCAACAAGTCGATCATAGTATCGACTCCAAATTTTACAAATCCATGATCATAAGACAATTTTGTTGAATGTCTCATTTTCAAGGATGTAGGATTAAAAAATCGTTGATCTCATTCTAATAATTTGACAAAAAAATTGTGATAGAATTAATGAAGCATTATACAGTGTAGTCACTTGAGAGATAGGCTAATTAGGAATTCAATCATATACCTTAGTATGTGTAACATCCCCACCCTAATCACACTTCTAATGGCACCATTAGTGCGAAACAAGCAAAATTTCAAGTGATCATGTTTAAAGATTTCAAACGAATCCTTCAATTGCAAATATGATCAAAACGGAGCTTGAACTACTGCTTTCAAATTTTGCACAAAATAGGGCTCAACAAAAATTCCTTCTGGGTTCTGTGTCTCAAGATATAATTTTGGAGAATTTTTCAGAATTTTATGAAAAAGGGAAGCAGTTCAAATAATTCTGGAAGAGTTCAAACAATCTCTGTCTTAATCAACTTTTTACTCAAATTCTGTGCAGAAATTCAAAATCTTCCAATAAGAAAAAATGTTTCTGTAGCTTTAAAATTTCAACCCTGAATTTTCCAGAATTTTTCAGCACGTGGAAGGCTGTGTTTGAAGCTCACCAATTCAGCACGTTTGGGATGCTTTGGAAGAATTCGAAAAAAAATGAAAAACGCCGCGTGTCGTCTTCCCCTTCGTTGTGCTCGCGCCGCCCATGCCGAGCCCTGTGCCGGCATTGTGGCCGGCGTCACGCCGTCGACCAGCTTCCCCTTCCCGCACAGGCCATCCTCATCCATCTACCCTGCGCTGCTGTCTTCCCTATCTTTCCCTCTCATTCCCTTCTCTCTCACTCTCTTCTCCCTTTCCTCCCGAACGCACAGCCACCATGGCCGCCTCCATTTGAGCTCGAACTCGCCGCCGTTTCAATCACTCCCCGAGCTCAACACCAACAGCAAAAGTGTGCGCCAGAGGACCCTCTACTCCCTCCCAATCACACACTCCAGGATCCCGCTGTGCGAGATCGAAGCGAAAGATTCGCCATGGCCGCCGGATGAGCACCGCCGAGTTCGTCGCCAAATTCTCAACTCCGGTGAAACAATCTCCAATCAATCGCGCCGGGTGAGGCCCAACTTGAAGGCGCACCCTCCTGACATGACCTAGTCATCTCTCTCGCAGTGAGCTCGCCGGAATCTCCTTCTTCCTCGCCGCCGTCCGCCGCGCCGGGGACCTCCACGGCGAACTCCCTCCTCCGGGCTTCCTCCTCGACGAAATCATCGACCTTCGGGTCCGCGCAGTCGAGGTGAAGCTCATGATCTCTCTCGTTCTCCCTCTCGCCGCCTCCTCTCGCCGGAACGGCGCTTCGCCGCCATTCGCCGTGCCGCCACTCGCCGCCAGCTCACCTTCGCCGCGCGCACGTCACCATGCTAGTGCGCCAAGTCCGCCTTAGCTCTATAGTCACGGTTCTCCCATCTGTTTTTCCTACTTCGCCGGCGTTTGGCCGGACGCACCATTGCCGCCGCCGCGAACGCCGCCACACCCTGGCACTGCTACAATGCCAGGCCTCTTGTTCTTTTTCTTTTTCGTTTCATTTTCTCTGAAAATAAACTAAGTTGTAAAAATGATAGAAAATGACATATAGCTCAGAAAAATGAAAAATAAATTTTGTTGGAATCCTCTTGACAAGATCTATCCAATGGTGCAAGAACATCACCAAGACTCACCATAAATAATTTTACCAAATTCAGAGTGAAAACCTTAATGATTTTTTGTAGCCTTTTTTGTAAATGAACATTCATGAATTTTGGAGTGAATGCATCTCATGGAATTCCTGATCTGTTCACCAAGTGGCATATTTAAATTATGCATATTTTAGCAGTAATGGCATTCCATGCTTTTCTTTGTTACTCCCTCCGTTTTTTATTATATGACACCGTTGACTTTTTCGTTGGATTTTGACCAACAATAGAGATTAAAATAATTGCTTTTCAAATGTGAAATGAATATCATTAGATTCATCATCAAAAGCATTTTAAGGTGAACTTATACACTTAGCTATTTACACAAATATTTATAGATAAGACGAATAGTCAAAGTAATGAAAAAAGTCAACGGCGTCATATAATAAAAAACGGAGGGAGTATATTTTTGGTATTTTATTCCTGCATGATTGTAATCCCATTTTTGGATATGTCGCTGTACATAGTAGTGTCATCCTATAAAAAATGCAAAGTAAAATATTTGAATTCCATAACCATGTTAAAGAATTTCGAAATGATTTGTGTTGTCTCGACATTTTAAACCCTAAAGAAGTGTCGTCTTTTGTAAAAATACTCCAAATAGAAATAAGTTGAAAACTTTTTGTGATTTTTCTGAACACCTTGTTTATCAAAGTTTCATGTATGCATTGCATTTATTTATTATCTTTGCGTTGCATCATTATAGGAACCGACACAGGAATCGAGGACAAGGACCTTGTAGCTGAAGATCGCAGTGTTGATACTAACACTTCGAGTGTGCTGACCACCATGCCCAAGGCAAGCCCCTGTGCACTCCTATGGTTTTAAAGTTTTCCTTTTTGTCACATGTATTCGGGTCATGTCTTGTGCATTACATTGTAGGAGTTGTATGAAACCGTATATGCATTTGCCTATATGTACCTATGGGTTTGATTCAGTTTGTACAGCCACTCGGTAGATTTTCCTATGCTTAATGTCGAGTCCTCGGTAGAAAATCAGGTGGTATAGAGACAGCCCGGTATAAGTGGTTCGGGTTGCTCCTACTCTCACGTGATGATGTTATTGAATATGAGACCGAACGGGGAAGTTCATGTGCAGGTTGGGGTGGCAAGGTTCGTCCTTGTTTGCCATAGCCCCATTTGTGTCGGTTGAGGACTGTTCGTTGTGGCCCCGCTGAGCAAGATTGAATTGTACCGGATGCATGCTAGTGATATGGGAACTAGTAAACCAACGTAATTTGATATTGAATTGTTGGACGGTGCACCTCCTCTCTTTTAGTGATGAGTATTGTAGGGTGCTTGTGGGATAGTGTTTGAAGGGACAGCACACGGGCTAACTACGGATAGCCCAGCGGGGGTATCGCATGGAGGACGTGTGTCTATGGGAGAGGGGAAATCGGCCCGGCTTTATGATGTCTTGTGAAAGGTTGCCGTGCGTAACTTTTTGTGAGTGTGCGTACGTCGTGTTTTCCGAGTTTCGCCTGCAGGTTTAAATTGATTCAAATCGCCGTCCCGCGCGGTTATTGAGTACCGCTTGTTCACCGAGTCACCTCGTAGTAAGAAGTGAACCATGATGATTGAAAAGCAATTGTATTGCAACCATGTATTGCTTAGTATAGGTTGCTCACCTTTATATTTATGCAAGAACCCTTTTAATTTGGCTAAAATTTAAAAGCAAGGACCGACTTCTAGTGCTTCTTTTATGCAATCTCTTCCATTACTATGGTCAGCCCCCTGCAAGCTAGGAGTCGGCCTTAGAAGGCCATTTTTGACGGGTAAGTCTTGCTGAGTATTAGTTGCTCAGGGTTGTTGTTCAAATCTTTTGTACGGGTAATCTTTCGGTTCAGGAGAATAAGGCACATCTACGGGCTTGGTGTGCTTCATCTAGGATTTTATCATCGAGTTGTTTATCGCTTGTGCTATGCTTTTCAAACTCTTTTATGTAATCCAAATCCAAATTTAAGTTGTAATAACTAAATTTTACTTGTATTCTATTTTAATTATGCTTACGTGTGTGGTCTTTTGGATGCTTGCTTCGTCAAGTGTTACCCGATCTCGATTCTGTTAAGCAAACTCCTCATTATTTGAGGTGGGATGCTACAGTAGGCTCAATTGCCGATACAATAACATTGATGTTGAACAGACTATACATTATAACACCATACGACCCTATAAAACAAACAAGTATGTCGTCAAACCAATAAAAGACTTAATAAGAATAGTCAGTTATGTCAAAAACACTTGCCTTTCTGCAACTACTGCATAGTACCCATCTTAAAATCCTTGTCTTGGAAGTTATCAATCGAAGCTGCTCCTAGATATTACAATCGTTGAAAAAGCATGTAAACAAACAAACTATGAAGTACTACAATAAACAATGCTAAAATTCTAAAAAAAAGTATCATGAAGTACTACAATAAACAATGCTAAAATTCTAAAAAAAAGTATCATAAGATAAAAACTTCCCAAACAATATAATTAAACATTTACAAACCATTTCAGAAACGAATTTTCTAAAGTACACCGAGAAATCGCTAGAGCATCCACAGATGTATTTGGAGCTCATTCACCATTATCTACTACTTTGAGAAAACTTACACGAGCTAAAGCTAAAAAAAAAAGTAATACAAAGTGGTACTAGAGGTAGTGAGAGCTGGACGCAAACTCCCCGCAGGGTGTCGACCTATGCACTTTTCCAGTTTCCCGTATGAAGTTGACTACAATGTTGACCTCCTCATGACCAACCAAAATAGCTCTAGAGATGCATGCCAAGATTTAGATGGTGCCACAACTACTTCGTTATCCGTCTCATTTATTTATTTAGTCATTGAACGATCCAGAACAACTAAAACTTTGGGAAGGACTGCACATAATAAAGAACCGATTTTCTTCCTATATTGGCAAGAAAAAAGACATTGAGGATGAAGTAGTTAAGGAGAAAACATGGTCCATCCAAACTTTGGGGAAAAAGATGTATCAGCCAACCGGACATCAACTTTGGCAATGGAGTAGAGCACTGCGAGGAGGAGCATCGGTCGAAAGAAGACAGTGAAAAGAAACGGCGCACATACGAGTTGTTTCGGAAAGTTGGGACGAACATCACCACTTGAATTGTTATTACTCAGGGCGAACACCATTATGGGGTAGCCGAGAAAGAGAACCAAACACATCACAACACTCTAATACAACTCAATGCCAGCAACACAGCGACAACATGAAGTTATTCTCCAGCAAATGCCGCCATAGAGGAAAACTATTTTGATGACCTTAATGCTCTCAACTGTAAGGTACATATTGAGTCTGAGGTACAAAGACAACCATGTTCCATGCCTTTTTGAGAGGAGGAAGCCAGAAAATAGGAATGACCATGGAGAAGAGAGAGCAAGATCCAAGAGAACAGATATAGTGATCCGTTTAACAAATGAGATGACGTAATTAGAGAGAGGAGATAATAACAAAACACTAAAACAGTAATGTCATCAATAACAAACATGATCTTGTTACACACTTCCATGTATCCTTTCTGGTTTATCATAGATGAAGTTGTTCCAGCTAGCATTATTTTTCTTATAGAACAAGATATCATAAGAAAGACCACAAAAAACAGCTGAGCGTGAGGCGGAATGACGGCGGCATGGATCCCCCTCATTGACTTCGATGTCCTTGTGGACGGCACTGCCAATCAACGGTCGTCAGGGAGGACCGAAACCTCTCGACTGAGTGTGCCATGTCTCCTTTGTAATGCACGCTGATGAGGACATCTCTCCTGACCTTACCTTGATCAAGGATGAGCATGATGGTTAGCACCGCATCGACACTTACAAGAAGCCATTAACTCGAGCAAGGGTGAAACAATTACAACAAGAGGTGAATCTATTCTTTAATGGTACAGAATTCATTGTGAACTTACCTTTTCTAAGAATCATGTACTACCTAACAGAGATACATTTCTTGTCCTTAGATTTGAAGCTCATGCCGACTCTTAAGGCCGATCTGGACTTCCAACTTCTGGACTTTCAACTTCTGGACTTCTGGATCTGGGCTTCCAACTTCTGGACGTGCTGATGTGTAGATCTGGACTTTCAACTTCATGAAGAATTCTGTACCAATCTGGGAGGCTCCAGCCCAAGTCTTATATATGTATGAAAAGGTTATGAAGCCTACTTTCATCTGCAACAAACGGTACACTCATTGGAGTTATGTGCAAAGAGTTATGCGTGTTTTGGCCAGAGCTGTTTCTAAAGACATCCAGCTGATGATTAGATTCTGAGCTCTAAGTTCATAATGAATTCTGTACCATTATGTGAGGTTATACCCCTAGTATTATATATGGATGGAAAGCTGGAGAAGTCTACTTTCATATGCAACAGACGGTGCATCAATTGAAGTTGTGTGAAGGGAGATATGACCATTTTGGTGGAGTCTGTTCCAGACTCAGTTCGGACTTGTCCGATCTGAACGTCATGTTCCTTTTCGGCCCGTGTTTTTTTTGTCTTAGACATGTCCAATCTGTAACTTTGTTCTGCCAAGCTAGGAGGGATGTTCCTAGTATATATAGAACATGTACCCCTTGTGGAAACCCTAACCATGAATTGGAGAAAAAGAAAATAGAGAAGCCAAGTGCTATTGTCCTCAAGGTTGTGCCATAGCTGCCCCTTGAGGATTGAGAGTTGTTCTCTACCACTTGTTCTTGTGTTTCCTTGTGATTTGTAAGAGCATCGCCTCTACCTTTGTGTGGTTCAGGTAAGGCATCAGCCAAATCGTGTGTGGTTGGGCGAAATCATTTGTCACAGGTGGTTGTTCGAGCAGCTGTTGGTGCCATTGGTTCGTCAGGTTGCACGTTAATTAGCCTCAAAAGCGTGGCCCACATGAGGCCAGAAAAGAGGCCCGCTTTTGGCCTCTGCTTCACTTGTTCAGGTTGTTCTAGCAGATTAATCAGATTGTTCCAGCTGAATGGACGAATTGTTCAAGCTGGATCGACGAATTGTTCCAGCTGATTCGACGAATTATTCCTACTGGCTGCCTTCATGCTAATCGACGGATCGAGATCCTCGAGTCGCTCGACCCCTGAAGTTTATGACATCTGGGGTTGCAATCGGAGTCAGGTTGACTATGTTACCTCGAATATATGATTTTTTTTTTACCAGCTCTTTTTATGCGCTCGTAAAAAATACATATCTTTAGTGACTTCGAATTATACAAAAGTTCTACATTAAAATCAAAATGAGTGACCTCAACTTCAAACTACTAGGAACATAAAAAATTAGACAATCTGACCTAAACTTAAAACCAAAGTTGGCCTCACTTGAACCGGCAGCAACTTCACAACACCACCACATGATTCATATGTCGAAGCTGAAAATCAACGTTGTCATCTCCATTTGCGTCGTATATATCACAAGCATCAAAACGGGAGATGACAAAGTTTTATTCGTTGACATGAGCCATCACAATTGCCAACCGGGTAGCATGGCTATTCTCAGTACGCAAAAAGAAGCACTTGTCATCTCTTTGCTAAACCCCCACTTTTCTAAACCAGATCACTACACACCTTTTGTGTTTACCAAATCCGGTTTTGCTGACATGAACAGGGGATGGTGAATTTGATTGACACGTAGACACGTTGCAGTCACTTGCTAGCTAGTACAAGCTTTGTTCTTCTTGACAGAACCTTTGAGCTTGGGTGGTGAGCTTGTATTCTCAGCACCTCGCTTCTTCTTGTTCTTCACAGGAGTTGCTTTGAAGCTGCTCGGGGAGGGCATGTCACTTACTTAAGCTTGACTGCTGTTTTCAGTTCCTCCAGATTTCCTTGACCTCTCCATATTGATTCAAAGATAATCCAGAAACCCCTATTTGATTTCGCCCTAGAGGGCAGGGAACGAACTCAACTATCCTAGTGGAACTGGAAAGGGATACACACCTCACCGTCGATGCCAACGCTGTTAACCTAGACCATTCTGCGATCAGAACCTCCCTTGATTCGCCAAGCCTCCGCGTGCAAGTTGGAGAGGGAGATGCAGTTGCGATCCATGCCAATTACACGTCACCATGCCCATGTGTTATGCTTTTTTTTTTTTTTGCGAACTGCCCATGTATCATGCTTAATCATCAAAACCGCCATATTCTCTGCCCATGTCAGCAAAACCAGATATGGTTTAGCAAACAACAAGGGTTAAGTAAACCAAAGATTAATTAGATAGGGGGTTATCCAAACACAGGCCATCTTTGCGGGGAGTGAAATGAACTTTATCCTTTCTTAAACAAGTAGAGGACATGCAATGAATGTAGCTAAGGTTGACTGTACGAGGTTGTCTATAATTGTAAACTATATAAACCTCGAGGGAAACGTGTTATGAGATCTTCCTAATCAGCTGGAACACCACGAAATTAAAAATCTTAGCTTAGGCAGTTGTCTTGCTGTTTGCATCCTACTCCCGGCAGGCAGTTTTTGACTAAAATATTGATGAACTTCTCCTCACGCTCAAAGATTTTCTGTTTTGTCAGCGTTAGTTTCTTAAGAGATGTTTTTTAGATAAAGGGAATTTTATTTCATCTAGAAAATGAAAAAAATCCCGGCCTCTACATCACTTGATGTATTTAGCCGTCCATTATTACAAACCTCAACTATGTGTAGACTCCATCTATCACATAGGACAAATGACAAATCACCAAACAGTTGGTATACAAATAGTAAAAAGTTCTTCAACATAACCTATTACTAAACTTCCACCCATGTTTGGCGAAGATTTCCATTGTCACCGTCTCCAAAAGGCGGCATGCCTTTAGCATGGATGTTCTTCCTTCCTCCTTTTGGAACAATGACCAAGTTCTTATCCAGTACGTGGCTCTGTAAATTACCTGCATAAGAGTTAGAATAGCAATTTTATCAAAAACAACATCATTCCGGTTTCGCCATAATGCCCAGCATATAGCGCCGATTCCCACAAGCATCTGTCCTCTATCCTTATGTAAAAAGCCATCTATCCAATTACCAAACATATCAGCAACATTAATAGGTGGTTTTATACCAAAGGATAACTCTATCAACCTCCAAATTAATCTAGCAAAACTGCAATCAAAGAAAAGATGTTGTATAGTTTCCAAATTACTACAGAAACAACATTTATGATTTCCATTCCAGTTTCTTCTAGCTAGATTGTCTTTGGTAAGAATAACCTCCTTATGCAAGAACCACAAGAACACCTTAATCTTTAAGGGCACTTTCATCTTCCACAAGTATCTATTAGTTACGGCAACACTTGTATCTAAAATTGCTCCGTACATTGATTGAACCGTAAACCCGCCACTTTGAACTAGCGACCATTTGAAGGAGTCCGATTCATCAACAAGATGTACGTCTAGTAATTTATTAACAAGATGGTGCCAAGCCACGAGTTTATCGCCAACTAAGGATCTTTGAAAAGAAATGTTTAGTGGGACTGAACTCAAAACGTTAGATACTGTGTCATGCTTCTTCCTTACTATGTTATATAGAATAGGAAATTGGTCTCTTAAAGTACTATCTCCTAGCCACTTATCCTCCCAGAATCTAGTTTGAGTGCCATCTTTCACAATGAAAGAACCAAACTGTAAGAATTGTTCTTTAACACTCATAAGACCATACCAGAAGTGTGAATCACTAGGTTTTGCTTGTACTTGAGACAAAGTCCTATTATTTAAATACTTGTTTCTTAACAACTGTTGCCAAAGCCCATCCTCATTTATAAGTTTGTATAACCATTTACTTAGTAAACATCTATTTTGAACCTCAAGGTCAAGTATTCCAAGTCCTCCTTGGTCTTTTGGTCTGCATATTATATTCCACTTTGCAAGTCTATATTTCTTTTTATGTTCATCCCCTTGCCAAAAGAACCTAGACCGATAACAATCTAGTTTATTTAGGACTCCTTTTGGTATTCGAAGAATGAACACATAAAGAGTGCTAGACTGCTTAAAACGGAATTAATAAGCACAAGTCTTCCGCCATATGATAGATGTTTACCCTTCCAACTGCTCAATTTCTTCTCGAACTTTTCCTCTATAATTTTCCAATCTTTGTTACTTAATCTCCTATGATGCATAGGTATGCCTAGATATCTGAAAGGATAATCCCCCATATCACACCCAAACAATTGTGTATACTCCTGTTCATAATCCTTTGCCTCCCCGTAACAGAAGATTTCACTTTTATGAAAATTAATCTTCAAGCCTGATAACTGCTCAAACGCACATAGAAGCAGTTTCATATTCTTGGCTTGCTCAAGATTATGTTCCATAAATAAAATCGTATCATCTGCATATTGTAAAATTGAAAGGCCATCATCTATTAGGTGTGGTACCAGCCCGTTGATTTGGCCCTCCTCTTTTGCTCTAGCTATCAAAATAGCCAACATGTCTACCACCAAGTTAAACAAAATTGGGGACAAAGGATCCCCCTGTCTTAGTCCCTTTCTTGTCTAAAAGTATCTTCCAACCTCATCATTAACCTTTATGCCCACACTGCCCTTCGAGACAAAACTCTCTATCCATGAACACCATTTCTTAGAAAATCCTTTCATCCTTAACGTTTGTTGGAGGAATGACCACTTGACTTTGTCATAGCTTTCTCAAAATCAAGCTTCAATATGACACCATTCATTTTTTTCGTGTGTAGTTCATGGATAGTTTCATGTAGAATTACCACGCCTTCCATAATGTTTCTTCCCGGCATAAATGCTGTTTGAGACGATCTTATCAAATTACCAGCAACTTTAGATATCCTACTAACTGCCACTTTTGTGAATACCTTGAAACTCACATTAAGTAAACATATAGGTCTAAATTGCTTAATTTGAGTAGCCTCTTTCTGTTTTGGTAGCAATGTTATAATACCGAAATTAAAGCTGTGGAGAGGTAGATTTCCATTATGAAAATCACTAAACAATGCCATCAAGTCCCCTTTGATTATCTCCCAGAAAGCTTGATAGAATTCAGCTGGGAAACCGTCTGGACCAGGTGCTTTGTTATGCTTCATTTGAAAATAGCCTCCTTCACTTCAGCCTCACAGAACACTTCTGTGAGCACTCATTCTCCTCACTCGGGACTTGTGGGATATCATCTCGATTTTGTTCTATCAATGTGAAATCATTACTATCTGAAGGTCCAAAAAGACCTTGATAGAACTTTGTAATATATGATTTCAACTGATCATCACCTCGAATGATTTGATCACCATCCTCAAGCTGGAAGATCCGCGTTCTTTTGTATTTACCATTGGCTACCAATTGAAAATATATCGTATTACTATCACCTTTCAACAGTTGTTTCTGTTTTAGATCTTTGATACCATTTAATTTCTTCTTCCCTCAATAGTTGGACAAGCCTTTCTTTGAGACATTGTTTCAAATCCACCTCATATGGCTGTAACAATGTTGTCTCGGCCTTTTTGTCAAGTTGTCCCACTATTTCCAGGATCTCTTGCTTTTCTTTCTTATATGTACCACAAATATTCTTTGCCCATCCTCTCAAAAATTGTCTGAGTCTTCTTATTTTGTTTTGCCATTTCTGTAATGATGAGTTTCCCCTATTCTCCTTTTGCCATACATCCTTTACTAGATCATAAAAACCCTCCCTCAAAAGCCAGCCAAGTTCAAACTTGAACATATGCTTTGCACCTTGAGTGGGGTTTCCCGTATCTAAGAGTAAAGGAGTATGATCTGAAATTTCTCTGTTTAATGCCTCTACAGTTGCCTTAGGATATTTCAAATCCCAGTCTGTACTTATTAGAACTCTATTTAATCTTTCGAAGGTCGGCACAGACAAGTTATTTGCCCATGTAAATTGCCTTCCGACCAGATCAAGTTCTCTTAAGTCCAAACCATTAATGACTGCATTAAACAGAAAAGGCCAACGATCATCATATCTATCATTATTCTTTTCACTAGGATTTCTAATAATATTGAAATCCCCTCCAACCACTATGGGTAGTGACTCAATGTGGCAGGTGTGTACCAACTCAGTAAGGAACAACTCCTTGTACTCGTTTTGTGCAGCACCCTTCCTTATTTTTGAGCTTGAATTTCAAATAATAGTCACCGTGTGAAATTTCCCCTATATCATAGGAATCCAAATTAACTCCCACAAGTATTCCTCCAGACCTACCCCTGGGTGATGTCGAACTCCATAAAAAAAATTTTCCGCCACAAAAGTGTTTTAGTTCAGCATCTGTAAAATCATCCCTACCAGTTTCAAGGAGAGCAATGAAATCAAGTCGTCGTTCTAAAGAGGTGTCCGCTAGAAATAATGATTTAGCCAAGTCTCGACCTCTGCTATTCCAAAAGACACCTTTCATTTAGACCTTTGCAGTTTCTTTTTATTTTCTATACACGCCTTTCGCTTATTCAACTTTTTATAGGAATTAGACTTCTTTCTCCTGGGCACAGCTTTAAAGTCATTCAGTGAATGACTACTGTCCTCACCCAAGGGTTCCTCATTTAAGTCACCACATAGGTTCCCTAATGTGAGAAAGTCCAATCCATCATCAGTTCCATCATCACTATCATCGTTTTCAATCTCCACAATATTGGCATTTTTTTCTTAGGCACCACAAATAATCTATCAACTTCAACATTCTTAATACAAGCTACTCCTCTCAAACTATTTACTCCCATTGATACCCCTAAAAAATTAATATTTGTAACTATTCAGGTAAAGAAAGAATAGAAAGGCTTGTACGTTCAGTGAAGTCCAGGTTTCTCTTAGCCTTAACCCTCTCAGCCCTGTCTAACGAGTGCTCGTCTGAGGAGCCGCTCCTGCGCCTGCTTCTTTTTCTGGCGTATTCTTCAGTTCTGGAAGCAGCAACAGTTTTTTTTTTTTTTTTTTTTGAGAAACGGGGTTGGTTTTATTAAATATAGAAAGATATTACAACCTGCCCCTTTTGATGGAGCGCCTGACAGAAATAAGAATTACAACATGGTCCATCGCAGGTGCTCAAAGACAAAGATGTCTCCATCCTCGCCGAACGAAGCCGCCGCCGCTGCTTGGTTCTCCTCACCCGCCGGAAGGAAGGAGGAGGACCAAGGATGAAGCTTGAGGCCGGTCCTCGAATGGACGAAGCAACATCAGTTTTTGAAGCCATCAGTTGGCCGGCCACAAATGAGCCAAGCACTTCAAACGCTGAACGCCCCGGCATACGGCCATCGGCCGTAACTTCGTCGCCAGAATGAGGACCCGACGCCTTTTGCTCCAATGGCGAGACCCAATCGATGAAGAATGAAGAACCCAAAAAGGGGATTGAAAACTCCAACCCGACTAACCAAGTAGGAGGATAACAAACCTCACAAGACGAACTTCGAGGGTGCGCCGTCACCGCTGAAGATGCCTTGGAGGGATAAAACACCGGTGGTCACTGTACCGGCACCACCGAGACGACACCTTACTAAGCTATCTATAACTTAGAAACCTACTATAGCTACAATACCTCGCCGCCGAAAGCGCAGGCCCTCATCCTCCGACGCCGATGATAGCGTTAGAGGCGAGGATCTGAGCGAATCGGCGGCAAGGGAGCGAAATCGCCTCTGGTCGCCGCTGTCTGCTCGAGCCCTCCCTCGACCCTTCGAGAGAGAACCCGCGAAACAGGCCTGCAGGAAGCAGCAACAGTTCAGCGCGCCTCTTTCCACCGAGCTCTCACCCGCCAGAAGGCCACCGCGTGCTCCACTGCACAGCCCACCGACGGTTTTGGCTTGCGGCCTCTCCCACCGAGCCCATGGTCCATCAATGTGGCCTCATGGTCCAGCGTGCAGTCAGCCAGCCCAGGCGCGGCTTGCCCTGCCTGCGACTGTGACTGGGCCACCCAAGAAGCTTCGGGAGCCAGGCCACATGCGACCCTCAAGCCCGTGTGAAACTCTGGTGCCCAGTCCGTCGCCTGAACAGCTGCCAGTGCCTGCACATCAGAAAAAAACTCGACCTGCCGGGGGTAAGACCGCCCCCGACGGCATTTTGCTAAGGAGAAGAGCCTCTCACGCAGGCCGAGAAAACCCCCGAACCCACTCCCCGATCCTACACAGGGACTCAGCTGGCCGTTGTGAGCTTCGGCGCGAGTCTTAACCATGTGCTTTGACCCGGGGAGAGCGAGGGGATTTTTTTGCATTCCAGTGAACAGTACCATCTCTGGCACTGTTCACTGAAATGCCTCTGTGCCGCAGCGGGGCGTCGAACCGGGGCCGACAGGAGCTGACGCTCCCGGAGCCTGCTGGCTCTGGCCACCCGGGCGCACCCGCGTTGGCGCCTGCACATCAGAAGCAACAGCATTTGGATATTTTGAAGCTCTCATCGTGTTGAAACCATCCACTCCATCCTCCAATTCATCAACCTCTTCCACCATCAGAGCATCATTGGCCTTGAAGCCATTTTTCTGCTGCTCTTGGTTGGCAGTTAGTGAATTGTTCCCCTTGTGCTGCTCGCTACTAGCATCCTGTCCTTTATTTTCCTTGTCTTGCCCATCACTATTCTCGTTTCCTTCATCACTCTTTTTATCCCGTCCATCATTCCCTCCATCATCCAACTCCATGTTGTCATCAGTTGGCTCGGGATCACGTCCTTCCACCTGAAGGTACAAATGATAAAACCTCTTTCCTATGACAACATCAAGCCTTCTTGGGACTCGATCAATATTCAGAACCGCCACCTGCACTCGCCCATAAGGGATGTGAAGTATACCATATATTGTTAACAACTAGCTATATTAATTCTCTATTTCCCACTCCCGATGTCCACAAATATCAAGAATTAAATCTGAGCTTGTCATAAGTCAAAGTTTTAGACTTTGACCAACAATATCTATGAAAAGTTATTATTCCACATCGAAATAGTTACATAACATAATACTTGTTTTATAACAAATCGAGGGACTGATTTTTCTCTTTCGCAGATGGAGTCCAAGTTGGAAAAATTAACTTAGAACAAACCCAGAAATCCATATAATTTGTAGACCAAAAAAGTATCTCTTCTAGAAAATTTTGTAGTCTTCGGTCGCACTCACACGTTTCCGGCGAGGTTTACTTTACAATTGTGGACAACATCGCACAGTCTACATTAGCTACATTAACTGCCTGTCCTCTACTTGTTTAATTAAGAAAACGTGTTGTCTGCAGTCACACTCTTAGACGTTTCATCCTTCCAAAATGGTGGACAATATGGTATAGTCTTTTTTGTTGTGTAAACAATATGGTATAGTCATGATCTTTCATCAGGCTAGCGAGATCATATTCGTTAAACCTCTGAGGCGTGCGCGGACCAGAGGAAGCTGCCGTCAAGTTCGACTCTGCCCATAGTGCAGGAAGCGGCCACCGTCACGCTCAATTGATATGTAAAAACGTCTTCGGTTCCGTGCTCATTGTGCTATTTGTTAGGGGCGGGCAGCATCCATATTCTCCTCTTGTTTTTACATTGGGACTATACGTAGGAACCCATACATACATAGATAAACGGAGGGAGTAGCAATCAATTGACATCGAAATGTTGGGGGCATGTACTGTCACCTTCCATGGGGCGCTGTCAATACCACCAACGTGTTTCTTTGAAGCTTTGCAATCTGAGTTGTTTTGATTCGAAATTTCAACTTGGAAATTTCTACACGACAGATGCGTGAATCATTATACTTTGAGTTTTCTACTTCAAATCTTTGACACGGAGCTTTTTCACGTGTGTGTTTTTTTATTTACAGAAAGAAGAGAGGATGGATGGGACAAGTAATGAATAACTGACGGGTGGAAGCGAGAACGGGGTTACCGCTTACAGGTCTTTGGTAGTTTTTCAGTTTACTACATGAAACATGTGCGTGCACCAAATCAACTTGGAGCTTTATATATAATAATTAAAATCTTTGACTCTGAGCTTTTCATGTGTGTTTGTTTTCCCAGAAACAAGAGACATGGGACAAGTAACGAATAAGAATAATTAATGGGAAGAAGTGACGGTGAACGGAGCACGACTCCACAAACCATCTGATCGCCATCAATGGGTGGCTACAGTTGTTCTTTCATCCGGCCGGCAGCGGCATCTACTAAGATGCTATGCTTTATTAATGGTCCAAAATTGTGGCAGAGATGAATTTTCAATCTAAACTACTTTGGGATGCATAATTTTCAATCAACAACTTGACATTTTCTCCCTTTCATGGAATATACTTGAAATCCATTTTTTGTGCTCCGTTCACGTAGTGTTAGAACCTGTAATAGTAAGCAAGACATATGTAAAAACAGACTCCTTAATTGTGTTTTTTTTTGGGAAAAATGAATTACACACGGGCTTGATCTTACAAGAAACAAAGACAGTTACATCCAAACACAATCATCGACTAAATCAATACGGTACAAACACACACTGATACTCGTACATGACTAAACCGATAGAAAAAGAAACCACTCCCTCCTACAACCTTTATTATCCTCTCAAGCAACTTTTGAGTTCGGTCTTCTTCGCAAGCGCCACCACCCTGGGCCTAATTGACACTTAAGCAAGTGCCAATCTGAAGACAAAAAAATCGGTTGATCAATTACGGCATGGACCACCCAAACCATAGCCACCGAAGGGGTAGTTCGATAGCTGCAGGAAACGAACGAACGGACACCAATGAAGGCTCTCAAAGCGTTCATCTAACGTAGGACCGAAGCTGTATGTGGAAGAGACTCGAAAATGATGCCTTGATGAACACGACATAGAGCCTTAATTGTGTATGTTCAATCTGAAATTTAACATATCTGTGAACAAAGCATTATGGAATCTGACTACTCTTTGTAACAAACACGGGGAATGTGTGCATTCTGACTGTATAAACTACGGCAACAATAGACATTTTTTTTATATGGTCACTATAAAAAATTCTTATTAGCAAGGCAATATGAACATATAATCCCTCACAGGTTACAACACATATGTCGCATTCAAAGCATTTGGTATCTGAAAACTACTGATAGAAAAAAGTTAATCTGGTGTGTCACTTTTGCTTACAAAACCACACAAGGAGCACAAGCATTTTGGCTCATAACAAAAAAAAACATATTTCAGCTAATGAATAATAGTCAACCACATTTTTTCTATAGTCACAACAAGTAAAAACTATTCATTATTTAGCATTTAAAAGCATACACCCTGGCAAGTAACACCATAAATAAAATTAAAGGACCAATATACATTAACTAGTCCCTATTATTTAATTAGAAAAATTCAATTTTACCTTGTCCGTTTCAATTTTACCTTGTCCGTTTCACCCCCTAAACAAAATTATGGCTCACTTTACTCCCCCAAACAATTTCATTCGGTACGATTGTCTTTTTTGTTTCGGACTAAGGGTGGAATTCGAAGCTCCAATTTTGCATCATGACAACAAAACCAATGTTAAATTAATTATGACATATGTTTTGATGGAATTGTTCGGGTGAGAAAATGTACTTTTCCTTTTCAATTAATATAATTTGTAATTGCACTTCATACAACATAGAATTGCAAAAAGATATATTATGAAATTACCTGTTGATGCACGTGCGATTCCATGACCTTAATTGAATGCATTAAAAAAATGGATGAACAATTGATTATAGATACTAATATCATTATACGCCTTTAAGTACATTTGCAAAAGTAGAATTTAACTATGAACTTAAAGATGAAATTACTAAAACATGTATGAGAGGAAAACTTGGCGCTCATGTGTTATGGAATGAAGGAGATATTAGATGACTGAAAACATGAACCGGAATAGATATCTATCTGCAAAGTGCAAACAGCAAGGCTTCATGAAATGGGAGCTAATTTTGCTGCCACATTTAGGTCATTTGGTTTTTACGACAGACACTACACATATTGCTGCACCAAACAGAATACAAAAGCACAATAAAATAATTATTTGTATGGTCAATAAAAATACAATTTCAAACTAGCGAACACCTAATACAAATATGACATGAAATGCCGTTCTCTATCCCTCCCTCCACATGAAAAAATGAAAACATAAAACATGTTGTAATTTTCTGCGGGACAATGAAAGTTTTTGGAACTGCCCTTTTTTTTTTGCGAGGAACTGCCCATTTCACGCTGAACTTTTCATAATGTTCCGGAACACACTATGAAATCATGGTTTGTTTGCCAAATATATATCACAACACTGCCCGTATACTATTATTTCCTGAGATTAGAGCATGAGGCTGATCAAAAGAAAATAATACCATTTAGGCTTGTAACATATGTTTCATTGCGCTTGCGTGTCACAGCTTTGCAAGGACAACTCATAGACTTGTATATTTGGTTGCCTGGAAATCCTGGTGCTTGTCAATCATTCTGTGTATCCCATGTCAAAATCGACTGCTGTGTAAAAGTTTACCCAATAGAAACAAACACTTTTTCTTTATCTCGCAAACTTGGTTTCTCTTGTCCACCGAGAGCATCCATGCATGAACGTGAACCACGTGCATACTGATGTATTCCTCCTTGTTAACTATCTTGTGTTGGGTAGAAACAAAAGAAGCAAAAAAAATGTTTCTTTCTGGCTGGAAGCAAGTAGAGGCATTTGGCCGGAATGGTAAAGCTGTCCCTAATGGGCAATGGATTAATATAGATAAAGGGGAAGACAAAATTCAGTCTATGGATAACAATATTTAGACCATCACTCCTGATTCCATAGGCGGAACAGACACCGTGTTCTGCCGCTCTGCCTATATATACCTATATGCAACACACTCGCACCAAGCACAACAGATTTCAAACTTTTGAGCATGTCAAACTGCACTTATAGCGCAGCAATGCCGACTACGGCTCCTTTGGTTGTTGTCATAGGTGTGACCCTGATTACTGCATGGCTGTTCTACCTGCTTTTGAGACGGAGAAAAAATCGACACCAAGGGAGTGAGGTGGCGCTGCCCCCTGGCTCGATGGGCCTGCCTCTCCTGGGAGAGACACTCCATTTCTTCGCCCAGAGTCAATCACTTGACCTGTTCCCATTCTTCAAGCAACGTCTTGAGAGGTAGTTGTTCTCTCAACGCTGAATCCAGAACATATTCATTCCATACACATGAAATGGTTTTCTCATGATGCTTTGTACGCTCCTTAATATTCAGGTATGGTCCCATTTTCAAGACAAACCTGGTAGGCAAGGACTTGATCGTGTCCCTTGACCCGGAGCTCAACATCTACGTGTTTCAGCAAGAGGAGAAGGCATTCCAGATATGGTACCCAGACTCATTCATGAGGATCCTGGGCGACGACAACATCATCACAACTACCGCATCCTTGCACAAGCATATCAGGAACATGATCCTGCGAGTCTTTGGCCCTGAAAACCTTAGGCTGTTTCTGCTCCATGATGTGCAGAGCGCAGTGAACAGGAGCCTGGGATCCTGGGTTGATAGACCAAGCATTGAACTCAAAGCAGCCATCTCGAGTGTATGTATATATACATCTCTGTTTTTTTTTTCTTCTCCATTTATTCATCATGCACCAATTTCATATGTCATATTTCTTGCTCAAGAAGGATGCAATGCACTGTCATTCTGCCAGTTTAATTTTCATGTGTGGTTGATGTCTAATATGATTCTTTTTTTCTTTTTACGGATGTGTCTAACGTGATTCAATCTGTGAGGGATGGCCGCCTCTCATACACGCGTATATTTTCTGCAGATGATATTTAGCGTTACTGCAAAATGGTTAATCAGCTATGAGGAGTCAGAATCATCAGGGGAGCTGTGGAAACATTACGAAGCATTCACTCGAGGATTGTTTTCTTTCCCACTCAACGTTCCCAGAACAGCATTCTATAAATGCATGCAGGTACAGTCGATGATGCATAAATGTTTTTGAAACAGAAAACTAATTGACCACCTTGACAAACTGACATTATACATTCCTTGACAAAACATTAATAATTCTCTCACCGTCTCATATATAATAACCCATGCTGTAGGGTCGCAAGAATGTCATGAAGACCCTGAAACAGCTGCTTGATATGAGGGAGAATTCAGAGTCGTGGAAAAGCAATGATTTCTTTGATGTTGTAATAGATGAGTTAAAGAAAGAGAAACCTATTCTTAATGAGAAAGCTGCTTTGAATCTACTGTTCCTGCTGCTCTTTGCTAGCTTTGAGACAACGTCGTCTGGATTAGCTGCAGCACTCAAAGTTTTTAACGGACAACCCAAAAGCACTACAAGAGCTAGTTGTAAGTAAATAAATTAATGATATATGTCTTGCAACGTTTCAAGGTTTCAAGAACTAGGATTCGTCTTACCATATATTATATCCTAACGGTCGAACAACTACTAATCTGAGCTAAGATCACTAATTAATGTACATACCATACATGCAGGAGGAGCATGAGCAAATCCGAAAAGCAAGGACTGATGCAGATTCCGAAATCACTTGGGAGGAATACAAGTCCATGAAATTCACCTCTCATGTGAGTTAGAACTAGAGCATGCATTGCAGAATCTAATCAAAGAATTCAAAAGTTCTTGGCTTTCAATGTCACAATGTCATGCCCTCTTTGTTTCCCTTGAAGGTTATACATGAATCATTAAGGCTAGCCAACATCGCCCCAGTGATGTTTAGGAAAGCCAAACAAGATGTTCACATAAAAGGTACTTTGATTCGGTACATTTTAAAAGGATTGCTGAGAGAGAGAGAGAGAGAGAGAGAGAGAGAGAGAGAGAGAGAGAGAGAGAGAGAGAGAGAGAGAGAGAGAGACTACGTTTGATTTGACGATATGTTAACAAACTGTTCTCTCGTGCAGATTTTACTATTCCAGAGGGATGGACAGTAATGATTTGTCCATCGGCAGTTCATCTCAATCCAACTACTTATGAGAACCCCAACACATTCAATCCTTGGAGATGGAAGGTTGGTAAAATAAATACTACTCCCACTGCAACATGACATACTTTATACATTGGTATAATATCTTAAGGAAAACAGCAACTAGCTATCTTTATATACAGATGTTAAGATTTACTTCAAATAAAAAAAGATTACACTGCTGACTCTTAAAATGTTATAGAGCTTTTATTTGGATAAATATTTTATATAAATATTATGAAGTCCATAAATTTTGAAAGGTCATATGTAGGATATTTCTGAACCAGTTGGTGGCTCGAAGGATTTTATCGCCTTTGGATTGGGACTAAGGTTCTGTGTTGGTGCTTACTTTGCAAAGCTTCAAATGGCAATCTTCCTCCACTTGTTAGTTACAAAGTATAGGTACTGTAAGTCGACCAAAAATTGGGATCTCAATCAATTAATATATATGACATTTTTTGAAAGGACAGAATAAGGAACCTTAACTCAGTTATGTCTTTCTTTTATCAACAGATGGAAAGTAACAACTGGAGGCAACATGGTTCTATCTCCTGGATTACAATTCCCTGAAGGCTTTCATATACAACTCGTACTAAAACCTTAATTTTGTCTCTTGTTATTACAAATGGAAGTCTTGCATGCGATGGAACTTGCTCAATTGTTTAGCTGCTTGAAATAATAGTGGCACCGTTGATTCTGTTTCTTGACAAGTTGTTCTTATGGATGTGAAAAATATAAATTATCTTGCTTGAGTATTTCGTTGTTATGAGTGAATTTATTCACCGTTTTCTCAAGCTTATCCGTACCCGTTTAGAAGGCTTCTAGAAGGCGCGCCGTGGTGGCCCGGACAATTGTTACTGTGCAATGACGTAGTGGGAACTAACTGCTACATCACGTGTAAAGCAGACATAATTTGTTACTATCCTGCACCCTATTTCAAAGAAAGCAATCGTTATTAATATGAAGACTACGATGTGGGATGAGAATGTCATTGGATGGATCTGTGTTTGGATGAGAAGGGAGAGCATGAGTAAGCCTGATGATAAATATGTTGTTCGGTGGTTGGGCTGGGCATTTTTCTTAGTTCAGTGTCTCCCACCTTAAGACCTTCATTGTGGAAATATTTTTACAATTAGTACTTGGTCCACCTTACTACGCTAACCGGGAAAATGAATTGCGTGTGAAAATCTGGTGTGCCATTATTGTCCCGTAAAACAGTTTAATATTCAATGACTGTCCATGCATCATTTGCACCATGATAATATTCAATGACTATCATTTTCGTTCATGCCTGGCTCTCCCGCCCACTCTTCATCAACCTGCGTCAATTAAGATGATAAGTAAACTTTCGTCCATGCCTGGCTCTCCCTCCCACTCTTCATCACGACATTAAGAAACTACTACCTCCGTCCCAGTTTACTTGTCATTCTAAGAGTGTTTTTGTGTCCACATTCAAAATGTTTAATAAACTTAGTACAAAGCTAGGATGATAAGTAAATTAGAACGGAGGGAGTATGAAGAAATGGCCAGCTGGACCTGAACACAATTTATGATGAAACAGCCTAACAAAAAGTACGCTAACTATTGGGCCTCGACTTTTCCTCGACCCACCATGAATTGAGCTGTAGCTAAACTGGATCATGATCTATGAAAGACCCACCTAAAATTTGACCGTAAGTGGACCGAATCTCGATTTATGATAAAAAATGTCACGTTGGATCGCCGTCCAACGTGGCACATGGCTGTATCCGGCTCATTTTATCACAACTGAAAATTCATCACTCTCCTGTGGTCTGCGTCTAAAATTTGTCATACATCAAATGGTCATAAATCACGATCCATGATGGAAAAACTTTACTAATAGTAGCTGGTGATGCCCGAAAAACATCACTAATCTACACATAAAAACATCATTAATAGACACATTTCTTGTAATGAATACAAGAAGGGAGCTTCTGTCATCCACCTCCATGAAGAGAGAATATACCATTTTTGATGTCCAAGAGCGCATCAACGCTGCAATGAAAGGGCACAGGAACGATGGGCTCCGTCGGCATCGCGGTCACTGCACACAACTAACCTTTTCACTATTCTGAACACCTCAAAGGTGACGGATGGGAAGTTCAAAAGTCTCAGGGTTCTTGCCTGTATTAAGTTTGCTTGTGCTCAAAAAGATGACTTGCTCTTTCACCAGCATGGAGTCTCTTTCTGGGATCAGGAACCTTCTGAGCCTGACAGAGTTCAAGCTCAATCCGGGTACATGTGACACCAAAGGTTAGCAAAAATTGAAGAGTGACATTGCAGCGCACCATAACCATGTTGATGACATTGCAGCGCACCATAACCATGTTGATTTCAAGCTCAATCCTGTGGAGAACGGTCAAGGATCAGGATAAAACAATGCTGCACATTAATGTCAATGCTCCAACTACTGTTTCTTCTGCTGATTCTACAACCGAACAAAGAAGCCGAGTGGGGGCAGTCTTGTTCCTATTTTGTGCTTCATTTAATCTATTGACTACTACCTCTATTTCAAATTAGATGACGTTTTTGACTTTTTTAGATCACGTTTGACCGCTCGTTTTATTCAAAAATTTTGTGCAAATATAAAAACAAATAAATCATGCTTAAAGTATCTCTAATGATAAAACAAATCATAACAAGATAAATGAAATTTGCACAAACTTTTTGAATAAGACGAGCGGTCAAAAGTGATTCTCAAAAGTCAAAAACGTCAAGAAATTTGAGATGGAGGGAGTAGTATTTTGTATCATGTATATCTTTCTGTGTGTTCGTGTATATGTTTTGAAATGATGCGCATCCTGGCTGCCATAGTCTGATTTTTTGTATCATTAATAAGTGAGACTTTTGAATAAAAATCTGATGATGTATGTATTTATCAGGTTGATTTCCATACAAACTGGTGCCTTTTTATCTTCTGAGCACTATTCCATATTTCTAGTTCATATACTTAAAAGCACTACCTCAGCTACTAATATTTCTTTTGACTTCAATTAGTGCTATCTTAATCTGGTGTTACAGTAGGCTTGATAATTTCATAAGCCTACCCATTTATGTTCTGCTAGTACATTTATGTGGGGATGTCTTCTTGATATTAGTTAACTCGTTTTTTTAATGATTGTGCCTTGCCTTTTATATACGGCTCCCCTAGCTCGACTACTTCGAGATGAAGCAATTTGAGGCTGCTGTAGGAGGTCAGAGGACTCCAGAAAACTTTGCACAGGCTAACTTCTACAGTTTTATAATATTTTTGCCTTATCTTGAACTTTTCTTTCTTTCTTTCTTTCTTTCTTTTTTTGCCAAGTGTACCAGTAGATTATTACCCTTAATTTAAGATAATACTCCGTTCATCCCAGTATAATTGTCGTTTTAGCTTTTGGCACAGATATTAAGAAAAGTTGGTAAAGGTAGGTGTGCAGGAAACGAGGAGGAGAGAGATAGAGGTGTATTGGAAACAGAGAGAATTGCATCGGGAAGTGAGAATGATAATTATTTTGGGAAAACTGGATGCCCTTAAAGTGATAATTAAACTTGAACGGATGGAGTAGTATTTAAGAATGGGGAAAATTGGTTGTGTAGCATCGAAAGTTCGCCGGTTACGGAAAATACCATCGAAAGTTCAGAGCAACGGAAAATACCACTGAAAGATGCAAGTCTACTCTGAAATTACCATCAGCCTATCTCATGGACAAAATGCCCTTACCCCTTCGCACAACAGCAACATAACAGCCCAAATAAGCAACACAACATGAAACAAGCTCCTTCAACATCATGATTCACATCACATAGTACATAGTACACATGGCTGAACTAAAAAAAGCATGGTTCAATGACACATGGTTCAGATTAGGTTCTGATTAAACGAACTAACAAAAGCATGTTTCCATGACACAAAAGCATAGGGTCCTGCTACACAGCACTAATTTATGATGAGCCTCCGAGCAATGCCTCCTGGTGAGATCGCCATTTCTGCTGCCCTTCTTCTAGTTAGAGGCCCTGTACTAGTTGGAGTAGAAGGAGAAGCTGTCTTGCTTCTTGTTGTTGGCCCCGGACTGACCGGTGGAGTAGAGGAAGAGAGCTTCGATGTCTTTCTTGATTTTGAAGGAGCTTGTGCTGCAGCATCACTACAGCCCGAAGCAACAGCTCCTCCCTTCCTCTTCCTGTCACAAGAAAATAAGAGAGAGAGGGAAACAACAAAAGTCAAGAATAAAAAAAAGAGAGACGACATCACAAGTAAAAATGCAAAAACAGATCAGATTAACATTACCGGGAGCAAGGCGGCGCGGGTCGTCGAGGGATCAAGGGCGGCGCCGGATTTTGGAGGGAGAAGGGGCGGCGGCACCGGAGCAGAGGGAGGGCGGCGGCAGCTGGAGCTTGGACGGCAACAAATGGTGCAGGGGCGCGCGGGTTCTGTTCGTGAAGAGATTTTCCTCTGTTTTGGCCTGAGGAGCTGAGTATAAGGGCATTATGGTCACTTCCCATAGCCATTCTATGCAAAATGGTAAATTCAGAGTACAAAGGCAACTTTCAATGCTATTTCACGGTGGAAGAAACTTTCAGTGGTATTTTCCGTAACCGGCGAACTTTCGATGCTACACAACCAATTTTCCCTTAAGAATGGCAGGAAATTCATAATAATTGACTGAGCTCTGACTTATAAAGATCTCTTGTTTTCATCAAACAACAATGACTTAACAGTAATAATCTCTACTTAATTAAGTTTTATAGATAGATAAATATTGTTTATAAACTGATCAGTTGAGTTGAGGTCTCTTTGTAAAACAAAGAACATAGCAAAGTTATGTTATGCAAACTATAAAGCATTGGTGACCATTCCATTTTTCTTGACGATGAACAATGTAAGATTTATTACTTTCCATTTTTTTTATTGACATCTAGGATGATTCTGATGCCGAAATTGTACAGACCTACTTAAAGTTCATGTGCGCTATACACAACTTTTGAATTTTAGTTTTGAAACATTGCAACATTCAGAATTCACTAATGGGGATGCGGGGAAATCTGGAGAGACCACCTTACACTACTACACAATGTAATGCAGACACGGCCATTCCATTCACCACATCTTATATCATTCTCAAACTTTCTAGCAATTGGTAGAATCATGCTGCACCAATGACGTGACAAAAACATAAATGATCTGGAACATTAAAGATCACACTGATAGACCTAAAGGAACTGATGCATCGGATGTCTGGGTATTTGTACTCATAATCATCTAACATTAAAAATGCCTGAATGTTTCTCTTTCTGTACATAGAAAAGTAGGCATGCCGAAATAAACACAGCCGCAACCGCAAGAGTCTTCTGCGGGATGAGGAGCAAATTAGTGTCGTTGTACTTGGAGCTTTCCTGCAGACATATACAGATGTAAGTTCAGGTGAATAAAGAGAATCGTAATATACATAAAATGGTGCATGAAAATAAATTTGATTGATTTCCTTATGAGATATGTATTGTCCTCTGTTTGAAAATAGTGTGCCCTTACCCATGTGACCATGTCAACCCAGAAATTTAACATGCACGGGAGCTATGAGATTTACAAACAAATAAAGGCTAATCATCGTAAACACTTAATCGTGCTATGAAATATGAATGAGACGCCATTGACTACTGGTTCTTGACAAGGACATATCAACAACCATTGCTGCTCTATACCGGAGCTCACATTACTGATCAGCGGAAACAGGGGAGGCTTAGGGAGAGAAACAGCGATGCTGCCATTGGAAATCCTCAATACCTGTTTTCCCCTTTAAATTCCAGCAGTAAGCGTAAATGCCTGATGGGAACGTTGACCGTCCTTTCTGCGGCGAGCATGACGTATCATCTGACCGTTGACCCAGCGCGAGATGCGCCTCGCGCAGGTGATGTTCTTCAGTGGTGGGGTCAGGAGCCGCCAAGCTCGCGGTAGAGCACGGGCGGCGATCTGAGAACACCAGTCACAAGGAGGATACGGCGGCGCGGGTCAGGGCGGTGGCAGAAGGGGGACTGGGTGGTGCACCGGCGGCGGCGGCGAGGCCAGCTGCGCGCGTCGGTAAGGCGTGCGTCCGTGGGGAAGATGCTGGCACGTGCGCTGCAGTTGGGCCAACGCATGTGCATGGGCCGTGCCGCTAACAGGCGGAAAAACTGTTTCACCTCGCGTCTCTGTTCTTCTTTTCCAGAAAGTGTAACGGATTGCGCCTCAAAAAAAAAGTGCAACGGATTATGCTAAAAAGAAGTATAACGGATTTTTGCCACAATTATGTTAAGGTTTCTTATTTTGTTGCCAAACCTTACCACAATTGTGGCGTCAAATTTGTTCGCCACATTTTTTGTGACAGTTACATTTTACCTATAGTTTGGTATGACAAAATGTAGCAAATCCTACACTCGTCAAATCAGCTCGTTAACACACTGTGGACATGGTCTGTTCCAACCAAAAAAAAAACACTCTATTGACAAATGCATCATAGCATGCACATGTGCTCATCACGACAACGCAGGGCAAATCACGTCGGTGGGTAGCTTTCGCGGCTTGCCTAGCTAGCTTGACTAGGTGCTCGATCGCGCGTCCTTGTCCTGGACTCCTGACGGTGATGGCAACTGACGCGTCTGGCTCGCACGCCTCCCACGAACTGGTCTCCAGATCTGAACCTTTGTTGTCATGTTCTCCTTCTCTTGATCCGGTTCCCCGGCCGCGCAGCTGGGCCACTCCGTCCGGTGGCCGTCGCCGGCGCCGGCCAGCCACCACGCCGCCGTACTTGTTCCCAAGGTACGCACTGCTTTTCGAATTCCAAAACTGTTCTTGGATTTGGCTGACCCTTCACTATTTTCGATCGGTACCCAGCTGATGAGTGCTAATTTCCCTGCTGCAACCACAACCGAAAATCACCCCTGCTCCTGCAATTCTTGGCTCTGAGAAGCATCTCTGCCATGGACGTCGTGACGGGGGCGATGGCCACACTCCTGTCCAAGCTCGGCGACCTGCTCACGGAGGAGTACCAGCTGCAGGCCAGCGTCAGGGACGACGTCATGTTCCTCAAATCCGAGCTGGAGAGCATGGAGGCCGCCCTGCTCAAGATCTCCGAAGCGGCGCCGCCGATCGACGTCCAGGACAAGCTCTGGGCGAGGGAGGTCAGGGAGCTGTCCTACGACATCGAGGACTGCGTCGACGCGTTCGTCGTGCGCGTAGACCGTCCGCCAAGGTGTAAGCATCTCCTCCACGGCCTCAGGGGTTTCATCGACACAGGCCTGGACCTGCTCAGGAGGGCCAAGGTTCGCCACGAAAATTTGCGCCGAAATCAAACACATCAAGAGGCGCATCGCGGAGGTCAGTGAGCGCCGTGTCAGGTACAAGGTTGATGATGGTAATCTTGTTGTAAAGCCTACTAGTGGTCAATCGTTTCTGCTGTCGGCCCTGTACGCCAAGGCGACCGAGCTCGTCGGTTCGGAAGAGAGGAGCGATGAGTTGGTCGAGATGCTGCTGATGGAGCCTTGCGAGGCGTCGGAGCGACGGTTAAGGATCGTCTCTGTTGCTGGGTTTGGAGGGTTGGGCAAGACGACTCTTGCCAAACTAGTGTACGAGAAGTTGAAAGGGAATTTTGATTGCGGGGCACTTGTTTCCGTGTCTCGTAATCCTGACATGGACAAGGTTTTCAGGAATATGCTCTACCAACTTAACAAGGATTGCAACATAAATGTTGCATCCTTGGGTGAAGCACTGCTTATTCACGAATTAAGGGAGTTTCTTCGGAACAAGAGGTATGTGTGCATTTTATTTTTTGGATACTTGTTACATACTCGGCACGATTCACAACTGCGATATCTTGTCCGATATCGTTGGTATATAATGCGGGACGGATTTTACTAACAGCATGAACTTTTGCTTCAATATAATCCTACAGCTACTTCATTATTGTTGATGATGTATGGAGTTGCTCGGTATGGAACACAATCAAATATGCTTTGATTGAGAACGAATGTGGAAGTAGAGTTATCACAACAACTCGCATTCTTGATGTCGCTAAACAAGCCAACGCCGTTTATCAAATAAAACCTCTTTCTCTTGCTGACTCAAGAAAATTATTCCACCATAGAATATTTGGAGCTGGAGACAAATATCCTAATCAATTAGCTCAAGTGTCTGACAAGATTTTAAAGAAATGCGGTGGGGTACCATTAGCTCTGATTACAATATCTAGTATGCTAGCAGACACGAGACATGAAGCTACAGAGAAGTATTGGTACCAGGTGTATCAATCTATGGGTCTTGGGCTAGAGGAAAGTCAGAATGTCAAGGACATGAGAACTATATTATCAGTTAGTTACTATGATCTACCTCCACATTTGAAGACCTGTTTATTGTATCTTGCTTTGTACTCCTATTCAGAGGATTATGGCATAATAAGACAAGATGTGATATGGAAATGGGTAGGTGAAGGTTTTATCCAGAAAAGACATGGGAAAACTTTATATGAACAAGGAGAGGATTATTTTGGTGATCTCATCAATAGAAGTATGATCCAACCGTTACTCATGGACCATGGCAGTAGGGTATGGTCTTGTTGTATGCACGACATGATGCTTGATCTGATCACTTCCCTGTCAAAGGAGGAGAATTTTCTTAGAACATTCGGTGGCAGGGGAACACAACTGATTTCTATGACAAGTAAAATCCGACGGTTGTCCCTCCAAACCAGTAAGGAAGATGATGCAAAGCAGCTTAGAACTATGAATTTGTCCCATCTGAGATCGCTAATTGTTTCCGAAGAAGCATTCACTTTGTTGCCAACCCTTTTGAGCTTTCCGGTGATACGAGTATTAGATTTATCAAGATGTAGTCAAGTGGATAATAATCATTGCAAGAATATTTGCAATCTGCTACTGCTGAGATATTTGAGGCTGTCTTGGACATCTATCACTGAGATTCCAAATGAGATTGGGAACCTACAACTTTTGCAGATACTAGACTTGGATATGACTAACATTAAAGCTCTTCCATTAACATTTGTTCAACTCAGAAAACTAGAGTTCCTGTGTATTGATCATCGGACAAGATTGCCAGAGTGCTTTGGGAATCTTAAATCTCTGCAAAAGTTAATGCCACGTATAACAGTCAGGTCTCCAAACATTCTACATGAGTTGGGCAAGCTGACTGAGTTGAGGCGTTTGGATATCCGGTTCGATGAATGGGACCAGAGCTATGAGGAACTTTTCGCCCTATGCCTATCCAACCTGGTCAATTTAGAGTTTCTACAGATATTTGATTGTCACAATGGCCTTGGCTCCGGTCTTCATTATTTGACTCCAGGGCCTCAGAAGCTTCGAACCATTAATATAGGACCCAACACAATTTACAGAGTGCCAAGATGGATGTCATCACTCTTTGCCCTGTCGATTCTAGATATCACATTACTAACATTGGGAGAGGAGGATCTTAAATTGCTTGGGAGCATACCGTCTCTGAATCGTCTCTACATATGGATCAAGGAGCACAGAAAAGAAAGAGAGAAGAGATTGGTCATCGACCATGGATATCTGTTCCTGTGTCTAAAGCAATTCAGAATCGGGCGTGGCGCCATGGAGGTGGAATTTGCACTAGGAGCCATGACAGAGCTCCAAACCCTCCGTTTGGACTTTCATGTGCGGAATACCATCGATCAATTCGGCAATTTCAACTTCGGCCTGGAGAACCTCTCCTCCCTTGAGCTTATCATTGTTCATATGAATTGTTACAACGCGGAGCCCGAGGAGGTGGAGGATGCAGAGGCTGCAATACGGGAAGCACTTGACTTCAATCCGAACACGCCCAAACTCGAATTGGAGAAGGTAATATGCAGATTAAGCTAAGTACTTATGCAGAAAATTGGATGCATTAGGTTTTGTTGCTAGCTTAATTCTTTTCTATGCACCACGCATTTATATAAATTCTTACTGCATTTTTCTTAATGAAATACATGCTGCACGTTTTCGAAAATAAATTCTTGCTGCATTCACTTACCTATGTACCTCGTCGTTTGAAGAGTGGTTGCTCCTGGAAATCTGGCTGATGCTACTCCTTTACCAAACCACACGAGTCAAATATTGTGCTCCAATCTCCGCATTAGCTCACTGGTGTGTCTTGCTACTCCATTGGCTGAACTTCATTTCCTTTCCAATACGTGCCTTGTGAATTGTCAATTTCTCTTTTACAGAAACTGCAGCGAGGATGATGAGCTGGCAGGTCGATCGCTGTGCATGTCTCGAGCGAGCATCTCCAAGGCGATTGAATTGCAGCCATCAGTTTTTTGACACAAGAATGGTCATCATGAGTGAACTCGTCATTGATGGGCATCAGAAAGATTCCGCATCCGGGAGATATGCGGTCTGAAGAGCGTGAGCGAGAGCCCCCCATCCCGCCGGTGGCCACCGCGGCCCCGGCGTCCACCATGCCCCCGTCGCCACCGCGGACTATCCTGGCCCCGGTGCGCACCACCATCACCTCTCCCCTGTCTCACCCACCCCCACCAGATAGCCCCTCAGGTAGGTTTAGTCCTGGGACTTGGGCCGGGCCAAAACCGTGTGGGCCGCGGCCCGAGCTTTTGGCACGGCCCGTGGCACGGCCCGGCCCGAAGGTTTTTCGTGCCGTGCCGGCCCGGCCCGAGGTGACGGGCCGTGCCGTGCCTAGATTTTGGGCCCGTCGGGCGGCACGGCACGACACTGTTGTTGGGCCGTGCTCGGGCCGGCACGGCACGGCGGAGGCACGGCAGCACGGAAATGGCCCATCGGCACGGTGACAGCCCGGATAGTGTTCAAGTGAAGTTCTTGTGCCACGGTTGGTTTTGTTCTTTTGATTCATATTTTAAACTTCAAAGTTGTATAGATTTATCATATGTCATCCAAATGCGATGATTCTTTTTCTAATTTTTTTTAAAAATCAGCTCTCTCAATAAGATGCTTTTGTATCATGCTGGTATAGTAAAACTTTGTACTGATCAATCAATACATTAATGATCACTATTGACCATTGTCTTGACTTTTTTGTTAATCTTCAATAAATTTGGATTTTGACGTCATTTTTTGTGTGGATGTGCAACTTCTGCATATTTACACATAGGAATTTTGTATAATTTTTTTTGAAGCACTTACACTTGTTTAAGTTCAACTTTTCTTGAATCTAACTCAAAACCTCATAACTTATATTCCAATGAGTAAAATTTGAACACACATTCATGCAAAATAATTCGAAAAAAATTCCCCAAAATTGTACAGGTGTGTATTTACTTGGTACAGCCTCACACCAAAATTGAGTTCAAAATTCAATATATTTTTGTAGATATAAAAATGTAAAAAATCACTTTTTGATTGTTGTTTTTGTTACACTCAAAATATAATGATTTTTGAACTCAAATTTGGTATACACAAGTAATATAACCTTTCTATACCAGTGTAATTTTGGTGGAATTTTTAGAATTTATAAGTCCATGTAACACTATTAAAAGAATCAATTCGGACAACAAAAATGCGCTTTCTCTACGCTGAAAACGCATTCTTTGCAGGCCTTCACATAAATGGGCCGTGCCCGGGCTTGGCACGGCCCGATGGCGGCCCGGCGTGCCGCGTGCCGTGCTCGGGCCGCAGTTTGAACTTGTCGGGCCGGTCGGCACGGCACGACGTGGCCCGACGGGCCGTCACGGCACGACACGGGATGGCCCGAAGCACGATGGGCCCGTGCCGTGCCGGCCCGGGCACGGCCCGAGTCCCAGGACTAGGTAGGTTCACCTCTCCATCCAGCAGTCCTCCACAGAGCCCGACTGGCCACTTCTCAGATCCAGACAGCAGCCCGGAGAAGCTGGATTGGGGATCCATCAATGAGGAAGATGGCGCCTTTGCACTGTGTGCTGCATTGCGTCTGCAGGAGGAGAAGTCGCACGCACCGCCTGCTGGCTCGGTGGGCCCTGGCCGCAGTCCGGCGCATCCGCCATTACTGCTACCAGGTCTCCTGGCCGCTCGTGTTTTGAGCCTGGTGAATGCAGCAAGGCGGCCGGAGGAGTTAAGAAGCCTCTATCACCAAAGAGGCAGCTGCGTTCTGCATCCGCCCGTTCCGCGGCGCCGGCCAAGCTAAAATCCTTTGTTTTAGTGCCTGACCGACGCGGCGCGGCCGGATCTGCCGGGCTAAAGCCGGCCACGGCACAAGACCTTTCACAAGGTTGGACAGTGGTGAAATTGAAGCGTGGCCAACGTTCGTCCGGCCTTCCTTCCTCGGCTGGCGCCTTAACTCGCCGGAGTGATGATGGACGGCCGCGTGCGCTGTCGCCGGAGTATAAGAAGCTCTTCTGGGGCAAGTGTTTTCGCTGTCTCAGCCCATCCCACAAGCTCTCCAAGTGCAGAGAACCAGCGCGCTGCATCTCCTGCCTTGGCATTGGCCACTTTGCTCGCAACTGCAAAGCTGGGCCGGTGTCTGAAGGCCGCCGTGCTGCTCACCTGTCACTCACCAGCAACAAACCTCCCATTCATTCGCGCCTGACCTTCCCGGCGTCCAGCATCCACAGCCGCATCTCCTTTCCGCCGCTCTCGTACGCGGAGGTGGTCGCCTCGCCGGCGCTCGACATGGCGCGGCGCCCGGATGGCTATGTTGCTGGCTTCCCGGACCAGCGTCCGGTGCACGACCACGCGGCGGTTGTGGCTGGCGGCGCCATGACCGCGGAGTACAAGAAGCTTCGTCGCAAGGCGGTGGTGATCGCACCAAGGGTGCCGGGGTACATCGCCAGCGTGGCGGAGATGACGTTCGCCCTCCACCAGCAGCTGCACGTGCCATGCTGGAACATCTCCGTCTCGCGCCACAAGCCGGAAGACTTCCTCGCGCGCTTCGACTACGGCGATCAGCGGGACGCTGCCATTCGCAAGGGCAGCGTCGTCTTTTTTCGAAAGATCCGGAAACTAAGTGTTCCGGCATGTATTAATAAGAAGAAGGCGCCTCATATTAAGGGAAACGAGGCCAAACCATACAAATTTATGAAAAGAAAAACCAACACTAACACTACAAAGCTCCTGAGTGGTCAGCCATCTAACAACCAACACGAACCACAGGAATGCACCAACAACTCAGTCCTACACCCACGAGGCAACAACTTCAACTTCATCCCAGCCACAACGATATGAAGACGTCTTGAAACTGCAGCTCCAAGGAGTCATCAGCCTCTCCCCAACCACGCTCCAAAGCACAAACAGAAATCCACGTGAATGAACACACTAGAGTCATCGTTGCCAAGCTCATCGCACACACGATCGAGCAGCTCCGACTTCCTAAGCACAATCATCCAAGAGGACCCGCTGTGAAATGAGGCAGCACCCGGGAGAGGCCTCGTCCGATGGCGTCGCTGTTGCTGTTGTCGTGAGGATGCGCCGACTTCACCAAAGGATGTCATCGTTGCACCCAAACAACCAAGACGGCAATGTCGGTGGTTGACCAACGGTGAAGAGCAGCTCTAAGGTGACACCCTCAAGAAGGATATGACGTCGGAGACGCCAACATCACCCGATCCGACTAGGCCGGACCTGGGATTTCTCCCAGAGCCATCTTCAGTGTGGGGAGAGCAAGGCACCTCAACAAAGCCTTCAACAAGGAGAACGGCGTTCGAAAACATCGTCATTGCCGGCACCGGCATACTGCCGGGCAAGGTTACCCCCAGAGCTCTTGCATCGCCCCACAACACCCGCCAGCCTCCATGCCAAGCATTGCAACACAAGCAGCAACACGACGACACCCTCGCCAAACAACAGCATCATCACATCACACCCAGCGCCACCGCAACTGGCCAGCGCCGATGCCCTCGCAACACCACAACACCAGCACCAACCTTGCAACTGGCCAGCACGGCCGTCGGCCACCACAACACAGCTGCCGACCACCATCCTCCACTCGCGCGGCGCCACAACCCCATCGGCAACATGCGCAGCCGCCGCGCCGCCTTCTCCTTCCACGCACATGGCCACCGTGCCCTCCGTGCCAGCCACGCACACGCCGCGTGACTAGCGAGCCAGCCGCACCAGCTTGTGCCGCTGCCACCAAGCCGCGCAAGCTACCGCGCGCCCATCGCGCTCGTGCGCGTCTGCGCTGCGCGCCTGCCGAGGACCCGCCGCTCCAGATCCACAAGACCACCAGCTCCGGCCGTCGGGGCGCGGGATCCATTGCCGGGCCACCAGATCCGGCCGTCGGGGCGCCGGATCTCGTCGCAGCAACCCCCGACGCCGGCCTTGTCCTGCACCAACGCCTCCACCGCGCCAATCCGCATCTGCCACAGTGCCGACCGGACGTCGCCGCCGCGCCCCTGTAGGGCGCCTCTGCCACCAGCGGCCTCCGCCACCCGCGCACGAGGCGGCCTGCGCCGTCGCCGCGCCCCTGTAGGGCGCCTCCGCCACCAGCGCATGAGGCGGCCTGCGCCGTCACCATGGCAGCCAACACCCACGCATCGGAGCGCGTTTGGAGCCATGCCGTCGCCATCCCGGCAACCCGCTCGGGTTGTTCCGGCGGCTTGCTCCGGCGACGGCACAGCAGAGGAGTGGAGGGAGGGGTGGCGGCGGCCTTAGGGTTTGGTCGCCTCCCGGGTCGCCCCGTGGGAGCGACGCGGGGGCGGAGAAAAAAGATCATGCCAAGGGATGTCACATGTTATCGCAAGGGCAGCGTCGTCATCAACGGGACAACCTTCTACATCCAGCTGTGGCGCCTGGGCACGACCACACGCCCGGCAACATGGTTCTACCACGTCAAGCTCTACATCGAGAACCTGCCGATGCATGCCTGGTCGGAGGAGGGCTTCAAGCAGCTGCTTGGTGATGTTTGTGTCTTCGATCGTTTGGATGCTGACACGTTCTCTCAGGAGAACACGGAGATCTTTGCATGCCTGGCTTAGATGCAGAATCCGGACAGGCTGCCGAGGTCAAAGTCCTCGACGTTCTTCCACCAGGGCGCGGGCATGTCCCGCGGCATGAACGGCGCGGCACCGGACGTGGCGGAGGAGTCACAGCCGCCGGAGGGAGCTGAGGCGGAAATCCTCATCCACCTCGACCATTACTACGACTGGACACCAACCTCAGCGCGCACTCCGAGCTCGGGCGTCAGCGGGCTTCCCTCCTCCGTCTCCTCTGACTCCGACGACTTCCCGGTCTACAGGAAGTTCGACTGGTTCCGTGGCGTTCTGGACGGCCGACAGCCTGCTCCACCGCCGAGGCGCCAACCAGCTGGGGCCTGCCACGTTCCGCCACCATCACGTGACCGCCGCGACGACGACCATGACGACGAGCCGCGCAACCCGCCAAGCAGGGATTGGCGCTCTGGCTACTACGGGCGAAGCAGGCCGATCGACGACATGCCGCGGGGATTCTCCATCAACTACAACACGCGTGACAGAACCCGCTCGCCGCGCCGTGATCAGGGTGGTCGGCGCCGGTCATCTCGCGGCGATGTGCCAAACACCACGGCAAGCAGGGGACGCACTGCTGCTCGCTCTCCGCCAAGCACCCGGGGCCGTGACCCGCTCCGTCGCGATGACGAGGGCTGGGAGCGACGCCAGTCGAGATTACCGGCGGACCGCCGCGAGCAGGCTGCGAAGGCCATCACCGAGACTGTCAACGCGACTGTCAAGGAGCATGCTGTGTCATGGGCTGTCAATCACGTGACGGCAAATGACGCTCCGCCTCCACCAAGCATCCACGTGACGGCTAATGACGCTCATGGATTTCATGGCTAACCTCTGTCATGAGGCTCCTAGCCTTGACAGCTTCTTCTTTAGGCAGGAGGGAGACCCGATGCTGCATGAGATGGCGTGTGCTACATCGAGCTATGTGGCGCAGGCCTTGGAGTTCCCGCCAGAAGAGGGATGCAGCTCCCCCACCTACATCCCAGTCTCCGAGGCCTGGCGCCCGTAGTCCGCTGGCCCGGCATGGGATGGGACGGAGTCAGCGGGAGGTGTGCAGCTTTCAAACGCTGCCGCCAACCTGGATGCTGTGACCTTTGGGCCAGGGGCCCAACTGGAGCAAGGTATGGACCAGCTGGCCTCTCGGGTCCAGGAAATGGAGCTAGCTGCAGATGGCGGGCCGCTACAAGAGGAAGCCAATGGTGGGCCGCAGGACGAGAGCAGTGATGACTTCCTGGGCCGTGTCTTCCCCGCGCTGGATCCACCGGCACTGCAAGTGCCTCCTGTCTCCCGCCACCCGCACCCGCGCATCAGAGCAGTCTCGGCGGAACCGGCACGCCGCAGTCCTCGCCAAGCCAACATCAAATCGGTGGTTCCGGTGGCGGAGAGGGCAACGCACCGCCTGATTCGTCAGCTCGACCTGGCAGGGGCTGCTGAGCCGATTGGTGATGCCGCGCTGCAGCATTATGGTGCTATGTACAAGAAGCCGCTGCACAAGAAGGCCATGGCGGCGATCAGGCGAGCTACCCGCGTAGCTGACAAGAAGGTCATGGACGCCACGGCTGCTCTGTCAGTGGAAGCAGAGGCGGCTGTATTGAGGAGGCATGATCCTGACTGCGGTTGTTGTTTGTGTTGTGCCATTAGTTTCCCAATGTTGTGGCACACTATGTTATGGTGTTTAGCAAGCCATGACAGTCGGTCATGTGCTCTCTGGTTTGTGTTAGTTCAGGGGAGTGTGGATGGTCAGGATGGTGCAGTATCTTGGGCCTATTGGTGGACTGCACCGCCCTCCCTCGGTTATGTGTGTGGCTGGGGTTCAGTGTTAACAAAAAATCGTAATGTCAAACAATGTTCAGTTCAGTCAGCTGTTAGTGTCAGGCCTTGCTGTGTGCTCAGTTATTTGAAGATTCTCTCAAGTGTGTTGTCTGCTTTGGTTCCAAGATGAGTGAAGACCTCAATATTCTTAACTGGAATGTGAGGGGCTTAAACCTCCCGGCAAGAAGGGAAGCTGTTAGACTATTGCTGCAAGCGGCGAGGCCGTCCATTGTCTGTATTCAGGAGAGCAAGTTAGACAGGATTGATGACAACCTAGCCAGGGACTTTCTTGGACCCAGATTGCAAGGCTACTACTATTTGCCTGCTACACACACAAGAGGGGGCATAGTACTTGCTTGGGATCCAGATTTGGTGCAGGCTTCCGACCTGATTCTTCACCAATTTGCTCTAACGGCCAAAATTCAAATGAGGCTCACCAACACTGTTTTCTATCTGACAACGGTGTATGGGCCGGCTGAAGATGCAGAAAAGCCACAGTTCATGCAGGAAATGCTCACATACATGCCGCAACATGTCCAGCCTTGGATCTGTTTGGGGGATTTCAACCTCATTTATGAAGCGAGAGACAAAAACAACCTTAATCTGAACAGGAGACTCATGGGCAGTTTCAGAAGAACGCTTGATCGGTGTGAACTGATTGAGCTGGCCTTGCAAAATAGAAAGTATACATGGAGTAATCGCCGAGAAAATCCTACCCTTGTGAGGCTGGACCGTGTCTTCTGCAATAAAGAGTGGGACCTCGCGTTCCCGGGGATGGGCCTCCAAGCACTGTCCTCCTCCATGTCTGACCATTGCCCACTATTCATCTGCCATCAGCAGCGCCCACACCGCAAAGCAAGATTCAAGTTCGAGCGTTTCTGGACAAAGGTACCGGGGTTCATGGAGGTGGTTAAAACTGCGTGGGAAATGCCGGTGTTGGGTAGATCACCACTGAATATTTTGCATTTTAAACTAACAAACGTGGCCAAGGCGTTAAAAGAATGGAGCAAGAGTCTGTTTAGTGAGACCAAGATGCAACTACACATGGCCCAAGATGTGATCATGAGGCTAGAAATGGCGCAGGAGGACAGGGTTCTCGAACCAGAAGAGCTTGAATTGCTTAGTCAGTTAAAGATTCGTGTGCTTGGATTGGCGGCAGTAGAGCGCTCGAGGAGGCGACAGTGCTCACGCATCACCTGGCTGAGAGAGGGGGATGCCTGCACCCAATTCTTTCATATGAAAGCCAACGCTAGAAGACGAAAGAACTCAGTCCCATGCCTCAAGAATGCAGCTGGTGAGTTTGTTTGGGCACACGAGGAAAAGGAGTCACTGATCTTTGATTATTTTCAGTCGGTAATTGGAACAAGGCAGCAACGACAGTGTACTTTTGATTGGCTAGAGCTCGCTTTGCCGGTCATTCAAGACACAACCATGGATGCACAATTCACAGAGGAAGAAATCCTAAATGCCATCATGGAAATGCCTGCTGAAAAGGCGCCTGGCCCGGATGGATTCACCGGACAGTTTTACAGAACATGCTGGCCAATCATCAAGAATGAGGTGGTTGCTGCGTTTCATTGTGTTTACAATCTGAACACTGGCCCCTTGCACAAGCTGAATAGCGCAACTATATCACTGCTTCCAAAAACAGAAGTGGCAGAGTCGCCGAGAGATTTCAGGCCCATCAGTTTAATCCACTCATTTGCCAAGATTGTTTCAAAGGTACTTGCTCTACGCTTGGCGCCAAAGATCAGTCAGCTGGTTTCAAACGCCCAGAGCGCTTTCATCAAAAAGCGATGCATACAAGATAATTATTTGTACGTTCGCAACCTGGCCAGAGCTTACCACAGAAATCGCACGCCAGCACTGCTGCTCAAATTGGACATCTCAAAGGCTTTTGATTCCATTTCATGGGAATACATGTTAGAGATGATGCAACAAAGAGGCTTCTCTCCGAGGTGGCGAAATTGGCTCAACCTGATTTGCTGAATGGTGTGCCTGGTCCACGTATTACGCATGAGCAGGGGCTGCGGCAAGGTGACCCAATGTCGCCCTACCTGTTCATCCTGGCAATAGATACTCTGCAGCGCATGTTTCAAGTAGCAACAGAAGCTGGCCATCTCACGCCACTTCGGGGGAGAAATGCAAAGCTTCGGGTCTCTCTCTATGCAGATGATGCAGTGGTGTTTGTCAATCCAAACAAGCAGGATATTGAAATGGTGATGGAAATTTTGAACCGCTTTGGCATGGCAACTGGACTCAACATCAACATAAACAAATGCCAAGTGGCACCAATCCGGTGTGATCAGATTGACCTTGATGATATCCTTCAGCCATTCCAAGGACAAAGGGTGGGCTTTCCCTTGACCTACCTTGGCCTGCCGATCACATTGGGCAGGCTAAGACTAGTGCACCTACAGCCGATCAAAGACAAGGTACTAGCCAAATTAGCAGGATGGCAGAGCAAGCTGCTCAATCTCGGTGGCCGTCGAGAGTTAGTAAAAACGGTGCTGAGCTCGGTCCCGACCTATGTTCTAACTGTGCTGCGAACGCCCAAAGTTTTCATCAAGGACTTGGATAAATCGAGAAGGCGTTTTTTGTGGGCAGGAAATCAAAGGCTCCATGGTGGTAAATGTAAGGTTAGCTGGGCAAGAGTGCAGCGGCCAATCGAGAGAGGGGGTCTAGGAATCTCAAACTTGGACTTCTTCAGTCGAGCTTTAAGGCTGCGGTGTCTATGGTTTGAGTGGCAGGATGAATCGAAGCCTTGGCATGGCACCGAACTGCCGGTGGACGATACTGATAGAGTGCTGTTTGCGGCTGCCACAAGAGTTGAGGTGCACAATGGCCGTAAGGCTTCCTTTTGGCGCTCCAGCTGGCTACAAGGCGCGACACCGGTCTCCTTATTTCCAGAACTCTACAAACATAGCAAGCGCAAGAATCAATCTGTGGCGGATGCCATGGAACAGGAGCACTGGATTCAGGACATTGCGCGTAATCTGACTGCTCTATTGCATCAGTACTTTCAGCTCTTTGATTTGGTTGAGGAAGCAAATTTCAATGCTGAAGATGACCGCCAAGATGAATTGATATGGACAAAGACGGCGTCGGGACAGTACACAGCAAAATCTGCTTATCTACTTCAGTTTGAGGGAGGGACACTATCAACTTTTCCAACCAAAGTATAGAAAGTGTGGGCGCCAACTAAATGCAAGTTCTTCTTATGGCTACTTATACAGAACAGGGTGTGCACCGCGGATCGTCTTCAACAGCGCGAATGGGAAAACCAATATTTCTGTCAATTCTGCTACCGAAACCTGGAGACTGCACTACACTTATTTTCTGAATGTCCAGTGGTTCGTGTGATATGGGAGGAAGTGGCACGTTGGTCAAAAGTGGATTCCCTGAAGCCTTCTTCCTGGACTGATTCAGCGACGATCAGCGAGTGGTTTCACAACATCACTCCAATGGCTGGTACGGTAACTGCTAAAGGGATTCGGACGCTAATTATCCTCATGACCTGGAAGCTTTGGCAAGAACGCAATGATCGTGTCTTCCAGCGAGGTGAAAAGCCAGTGCCGAGAATCATCACGGAGCTAAAAGATGAGGCGCACATGTGGTGCATGGCGGGTGCAAAGCACCTGCACAGCTTAGTTGTCCCAATAGTTAGTGAGTAATTGCTTTTTGTTTAGGCCATTTTAGCCCATGCTCCTAAACATGGCCTGTCTGTAGCACCTCGATGCGAAAACTCTACTTCTTCTTATGAATATATATGCCCGGATCTTTCGAAAAAAAAAAAGATTCCGCATCCGGGCAAGGAAACACGGCGCATCAGGTCACCCCAGCCGCCTGCTAGTTGGCTGCAGGGCCCACATGCAGAGATAGGATTACTGGGGTGAGCCGGAGCGGGTGGCCAGGATCTGGCCACTTCAGATTCCCGTCCCGAATCCAATCCACAAAGCCAGCACTCCGGCCTGCCTTTACTGTGACTGCCTGTCTCCGCACTAGCACTGCACTTGCACTGTTGCACATCACCCTCTTCCACTGTGACTCTGCTTCTCCTTCCTTCCTGTCTCCCACACTACTCCGGTTGAGCTCACCGCAGAGCTGCTCCCATCCCATGGCCGCCCTGTCCGCCACCTCTTTGTCTGCCGTGGCAGGCGGCAAGGCGTCAACTCTGAGCTGGAAGGTAAATGCTGAACTCAGCAGCCGAATTTTTGGTTCCATCGCTCGTACGTATCACTGGACTGGACAACTTTGTTATGCCCTCGTTTTGGTGCAGCTACAACAACAACGCTTTATCATTTTCCTTAGCCCGGTTTACAGTAGATTTTCTTCGGTTTAGAGTTAGTAGTGTGAATGCCGCCGTATGCGAAAAGTGCGTAATGTGCGAGGGAATGCGGGGTGTTTTCAGTTTTCAGTAGGCTTTGTTTGAGTGGGATGCTCGTGGCTCGTGACATAGAAATAGCTGAAACTTTCTTTGTACCAAAGCAGAACAGAGCACCAGAAAAAACAACTGATCTGGTATGCTAGCTGCCCATGCTTTCTTTTTCCGAACAATATGCTGCCCATGCTGGGCCCAGAATATCTTTCTGTACTAAATATGAATTTGGTCGGTACCTGATCTCCTCACTATCATTGCGATTGCTAAGGTGGTAGACCTTTTCTCTTCATTTGGGGGGCTCAGGAGCCAAAACTGAACATACTGCATTTTTTTCTTATCGTTTTAGGCCATGGTGATGAACGCATCCAAACATTTTTTTTTATCTACTTTGGATGACCCCAGTTTGGATGCCATGTTGACATTTTATACACTAATAAACTGAGTTTTTTTTGTCCAAAACCCTACAAGTTAATGTCAGATTATCTGCAATGTGAGCACTTCGAAAAATCATAATATCTTCACAGTTATCATCCATATATACCGTATATGTATCTGTCAAAGGAAATAGCATTCTTCAGTTTTCCGTAAATTGTCTGGGTTATGCTTATGCACATCTTTGTGACAGTGCAACTGAAACATTTTGCTGCTTGACTGAAACTTGCAGGGAGGCAGAGTTTCAGGCAGGAGCCTAATCTCCATGGGGGCGACCGCAACGGGCCTCATCTCCCTTAGATCCTCACGCTTCCGGGTTTGCGCGGTAACAGTCACTACTTTCATGCTTATTCCGACTTGTAACTGACAGCGCAATCATGTACGGCCTAACTAGTATGTATGCTGAACCTGAACATTTGTGCAGGCAAAGCCAGAGACGGTGAGCACGGTGATGTCGATCGTGAAGAAGCAGCTGGCGCTGGCCGACGACGCGGTGCTGACGCCCGAGTCCAAGTTCACCGAGTTCGGCGCCGACTCGCTGGACACGGTGGAGATCGTGTTGGCGCTGGAGGAGGAGTTCAAGATCAACGTGGAGGAGGACAACGCCCAGAACATCGCCACCATCCAGGACGCCGCCGACCTCATCGACAAGCTCGTTGACTCCAAACCGGCCGCATGATTTATATCAGCCGCGTGCTAAAATGCTGCTTAATTACCAGCCTACTAGCTAGCAGCGTTGTTCGTGAGACATTCATTATTTATTCTTGTCTTTCGCCATTTTTCTTTTTAGCTTTTTGTGCGTGTATGGTTTCAAGAATTTTGTTAGCCACGATTGAGTGAGACATGTTCCGGGTCTCCGGGAGCTTGATTCATTGTTTGGGTACCTTTATTTAGTTTTTAAGGGAAAATGTAAAGTTCAGCTAAGTTTGCTTTCTATGATTTCTATATATGCTTTTTTGGAAGTATGTGGGTAAACAAAAAAAAAAGGACTTGTTCTTGTTCATCTTCTGACCTATCAATTCTTTAGATTTGTTCGGTTCAAAGTTCTTCTGCAGGCAATTACAAACTGAGCAGGCGAGTTGAAGAAGCTTGTGGTCGATTTGGATTTGTGTACCCAACAGACAGAATCCCCGCTTTGTGCCCAAACAGGATGGGTGCTCATTGCTATTGTTGGCAATACTAGCTGTTTCTCCTTTTGAGGACTTCCAGTAACCGATTGCCGATCCAGCTGAAGTCACTGTCTGCAGCTTTCTATTTGTAGGAGGTACAAGGTTCTACTTTCGGGACAAGAGTTGGTAGAGCTAGCCTTCTTGTGGTAAATGCTTTGTACGGTAGACCATATATGGTAACGGAAACCCTTTTGCCCTGCGCGCTACTATCAGCAAGCTGATGTAGCAGACGAAAAGTCCCTCTGAAACCAGGGGAAGCTTCCCCTTGGCAAATCCAAAGTCTCGTGTCCATGTTACTGATGCACAATGTCTAGGAGTTATTAAATTATGCATATTTGTAACTGGTTCCGATATAGAGTTCAAAACATTGGTGGGTTTGTGTAATATTACCAAATTTATACAAGTATATGTAGAGTATCATTGTAATACCAAATTAAAACTTTTTTATTTCACTTTATAAAATTCTATTGTGGCGCCCTAACATGCCTAGCTAGCCTTCCATGTGTAGAGACCAAAATATAATTGAATTTTCTTCTAAAAATCCTACTCAATGTTTCTCCTTTTCTGAGAGAAAAATATGTGTCTCCTTTTTCGAGATCACCTAGTTCTGGTTATCTAATAGAGTAAATTTCACAAACCCACCAATGTTTTGAACTAAATATCACAACCCCATCAACTATAATGCTTATTTCACAAACCTACCAATTCTTGAATTTTGATGAGCAAATTTCACAAGCCCTCCAATATTTTGAGCTAAACATCACAAACCCACCAACTTTCATGCACATTTGATAAACCCACCAATCATTGAGGTTTCTTTATCAGCCATCAAATTTTGACTGATCTTCTTCATGTTACACTGGTCAGACATGTCAGTTACACAGACGCACCTAACTGATTTGAGACGATGCCAACTCAGTCGGTCCACTTAATGTAGCGAGCTAAGAGCGTAGTGGCATATAACCAAACAAGGCGCCAATGTAGTGCAACATTGTTTTGTCTTCTCACTCGGCTTAAACCCATTAAGCAGTCGATGTTGAAAAAGGTTGGAGTTGCTTAGGGTAAGAAAAGTCCTATGTGTAGCATAAACAAAGGACATTCATGTTAAGATATTGGTCGAGAACAGCTCTTGCATTGGGCTGCTACGCTTAAGGCGCATGAGCGAGGCATCCGCCTTGTAGGATTCAGGTGGCGTTCGGTTGGGGCCTCTAAAGTGCCCTCTAAACTTTACCCCTCTAAAGTAAAAAGAATCTTTCTATTTAGGTGTACTAAATAAAATTTAATTGCAAAACCTTTCTGCAGATGGGCGTTATTTTTCGAGACGAATCTAACGAGCCTAATTAATCAATGTTTTGACGCAGTGATGCTACAGTAACCATCGTCTAATCGCCGCTTAATTACCCTCATTGCGTTCGTCTCGCGAAATAGAGGGGGGGTCCTGGACTTAGTTTTGTAATTTGACTTTGTTTAGTACACATAAATCGTGCCGGCATTATTGATGTGACATCTACAGTAACTTTAGAGCCCTATTATTTGCATCCGAACGCAGCCTCAGCTAATTTCACTGCCACGGATCACTGTCGATATGTCAGTGGGCCAGTTGAGTTTGCATCTCATATCATCATTAGATTTGTGCTTGTACACCTAATATATGAGACCAGAGTAACATAAACATGATCAATCAAGAACTGGTGTGTATGTGAGAAATGAACCACAAACATTGGTGGGTTTGTGAAATGAGCATGCGTGTTTGTGATATTTAGCCCAAAATATTAGTGAGTTTGTGAAATTTACTTTATCTAATAATGAACACATATTTCCATCAGAGCCTTTCCGGTCAAAAGAAAGATGACATATATCGCCAAAACATTAAAAAAATGGTGCCCGTCACCAGAAGTGTTCCTGTCTCTTCGTTTCGTTTCAAGAAAATTGTGGCTCTTTCATGCAGATTCCAAGGAAGGCCAGAAGGTTTCTCTCATCTTGTGCTCAAATTTGACACTTTTTTTTGATAAAACAGTGCATCAAAATTTTACTCGGGTCACAACATAATACTACAATTATTTCTATAACACACAGTAATATAATAAGCTTTTTTGTTCAGAATTATTCACTATGAGAAGAATCATGCCCTGATGAAACACAGTGGAAAAATACTACGGAAGGAGAGTCTCGTAACAATTTATGGTCTTCTGACCACTAAAATTTCTAGTCCTGTTAAATTACTCTCAATCTTGTTAGTCTGCATTCTCTTTAGGTAAGGCAAAACAAGAACAAATCCCAATGTTCTAAGTATACTACGGTAAAGGAGTCCCTTGGACACAAATTACCAAATTTTAGGTGGTCAAAGTATATCTTGGTCATTAAAGCTTCTTTTCTATTTAAAGTATGTATTTGAAAATGTTTATATGTAGAAACTCCTAAATAACTGGTGCCTCTTTAAAGAACTGCCCAAGCTGAACAACAACTGTAACTCACTAGAGGGAGCCACACGCCCGAACTTGAATTCGCACTAGTCATACGGCTAGGTCCTCGGAGGACCCAGCCCTACACAAAGCATTTCACTCTTGAAACTAACAATGATTTTTTTTTGAACCTAACTAACAATGATTTTGGATGATGCACGCAACTGCTAGGGGGAGACTGCTACTACATCAACGATGAGTTGCGGCATGGCAGTGGGATGAGGCAACAATAATGGTGGCAGACTACTAACCAATATGCGGCTGTGACTGGTAGTGGTTTTTCTCGACGGTTGTGGCTACAGCGGCACGAACAAACAACTAGCGCACAACCGATGAGGGGCCTGCTATGGTGGGGGGTTTCGTTTTGGTATCTTTCAAAGAAAACAAAGATCACATATTTTGGAAAAACCGTGTCAAAGTATATATGCTAGGAAAATGTCTCAATTTTATAAACAGCATTGCAAGGAAACTACATGCTGATACATCTCAACTGAAATTGCAATTTTGTTCAAACAAGTAATATTAATTGCAAATCAAAGCCGAAATTGACGAGCACACGAGCACAAAGTACAATGCGCAGCTTGGGCAGCAGAGCAGGAGCAGTAACGTCGGCACCAAAGCAGAGCAGGGAATAATCCGGAGCCATGACACCAGCAACGCCGCCGCCGCCATGTACTCTACCACTCACACTGTAGCACACGAGCAAAGCGTTTCTCCTGGAAGAGGAGACGAGCACACACCCCAAGCGACGCGACGACGTGTCCGGATCGGATGCCGTCCAACTCAAACCCCAACGGTCGGATCCGACCCGTCATCCTCTGGCCTTCTACATATTCGGTCCCACGCGCTCGCACCCACGCCCCGCTCTGTTTTTTCCCCCAAATCTCGCGAGCTGCCTCCTTCCGCCCCCGCGCGTGAGTGCGTGCGCCTCCGATCCGCCGGAATCCTGCGGCGCGCTGACGGATTCGCGCGATTCGCGGGCGGAGCTTACCTCTCGGCGCCTGCGCGAGCTGCGGATCGAGGGCTGGGTCGCCGGATTCGGTGACAGACTTGACCTAGGTGTGTCGGACGGTTGTCACGAGGCGGTTGCCGGAGGTGGTTGGAGACGGCGGCGGCGACGTCGCATATGCGCGTGACGGTCACGCCCAAGGACGAGGAGAGGCTGGTCGGTCTGATGGCGCGGGAGCGGCCGCGGTCGGCGGTTGTGGCGGCGGGCGGGGACCTCGTTACTGTTGGCGGCGGCGGTGGCGGCGGGGCGGAGGGGTCGGACGCGGACTCGTCGGGGTCGCTGGAGGAGATCAGCGCCGACGACTTCAAGAAGGAGTCGTCGTCGTCGGCCGGCGGCGCTGGCGGCGCCGGCGGAGGCGCGCTGGGGTCCTCGGCGGCGGCGCCGAGATCTAGGGCGTGGGTGGCGCCGCACATGGGGTACATGTCGCGGAGCTACGCGCCGGCGTTCCACAGCTTCGCGTGGGCGCAGGCGGTGCAGAAGAAGCCGCTGGTGCCGGCCTCCGCCGCCGACGAGGACGAGGTGGAGCACGCCGTGGACGCCTCGGACGAGGAGAAGGAGGAGGGCGAGATTGAGGAGGGGGAGGCCGTGGAGACGTCCTCGCCGCGGGCGCAGCCGGAGACGATTGACTTGGACTCTGACGCCCCGGAGAAGTCGGAATCTGTGGCTGTGGATGGGAGCGGTGCCGCCGCCCCCGCTGCCGCCGGTGAGGAGGAGGTGGACTTTGACCAGCGCGTGGGGAGCATACTTGAGGAGCTCGAGATGGTCTCTATTGAGGAAGCTGAGAAGTATGGACTATCCATGTTTTTTTCTGAAGTGATCACGCGTTTGATGGACGGAGTCTTTGATTCGGGTGCTGAGGAGTTTGTTGATGTTGCTGTGTTGTAGGTCGTTTGAGGGTGCGTGCACGCGCCTGCGGACTTGCTTTGAGAGCCTGAAGCCGCTGTTCCCGGAGGACGGGAGCCCGATGCCCATGCTCGAACCCCTCGTGCAGCAGGCGTTTGTTGCGATCGACACCATCACCACTGTAAGAACCGAGGACCTGAGTGTTTGGCTGGTTTCCTTTGTCGATTAGGCGCTTGACCTTTGTCGCATTTCTGTAGGTGGCTAATTCGTATAACCTGTCTAGGAGGGACCAGAACAAGAACATGCTATTGAAGTATGACATCATCTTCAGCTATTCATTTGATTACGGAGTAAAACTGGCACCTTTTCTTTTTAACTGAAACAATCTCCATTGAATGATGCAGGTTGTTGTTCCACATAAAGAATAGATATTCAGACATGCTGACGCTTGACCAGCGAAATGAGGTTGGTAACCTTTTTGTTTTGTTGCTTGCGGACCTCATTACATGTGACTGAAGCTGTGACCTCAATTTTCTGTCCTGTTTCTGTGCATCAGCTGGATAGTCGTGTGAGGCGCCTAGTTTTTGAGGAAAAGGACAATGCCAATGATCCTAACACCAATCGTGCCACGGATGCAAATGCTGTGGCTCCATCTGGGCAGGTGTCATCAATGAGTCTACCATTTGAATCAGGAGCAGCAAATCCATTTAGTGGATCCTCTGGCTTGCCGAGGTTGGAAATACCTGCAAGGAATAAAATTAGTCCCCTGTTGAATCTTCATGCTGCTTATGATGAGAACAGCTTGCCCTCGCCCACTCGGGATAATGCACCATCTTTTCCTGTACCTAGTCCCATTGGGTTTGGAGCATTTCCAATGGCACCTGAGAAACCATCTTTCCCAGAAAGGGTTGAGCCTGCAAAGAATTCGTTGTACCCATCTGTAAATGATCCTTTGAAGGCTGTATCCTCTTACCAACAAAAGTATGGGCACAAATCTGCATTTCCATGTGATGATCTACCAAGCCCAACTCCTTCTGGTGATGACGGTAAATCTGCAGACAAAGGTAGTGACATATTTGGCGAGGTCTCTAGCTTCTCAATTCCAAAGAAGGATGCACTGCCGAGTACAAGTCAGCCGAGTACAAGTCAGAAGCCTGCTTCTCGACCTAGCACAATTGGCAGCAGCGCATGTGGTCCTCCTGGCTATTCTAAGCAAGTTGAACAGTCGGCTGCGGGACTGAATCCAGTACTAAAGGCTACATCTAAAAGTAGGGACCCAAGGCTCAGGTTTTTGAACCGTGATTCTGCTGGTGCCACAGAAGAGGTTCGGCGTAAACACAAGGCGGTTGATGAACCTACGGTGGATGGAAATGTTATAAAAAGATTTCGGAGCGGTACTGGAGATCCAAGAGGCAGTCTGGTTCCAACAGGGAATTTGATACCCCCTCAAACTACTGTGTCACAAGGTAGTCCAGCTCCTACCATTTCATTGCCTGCTGTTTTGAAGGACATTGCTGATAACCCAGCAATGATCTTGCATTTGCTTCAAATGGAGCAGCAGAAGATGTCAGCATCAGGACCTCAGCTGAATGTAGCTGCTACGGGTGGCATGTCTAGTGGTATGAACAGTATGGCAACTGCAGGCACAGTTTTACCACCTGGAAGTGCTCCAAAGACCACAGAAGCACAAATTTCATCTGTCAGGCCACCTCCTTTGGTAACGCTCTTCTGCTCGTACTAGTTTATTTCGTGGATTTATTACTTGATAATAATTCAGTTTATTCTTTTTATGCATATTAAGGGGAGAGATTACATAACTTTAATGATTATTCCCTTCTCAACTAGGCTATATAACATTATTAATCAATAGTTAGGTGTACTAAAGTTTCATTAACTTCGAATCTTTGCTGTTGGAAGATGATACTGACATTACGTTCAATCTTTCTGCAGAACTCACAGAATGATGCTGCTGGAGTAATACGCATGAAGGCTCGGGATCCCCGGCGGATCCTTCATAATAACATAGCCAAAACTAATGGAACTACCCAACCTGATTGTCAGGGTAGTAAAGACCATTTGACCAACAGTGAACAACAGCTAGAGCAACATCAGACTACTTTATTGCCTTCTCAACAAGGAGCCTTGCTGTCTAATGTGACACGGTCATCCCTTATTAACTCAAAAACTGTTGATCCTGTCTCAAATTCACAATTAGCTGCTACAGCATTTATGGCTCCTGGACGACAAACTTCAGGCAGCGATAGGTCAGATCCAAGACTAACGATCGGACAGAATGGTCCAAATCCAGATGCAGCAACAAATGGTGCTCCTGCAACAACACTTGAAACTGTGCAGCCAGTTGCTCAGTTTGGTTCTGTTGATCATCTCCTTGATGGTTATGATGACCAGCAGAAGGCTCTGATACATAAGGAAAGGGCTAGACGGATGGAGGAACAGGTGGAACTGTTCAGAAATCGGAAGCTATGCTTAGTCCTTGATTTGGATCACACACTCCTCAATTCTGCGAAGGTAATAATGGTTTTCTTGGCCTATTACATTGAGTTGTTTAATATTTTTTAAATTTCGACTCATGTACTGTGGTGCTTGTTCAGTTTGGAGAAGTGGACCCTATTCATGATGAAATTTTGCGAAAGAAAGAGGAACAGGACAGATGTTTTCAAGATCGCCATCTGTTTCGTTTACAGCATATGTCAATGTGGACCAAGCTGAGACCTGGAATATGGAACTTCCTTAAGAAGGTCTGCTGTGTGAGATATTTTTCCAATGACAAAGTACATTTCTGCACCTTTGTTGAATTTTGTCCTGTCTGCTGTTTTGTGCTGTAGGCGAGTAAGCTTTTCGAGTTGCATCTATACACAATGGGGAATAAGCTGTATGCAACTGAGATGGCTAAGCTTCTTGATCATGATAAGAAGCTGTTCGCAGGGCGAGTCATATCAAGAGGTGATGATAGCATAGGTGAACCATTTGACAGTGATGATCGAGTACCCAAAAGTAAAGATCTTGAGGGGGTATTGGGGATGGAATCTGCAGTAGTGATCATAGATGACTCTATAAGAGTCTGGCCTCACAACAAACACAATTTGATAGTTGTGGAGAGGTATGCGTCGCTGAAATGTATTTTTTTATGTCTACTAATGTATCGACTAAGTCTCCTTCTGGATGATTTTTGTAGATACATGTACTTCCCGTGCAGCAGACGACAATTCGGCCTTTCTGGACCATCGCTTCTCGAAATTGATCGGGATGAAAGGCCAGAGGATGGAACACTTGCTTCTTGCCTGGCGGTATGATTCTTTTTTTCATACCTCAAACACTTCGGACGATTGGAGAACTTTGATTAAACTGAGATTCTGGCATTCTTGAACTAGGTTATTGAACGGATTCATCAAAACTTCTTTTCTTATCCTAACCTCAATGAGGCTGATGTGCGGAGCATATTAGCATCTGAGCAGCGAAGGATCCTTGCGGGTTGTCGTATTGTCTTTAGCCGAATTTTCCCGGTTGATTATGTCAACCCCCATTTGCATCCTTTGTGGCAGACTGCCGAACAGTTTGGTGCAGTATGCTCACTCCAGATTGATGATCGGGTTACCCATGTTGTTGCCAACTCCCTCGGGACCGACAAGGTGAATTGGGCATTATCCACAGGCAGATTCGTTGTTCATCCAGGATGGTAAGGAATATTTGCTATTTCATTCACTTGGTTGTTTTTCCTCTATTACATTGCCTTATTTTCTAACTTCTTAGAATGACCTATCACTTGAATTGAAATTCCTTGTATGTTTGCCGTCAACAGGGTAGAAGCTTCAGCGCTTTTATACCGGCGCGCCAATGAGCATGACTTTGCAGTCAAATAGCATGCATTGCTGAGCCCCATTGTCCATCAAGGGCGCCGAGACTGTTCTCGGGATGAGATCCGGTCATGAGAACCTAAAATGACAAGAAACCAAAAAACATTCTAAAACCGGACCCTACTAAGAAAACCATACCACCTCTAACTGAATCAGGCCTAAACATGAAAGGTAGCAAAAATGCTTAGTGAAAGCCTGAAAGAGACGGCGGTTGGTCAAAGTTGTTATGGAGGTGGTGAGTAAATGGGTAGAAGTGTCAGAAAGAACGTCAATGAAAGATGCGCTCAAAAGCAACATCAATGCTCACCACCTTCCCTTCTGTAACTTGTAGAAGTGTTGCATTTTTGGTAGTGTTCCCTGCTCGCGGAATTAGGGTTGGTAGCCGGCGCTCGTCAACCATCAAAGTGGCAAGAGGGGCGGCAGCAATCCTTGGAATCGGGGAGGCAGCATTTATAAAGTATGGTAGTATGTGGCTAGTATGTTTTTGTGTTCGCTTGGATGCGATTTGGCTGGTTGCTTCTGTGTCCTGAAAGCCACATGGAAAAGGACACCTGGGCCTGGCAAAAGGAGCGTCTGATGTAGTGCCATGAGGTGCAGATAAAGGGGAACGGAGAATTCAATGGTGGCAGGATGCACAGGATTTGGTCAACTGAAAGAAAATGCGTGACCCGTTATTGTTTGAATTGTAAACGAACTTCAGGGGCGGTGAAAATCTAACGTACATCGGGTATTCATCTTCAGCGTGATGATGCATCAGATTTTCTCTAACGAAACAACTAGAGATTTCCCATGGCTGCCAAGTTTTTCCCTTTTGCCCCTTGAAATTATTGCAATTTTATGAAACCTTTTCTTCTGAAATAAGCTTGAGTTGGGGCTTTACGGAAATTTATGGTTTTGGGATCCTTGATATTAAAGAATATTTTCACAACAAAAATAGAATTTCTTTACCTTTTGTGTGAAGAGGATAATACAGCACAAACTTCACATCATCTCATGCGCATGTGGACTGCTAGCGCTCGAACATCTAACGTGCACAAGTAGGTATCATTTCTGGTAACCTAAGCTGCCGCACCTAAAATGTGTTTTGGCATAGGTGTGATTGAGGAATTCGAAGCTCCGAACCTAAGTTCTTTTGACTTAGTGGTAGGGCTTAGGTGATTGGTGCTACTGTTTGGTACTAAGCAAACTACTATCTCTAGAAGACGTTCTGAAAACACCGTACTACTACAGCTTGGTACTTCACCAAATTATCTCTGGGGGTCATTTTGACGAAATAAACTAGAAGGCAATAAAGTTAGGCCTAGTTTGGTAGGGCTCATAAACCATCTCCGGCTTTGGCTCCAGGGGCGAAGCCTTATCAAAGTGTGCAAACGAGAAGCGCTTCACCCCTAAATTAAGATACGCCGTTTCGTAAACCAAGAGCCAAAGACCAAAAACAGTAGCTTCTGATGGCTCCTCTGCAGGAGCAAGACGTGGAGGCGGAGCCCTCCCAATCGTCCTTTAAAAGAAATCCTAGCATGTGAGTAACTGAACAATATGAGTTCGTTCGCAAAGAAGAAGAAGAAGAAGAGAGGAGCTTGACCACAGCCTAAAATATTTGACTCGAAGTCAGGCGGGAGCAGACTCAGGCTTGTGGCATTGTCTTGATTTATTTTGCTAGGAGACTGCGGCACTCAAAAATGTCATACGACATCTGACATAACAATATTTTTTACCTAATCCAGCGATGCCAAAAATATAAAGGGTGTTTTATGTAGTACAATGGTTTAGTTGAGGTACAGCAACATTTGTAAGGTCGTAACGGGATTTCTCATGTTCTAGTGGCAATTTTTACACTAAATGTTAGAAGCCACAAAAGAAGCATGTTGTGCGCTTGTTCACGTTGTGTGGGAAGCTCCAAATGATGGTGAATCTTCGACATTGTTTAGCCTTTTCTGTTGCCAGTGAACTTGAAACGAGCTTCGGCTTATAAATTTTCTAGATAATAATCGAAATAGGAATTGAAGTTCAACAAATACACGATTTCAAGAAAAATTGATTACCTACATTCGGTGGAACTGCAAGCATTGTTTGAAAGAGCAAATTCAGATGTGTTGCTTTAAGACCATTTAGTACCTCTATCAATAGTGGACTAATTTATCATGCGGTACGTCCTCTGTACAAAATTTGATCCTTCCATAATATGGCCAATAATTGGCGGTTCATGCAAAATACAAAATTGAACATTTGGTCTCCTCAAGAAAATCTCATGTGCGGAACCTTCACGGAGGCAAAATGGCCAGGCCCCGCCTGCGGTATAGCTGGCATTCGGGCGGTGCTTTTTGGCCCGACACGAGCCCGGCCCGAAGAAATCTGTGCTCGTGCTGGCCCAGCCCAGGGTGAGGGCCGTGTTGTGGGCCGGCCCTCCAACCCGTGGGACGGCACAAAGCACGGCCCGAAAATGAACCTTTAACATGAGAAGCAGCCCAGTCCCGCAACATATAAACTCTTCACTCCCAGCCAGAGGAGCATCAGCAAAGAGCAGCGCAGGGTGGAGGGCAAGGAAATGAAAATGGACGGGCATTAGGACTTTTGGCTTTGGGGCCAATTGCCTCAGTGCCATTATTTAAGGAACGCGAGCTCCAAAACACCATCAGTAAACACTGCAGCTCCACAATGATACTAGTATGCTAAAGAGTGCTCTTATTTCTATTTTTTAAAGCTAAAACAGGCGTGGAATTGACTTTTTTCCCTGAGCCTGTTTTAGTACAGGAGCCCAAAGAAATTGAGAAAAAACAAATAAAAAATCATTCTACCAGCGCCTTGCCCGTAGAACCCGGCGCCTCCGTGCTCCCCTTCCTCCGCTTCGCCATACCTAAATTTTTTTTGCTGGGTCCACCATTGCTCCCAGCCAACCCTAGCACACCGCTACGCACCAGCCGCCTCTCGCCCATTCCCACGACCCACGCTTCATCCCCACCGAGTCCTACGGTCCCTCCTCACCTCCCCTCCGCCTCGCTCTGGCAGTCTCGCCTGCCCAAGCGTGGGCGCGGCGCATCCTCGAGGTCTCCTGCTCCGTCGCTTAGCGCACCGTCATCTCCCAGCTCGCTTTGCCGCACGCTTCTTGCGCACGTCCCCTCCAAGAATTGACGAGCGCCGCCCTCCCTTCAGCCTTCCCTCCGATCCTCCTCATGCACAACGTCACCATCTCGGGGCTCCAGTGGCCGGGCCGGCGTGCCGTTGGGCCAATCGGGCCGACACAACATGAGATCGGCCTTAGCGTGCCGTGCTGCGGGCCGACCCCACCGCTCGTGGGCCGCTTCGGCACGTCCCGCACAGCACGACGTGCCATTACGTGCCCTTTTAGGCTGTGGCATTTTGGGCCTGTGTCGGGTGGCCTGATTGCCAGCTATACCCTCTAGCAGCCTCGCCATCAGTGGAAGAGAAAGGCCCGGCATTTGAGCATCCGCTATGTTCTCTCCTAGGTAGATAGTTGTGTCTTCTCGCAATAGTTGCTTCTGGCGGCAAAGGTGGTGGTTGTATAGGATTCGGGTTCCTCTAGTTGTCCGATCGAAGATGGTCGCTAAGTTAATTTGTCAGAATGGAGGGATGGAGGACGAGGTATCTCGGCGGTGGTCGTGAGCAGAATGCGCTATCATCGATGGAGAATAAGTTACGGCGACCGTGGAGCAATGAACTAATGAAGGAGGTGACCATGGGTTCGACAACGGGCTCGACGGAGGCAACGCCATCTTATTTTTATGTGGAAGGTTAGCAGTCTATTCCTTTTTAGCGAAACGGTTGGTTTCAGTTTTCTCCCGTCGAAAATAAGAATGATGGCGGTGATGAGTGGTGAGATGGCCGTGTTAGTTCAGTTCAGAGTTCTCGTCCGTGGCTTTTTCGAGGTTTCTTGTTTCTATTAATTAAGTTGGCGTTGTTTGTATATTACTTATGTAATCAGAGAATGAAATATCAATAAAATTAATTTTTTCACCTAAAATACCAATAATTGACATTTGTTGTATATTCTAGTTGTCCATACTAGGCTCAACTTTCAAACGGCAAAATGAACCTTGGAGATCAGCGTCACAGGTTCGCCTGAAGGCTGAAGCGTCCGGCTAAGTAAAAGTATCGGCGCGTCGAACTCGTTGCCTCTATTTGAATTTGGCCCAGATAGCCGTTCCGAAAGTTGGGACGAGCCAACTGTTTCGAGGCATTGCGCGTGGACTCTCATCACCGTGTTGAGGCCCATTCAGGTTTGGTAGGTCCATACCATCATTTCATTCAAATTGATTTACCCTGACGACTGACGTGTGCGGCAATGTAATTCATTTGTCCCGCACCGCCAGAGCAAAGCAGTTTGGCTCCACTTAAAGATGACGCGCAAACACCGCCGTTGCCTCTCGAGGCACCTAATATTCTTGACGGCTATCGATGAAGGAGCTGTTGCTTACCTAAGATCGTCACCCGGTGCGTGGCCTGTGCACCTAGCTACATTCGTATGACAATATACAATATTCTGGAGGAAATTAGGGAGTAAGTGCGACACGCACTTAATTCTTAAAGGCTTTTTTGCAGTTCTAAACTATTTTTTATTTTTCATCTTCCACGCTGTTTGTAAACCATAAGTAAAAAACATAAGAGTAAAATGTACTAGAGGTCCATGAACTTGTTTTCAAGTGTCATCTAGGTCAATGAATTTTTATTTTGCAGCTTTAGGTCCACGAACTTGTCTGTTTGTGTCATCCAGGTTCATTAACTTTTACTTTGGAGTTTTAGATCCACAAACTTGTTTGTCTGTGTCATCTAGGTCTAATAACTTTTTTGTTCACACCATAACAAGAGTTTGACCAAAGTCAAGGCTGGTGAAACCTTGCTAGAGAAGGGGGCTTGCTCGTTCATGCATATGCATCTGCAATCACCATCCTCAGCACAAGCGTTTAAACTCAAGTTCATACCAAGGAGATCCTAATCCACAACGGCGTGGTGCGACAAGGTGGTGTGTACTACAAGAACTGTCAGAAAAAGGAGCTCAAAATACATTCGACGGAGGAAAATGTCGATCTATAAACAACAATCGGAGGCACGAGGTGATTTACTAGAATTCAAATGGAAGGATAGGGCACTAAGAAGTGGGACTCATATGCCAAGGTCACATGATGTGCGTATGTCAGGATCTGAATGATTAATGAAGGTGTATCGATGTGTTGTACACCTCTTCACAAGTTTATGGACCTAAATGACACAGACAGACAAGTTCACGGACCTACAGTTACAAGTAAAAGTTCATAGACCTAGATAACACAAATAGAAGAGTTTGTGGACCTAAAATTGCAAAATAAAAGTTTATGGACCTAGATGACACGGACAGATAAGTTCATGGACCTCCAGTGCATTTTACTTATAAAATAAACATACGTTCTTTTTTGACTTGCTACATACCCATTTTTTAGAAAACGTGCAACTGGTGAATTTGAATATGAATCTTTAGTTCACAAAAAAAAATAAAAGAATTGAAAATCTTTGGTTCTGAAAGGATCAAGGGCACCGAGAGGGGGGGGTGAATCGGTGTGTCAACAATTTCTCCCAAACGTACTTTAGGCGTGAAGCTAGCAAGACTAGATATGGTGATAACAAAAGCAAGCGATGCGCGCACACAATCTAGTCTATGCAACAAGCAACACCCTAGCAAGCAATTCTACCAAGTAGTAAAGAGACAACCTATCATGCAATTCTACTAGCACATAAAGGTAAATGCGGAAGCGTAAATGCTAGTATGTAAAGGAGATAGAGATAGGAATGCTCATGATTTTTCCCGTGGTCTCGGAAGGGTGGCGCCTTCCCCTACTCCACGTTGGGTCACTCCCGCCGGAGTCTCGACCCCGTCCCTCCGCTCGATGGCGATCCCTCCTAGAGCACACTTCACCCTCCGAGTGAAGTCGCGGGCACGTCCCGCCGGGCTCGATCCCGGGTACTCTTCCGGAGGTAAGGCTCCGCACGTGATGCGTGCCAAAGGGCGCTCCACTAGTGATGCTTCTTTCGCACGGGAAGCTCCAAGACCGTGTACAAACTTGTGTTAGCTTCCACAATCTCCTTGGACAGCTCAACACCAACGCCTAACCGGTCTAGGCCTCGCCATAGACCAAGAGTAACAAACCGAAGTGACTCTCTCAAGCTCACACTAGCCTAGAGATCAAGTGGATGCAATTGCTACTCTCTCAAGCACTAGGATCACTCCAAATCCTTCTCAAGTGCTTCTCTCTCTTGCTCTTGGCTCCCTCTGAGTTTCCTGCACTCCAACAATGGCCAAGAGACCCCTCAAGGGGCGGGCAACTAACTATTTATAGGCTACCAACCCAAAACTAGCCGTTGCCCAAAAGTGCCCTGCGAAACTAGAGACCGTACAAAGGACCGTACTGTCCGGTCTCTTCCAGACCGTATTGTCCGGTCTCTATTTCCAGGCGCATCTCGATCTTCTTCTTCATCTCCAATGAAGACCGTACTGTCCGGTCCCTAGGACCGTACCGTCCGGTCGATTGTCCGGTCTTCATTTCTTCCACTTCCAGAAACTCCATCTTCTCTGTCTGGAAATCATCTGATGACCGTACTGTACGGTCTCCTTGACCGTATTGTACGGTCTATTGTCCGGTCTTCATTTTCTCAGCATCCCGAGATTTCACTTCCCTGTCTGGATCTTCAATGAAGACCGTACCATACGGTCCCTAGGACCGTACTGTCCGGTCTCTACCGGATAAGCTGAAAACTTGATCCACTCTTGATCCTTGCTTCCAACTTCTTCGTCCTTGGTTCCTCTTCTTCTCTTCAGCCACCCTAGCCCTCGAGAGACTCACTATGCATCCATATGATCTCTAACCTAGTGTGCGCTAAGAGAACCAATTCGATCCCTCTTGATAGTCCGGTTTTTCCTATGAACTCAAGCTAACATCTAACCAAGCAACACTCACTTGGATCTAGCATGTCCTTAGCCTTGATCCACATCTTCTCCGCGACTCCATCAAGTTCTCGATCCGAATTGTCGAGGCAACCAATCACCAAGTCGTCGATAGATAGAGTATGTGAGACGACGCTTCATGAACATGACCATTTGTATATCCTACAAGGAAGTGTTAGTCACATCAATATGGTCACCCAATCACCAAAACATTTCATACCTTTGGGGTTTCCAAACTCCAATGGTCATGAAGCTTACAATCTCCCCCTTTTTGGTGATTGGTGACAACACATATCATAAGATAGAGAATGTAAAGCACAAGAGTGATTGATAAGATAGGATATGAAATGAAGAACAAGTAAAACGGAGAACTAGGTAGTCATAGCTCAAAAGGTATCACCTGCAAAAAGGAGTTAGAGCACATGGGTGATATATATGGAATAAAAACATGAGCTGTGACCACAACTCTGTGATGATGAGATTATAAGATATTCCTGCAAAAGCAAGTGAGTGCACATATCATCACAGAAAGAGGAAACCTGGCAAGATAGATATAAATAGGCGCATCCAGGTGAACATACACAAACTCAGAGCAATATATCAGAGCAATATACTAGAGACAGAGCAATATGCAAGATATATAGATAACGAGCAAGTGTATGTAAAAGAAACCAAGTGCATTCTTGATGAGCTAAACACAAGCAAAAGCAAATCAAGCTCAACAAGAACCACGAAGAACCAAAAGAATATACAATGAAGTACCAAACGATCTCCCCCTGGACAAAAGCTGTCTCACACTCCCCCTGAGCACAAGATCACTCCACTACTCCCCCTAGACCTATACAAGATCTCTCTATCTCTCTCCCCCTTTGGCACCAATGACCAAAAAGAGAAAGACGGAAAGAGAAAACTGCTGTCCTACGCATCGGAGGCTGGAGGAGGTGCAGTGGTAGTAGTCACTGAAAGCTCTGGAGCTGAAGAGGTGCCCTGCTGTGGCTGCGGCTGCTCAGAAGAAGTGCCAGTGTACTCAAACTCTGGAGGTGGTGAAGGAGTCCTGGAGGGTGCTGTCTGCTGCTCAGGAGAGGTGCCTGTGGCAAGAGCCTCACGTAACTCCTCACGAGTGTAGCCAAAGTCAGTGAGATCTGCTGAGGGCTCAACAACTCGAGGCGGAGTAGGTGTCCTGGGAGACTCTGTCTGCTCCACTGCTGCTGTCTCAGCTGTAGTAGTCACGACCTCTGCCTGTGAAGCTGTAAGAAGTGAATCTGTCTGCACTGAGGCGGTCTGTGCTACTGTGTCGAAGTCGAGTGTACGAGCTGGCAGTGGTGACACAAAGAAGGGACTCGTCAGCTGAAGTGGTGAGAAGCTCGGAGCTGTAGTAGCAAGAAGAGCTGACGGAGTCATGGAGAGGCCCGGTGAAGAAAAGTACTGCTGAGAAGGTCCTGCCTCTCCTGTCAGACCAGCAAACGTGGACGTCGACGGCCCCACCGTAGGTGCACCAGCAGGTGAGATGGGAGCCGTGAGTAAGGTGCTGAAGTACTGTCCCTGGCTGGAAGGCTGTCCTCCCTGTGTCTGAGCAAACTGCTGCTGCTGTAGCTGCTGAAAGCGAACTGTGTCTGGTGGCAGCACACCTGGAAAGGTGATAGGAGGGAAAGACGGGAGACCTGGCAGTGCCTGTCCAAAGAGACGAAGAGTCTGAGCGATCGCCTCAAAGCCAGTGAACAACGAAGACATGCCAGTAGCCAACTCCCTCTGAGTGTGTATGACGCTGTCCATCATCTGTCTGTCCCTCTCTCTGTCCTCTCTCTGACTCCGGATCTCTCTACGGAGCTCTGCTAGCTCTGCGCGTAGAAGTGCATCTGTCTGTGCTGGAGCTGTAGCAGAGGCTGAAGGTCCTGCTCTAGAGTCCGGAGTAACGTCCTCAGGAATGGACTCCATATGACTACCAGTCTGAATATGCTGCTCGGTCTCGGTAGCCGTGTCACCTAAGCCCTGTGAAGAACTCCCCTGTGAAGCTGACTCCCGGGCAGCAACCCGTCTGTCGGAGGCAGGTAGGGGTGTGTACGCTGTGGTCACCTTAGGCAGCTCGTCATAGTCCTCCTGAGACAACAACTGTAGCCTCCTCAGAATGTAGCAGATCAGAGGTGCAAAGGCTAAGTGTCTGGCAGCTATGCTCTCAGCAATAACATCCTCCATCTGGCACAGTATCAGATCAACTAAATCAAAGCCTCTGTGCCTCAGCATCAACATCACAACCCACTGAGTAAGAATGGAGAACTGATCTCTGTATCCACTCCTGGGAACTATCGTCCTGCTCAGTATACTCCTGAGAACTCTGCCCTCATGTGTAAGTCTGGTGTGAGCTCGGCTGAAGTTCTCCGGGTGAGGTGGAGGGAAAGCAATGCTCATATCAACATCTGAAGGTAAGTGTCCCCCAAGAGGTCTGCGGGGAGGCTCCATCCCTGGGTGAGCAAGCGGGAACACTCTGGTCTCGTGCTGGATGGTCTCAAGGGCACTAACAAGGTCCTCCCTCGTAACTCTGTGGGGCTGTCCTCTGAGCATGAACCATATAGCTGAGCGGTCTGGCGCTATCCACAACGAGGCATAGAAGTCCATCACGATATCTGTATCCCATCGCATCGCTGTGGTGATGATCTCCTGGAGGCCCGGGATATAAGACAGGTGCTGTGTGAAATCCGTCCCGGCACCTCTGCTGGCAGCCTGTATGCTGCAGTGCTGGTGAGTGACAAAGAGCTTGTCAGGTCCATCTGTCCGCAGTCTACTCCTCAAACCAGCTGCTATCCTCTGCTGAAGAAGTGTCCAGAAACGACCTCCTGCCTGTGGGTCTCTCCTGGCAGGTACCCAAGTCTCCTCAGCAACTCTCCTGAACTTCTTGAGGACGGGGCCTGGCAGCCTGAGTGCGTCCTCAGCAAGCACATCCCTGAGAGTAGCAGTCCTGTCAAGAGCACAGAACTTGACTGCCATCCTCTGTCTGTCAGACTCTGTGACCTCGGCATCTGAGTGCGAACTCTCCTCTGCCTCTGAACCTGGCTGCTCCTGCGCGGTCCTCGACGTACCAACCTCGCGGGTGGACGGAGTCCGCTGCACTGTAGCTCTAGCCCTGGAAGACCTCCTCGGAGTCTCCCCCTGTCCTCCAGCAGGTATGTCCCTGATCCTGAGGTCAGTGGCCCTGCTAGCTGGTAGGTCAACCTCTGCTGCCCTGAGAATCCGGTCCAACTCTGGATCACCAGTCCTCTGCTTCTTCTTCTTGGGCTGCTCGACAAGCTTGGCCTTGCCCCTGTCACGATCTCCTCTGCCCCTGCCTCTGCCTCTGCCAGAACCTCCTGCCATAACTGCTGACTAGGCTGCAGACAAGATAGGGCGAGTGAGCTTGGCTCACCAACCCGTCCACTGACGGCTGACTGCCAAAGATAGGACTAAGGGCTTGGCCCTCAATCCGTCCACTGTCTCTGCTCTGCTGTCAACTGCCCACTGCCTGCTGACAACTGCCACTGCACGATAGGAATAGACAGGGTATATGAGTTTAGAATAACCTACTATAATCTATAAGCAAGAATCGTAGGTAAGCGCATGAATCTATATGAAGTCCTAGCGCAGAGGTAAAGGACACAATGCCGGCAAATAGGCAATGGGGAACTACGGCATTGTCGATTATCGGTGGAGATCAACTAGTGTCATACTAGATATGCAACATCGAAATACGACACTAATTGAGGAAATGCTAGTGTCGAGCTAAGTGTATGGTATGGAAACGGAAATCGACACAAAGCGACCAATTACCAAAATATCGTAGGTATAAGAGATGACATGCGACCTCTACGACATATGGTATCCTAAATTGCGAAACAAAATGAAGCAGTATATATTAGTTCGCAATAAAGGAGCAATTTTGATCGAATTTTCTAGGGATTTTCAACGATGAAGGAAAGGACGGCTCAAACCCTAGATAGGAATTAGAATCGGATCGGCTACTGTGCAAATGAAAACGCCGGAGTACCCAGTGGCTCACCGGAGCAATGAAATCGTGGACGATCGTCGGTGAGGGCGGCGGTCCGGTGAAGTGCTGTGAGGAGCAATCGCACGCGAGGGGGAAGCGAGCAGCAGCTCATGAACGCGTGCGTGGTGGAGCTCCTCCTCGTGGTGCTTGTCGACGGCGAGGTCGACGGCTCCTGCTCCGGCGACGCTCGGCGCACGGGCAGGCGAAGCGGCGGCAGCTCGGTGGGGTGGAGGCGGCGGCGCGGCGCTAGGGTTGCAAGGGCGCCGGCGCGTGTGGAGGAGCAGGTGCGGCGCGCGGCGGCTGCGGTGGCTGGGGCTCGTCGGCGGCGAGCGCGGCGGCAGGTCGACGGCGGCGTACGGGCGCGCGCGCGCGGGAACGGCGAGGCGGGAGTGGAGGCGCGAACGGCGGCGGTGGATTTTGGAGGAAGATGCACAGTAAAGCGGAACCGGCCGTTAGGATTAGGGTAAGTTCAAATAGACGGCCACGATTGATCGGGATAGGAATCAACGGATTGGATTGAAAGATCTCCCGATGAAGTTAACCAGACCGTATGGTACGGTCATGGGGATCGTATTGTACGGTCTCCTTTGGAACCCTGACAGTTAACTATAGAGACCGCATTGTACGGTCTGTAGGACCGTATTGTCCGGTCTCCTTTCTGCCTCAGGTTTCGAAGGATCTCGTGCAAAAGCACACCGTATTGTACGGTCCCTTTGACCGTATTGTACGGTCTAGTCCAGAAATGCTGATTTTCAAGGAATTTCCTTCTAAGTCCAAGTTTCTCACTCAAAAACCAAATAAACACCAAACATGGACTAGAAGGGGAACTCTCAAACACTCCTTTGAAAATAGACCAATATAGGTTGTGCATAGGCTTATAGTAATTTTTCAATCGGCAAATAAGATGCAACCAATAAGAACCAAAAGCAATAAAACCAAAAGAGGGGTATGTATGAGCCATTTGCCTATGATCCGTGCAAGTAGATTTAACCTTGAGGATCATTTAGCAAGACTCAATGGGCATGAAGCACAATTCTTTTCTTTAGTCACACTTCTATGAGATGTGAGATCATATTGCGAATGAAACACTTCCTCATAGTGTGACAACTCCTTTGTGATTTCCTATATGCAATGCATGAGACAAGCATATCATACAAATGCAAGAGAAAGTAAACATGCCATGTGATATGCAAGCAAAGTTAAGACAACGCATAAAGGAAACCTACTCAAGGTCAAGTTTGAGCCTCTCTCAAGCTTACTCACTATGAGCCAAACCTTGCCTTGAGTCCATCGGTCCACCAACTCAAGCATCCCCCATGCTCATAGCTATCTTGAGAAAGTTAGACCTTGAACTAATTTTTATGTTCTTTTCTTTTTAGTTATTAACATATGCATGAATGCAAACATACTAGTTCACAAAGGAGCACCTAGCTACCATGCAAACAAAAGCAAGAAAAGAAACTACTATGATACAAGTTACCTCCTTGAAGAGTAGATATGTCGATGAAGCACTCGAAGCTTGTGGTGGACGTTCATGAGTTGTCGTTGCGGCGCACGGTCCACCACCATCACCCTTCTAGGTCTTGGTCTTGGGAGCCCACTCGCACTTGGTTGGCCTCTCAAGGTCAACTATGCATTTGGGCACCCAAATCTTCCTCATCATCCTCCTCTTGTCGGGTGATCCAAGAGCCTTTGCCTTCACCTTGCCTTTCTTGTCCCTAAAGAGCTTGTAGTGTGTATTTCCATGGAACAAGTTAGCGTTAGGCAAAACCTTGGAACTCCTCACCTTGGGACAATTCTTGCTAGTGTGGCCGTCTCGGCAACACTTCTCACAATAGTAGTCGTCCGCCATGAGGGGAACTACCCAAGGTGGAATGTCCTCGTCCTTGCCGATGAGGTTGATGGCGGCGGGGTAGGAGCCGAGTCCCTTGTGCCCGGGGTTGTTCACAAGGTTCCGACCAAGTATCTCCTTATGGATGGTCCTTCCCCTTGTGAGCCTCTCGAAGCCGTCCATCACCGAAGCTCTCTCCTCCTTGAGTTGATGATATTCCTTCAAAATGTTCTCATCAAGAGAGATGCTCTCAAGAGAGGGAGTTAGTCCATCACAAGTAATATATGAAGAATCGGAAATAGATGAACTAGAAGAAGAAGTGTTACACTTTTCGAGGAGGGATTGATGTTCTTCCTCAAGAACCTTGAACTTGCCGTTGAGCCTCATGTGTTCAACCTTGAGCTTGTCATAGCTTTCATCCAAGGTCATGAGCGAAGTGGAAAGGTGCTTGATCTCATCCTCTAGTAACTTGGACTTCTCCTTGAGCTTCATGTGGTCTTCCTCAAGCTTGTCATAGTCTTCATCAAGAGCCTTGTGAGAGATGGATAAGTCCCTAAGTTCACCCTCAAGTTGACGAACTCGGAAAGCGGCCACATCATGTTCCTTCTCCAACCGAGCAATGGTCTTGTCCTTCTTCATGATCATCTTGCCGGTTAGGAGAATGCTATCCAAGAGTTCCTCATATGTGGGCTTATCCTCTTCACCAAACTCTTCATCGGACTCGCTCTCCTCATCCTCACTACTATCATCATCTTTGGCCATCAAGCAAGTAGGTGGTGGAGGTAAAATCTCGGAGATGTTGGTGAGAGCAATACCGGCCATTTTCTTTCCCTTGGAGGATGAGTCATCACTTTCTTCTTCATCACTATCATCATCCGAAACCCACTCTCCAACATAGAGTCCCTTGCGAGATGATCTTCTCTTGTCTTTGCCTCTAGAGCTTTCCTTCTTGACAAACCTCTTCCTTGCCTTGTACTTGCTTCTAGGGTCTTCTTCTTCATCATCGCTTGACTCTTGAGTCTTCTTTTTGCTCTTCTTGATTGGCTTCGGACATTCCTTGGCAAAGTGACCCTTCTCCCCACAATTGTAGCACTCGGCATCTTTCTTGTTGATGAATCTTCTCTTGAAGAAGTTGCTTCTCTTCATGAGGAGTGCTAGATCATTGGGATGAAGTTGCAACAAGTCTTCAACGTCTTCTTCAAGCTCTTCATCACTTGAATCTTGAGTCACCACCTTCTTCATCTTCTTGCTTGACCCCTCGGATGCAAAAGCAAGATTCTTGGAGGGCTTCTCATCAAGCTTCTTGTCGAGGTTGTAGCTCTCGAAGGCGGTGATCTTCCCAAGTAGCTTGTGGGTTGTGAGGGCTTGAATGTCGGTGTTGAATAGACATGTGATGAGTGCTCCATATTTCTCCCTTGGGAGAATCCTCAAGATCTTCCGCACAAGGTCACCATCATCAATCTTGTCCTTCACACCGAGAGAGTTGATATCCTCTACAAGCACATTCAAGCGAGAGTAAGTATCATTGATTAGCTCATTTGAAGACATGGCAAAGTCATCATACTTGTTCTTTAGCACATAGTATCTTTCCTCTTTCACGTCCGTGGAACCCTCATGAATTTGTTGAATTTGAGTCCACACTTCATGAGCGGTACCCGCGGACTTGACTCGAGCAAAGACCTCTTTAGTGATAGCTTCAAACAAGGCATTTTTAGCTTTAGCATTTGCCTTTGCAAGATTCACATCAAGAGTACCAATGGGAGTCCTTAGAGAGACACCGGAACTTGTCACCTCCCATGCGAGAGGATCGAGAGCCTCGAGGTAAGCTTGCATGCGAGCTTTCCAATAGGCATAGTCGGTCCCATCGAACGGGGGCGGCCCATGATCTCTCGGCATCCTTACTCAAGGCGGTTAAGCCCTATTTGAGCAACAAGGCTCTGATACCACTTGAAAGGATCAAGGGCACCGAGAGGGGGGGGGGGGGTGAATCGGTGTGTCAACAATTTCTCCCAAACATACTTTAGGCGTGAAGCTAGCAAGACTAGATATGGTGATAACAAAAGCAAGCGATGCGCGCACACAATCTAGTCTATGCAACAAGCAACACCCTAGCAAGCAATTCTACCAAGTAGTAAAGAGACAACCTATCATGCAATTCTACTAGCACATAAAGGTAAATGCGGAAGCGTAAATGCTAGTATGTAAAGGAGATAGAGATAGGAATGCTCATGATTTTTCCCGTGGTCTCGGAAGGGTGGCGCCTTCCCCTACTCCACGTTGGGTCACTCCCGCCGGAGTCTCGACCCCGTCCCTCCGCTCGATGGCGATCCCTCCTAGAGCACACTTCACCCTCCGAGTGAAGTCGCGGGCACGTCCCGCCGGGCTCGATCCCGGGTACTCTTCCGGAGGTAAGGCTCCGCACGTGATGCGTGCCAAAGGGCGCTCCACTAGTGATGCTTCTTTCGCACGGGAAGCTCCAAGACCGTGTACAAACTTGTGTTAGCTTCCACAATCTCCTTGGACAGCTCAACACCAACGCCTAACCGGTCTAGGCCTCGCCATAGACCAAGAGTAACAAACCGAAGTGACTCTCTCAAGCTCACACTAGCCTAGAGATCAAGTGGATGCAATTGCTACTCTCTCAAGCACTAGGATCACTCCAAATCCTTCTCAAGTGCTTCTCTCTCTTGCTCTTGGCTCCCTCTGAGTTTCCTGCACTCCAACAATGGCCAAGAGACCCCTCAAGGGGCGGGCAACCAACTATTTATAGGCTACCAACCCAAAACTAGCCGTTGCCCAAAAGTGCCCTGCGAAACTAGAGACCGTACAAAGGACCGTACTGTCCGGTCTCTTCCAGACCGTATTGTCCGGTCTCTATTTCCAGGCGCATCTCGATCTTCTTCTTCATCTCCAATGAAGACCGTACTGTCCGGTCCCTAGGACCGTACCGTCCGGTCGATTGTCCGGTCTTCATTTCTTCCACTTCCAGAAACTCCATCTTCTCTGTCTGGAAATCATCTGATGACCGTACTGTACGGTCTCCTTGACCGTATTGTACGGTCCATTGTCCGGTCTTCATTTTCTCAGCATCCCGAGATTTCACTTCTCTGTCTGGATCTTCAATGAAGACCGTACCATACGGTCCCTAGGACCGTACTGTCCGGTCTCTACCGGATAAGCTGAAAACTTGATCCACTCTTGATCCTTGCTTCCAACTTCTTCGTCCTTGGTTCCTCTTCTTCTCTTCAGCCACCCTAGCCCTCGAGAGACTCACTATGCATCCATATGATCTCTAACCTAGTGTGCGCTAAGAGAACCAATTCGATCCCTCTTGATAGTCCGGTTTTTCCTATGGACTCAAGCTAACATCTAACCAAGCAACACTCACTTGGATCTAGCATGTCCTTAGCCTTGATCCACATCTTCTCCGCGACTCCATCAAGTTCTCGATCCGAATTGTCGAGGCAACCAATCACCAAGTCGTCGATAGATAGAGTATGTGAGACGACGCTTCATTGACATGACCATTTGTATATCCTACAAGGAAGTGTTAGTCACATCAATATGGTCACCCAATCACCAAAACATTCATACCTTTGGGGTTTCCAAACTCCAATGGTCATGAAGCTTACAGGTTCATTTGTCAATCTTCCCTTTTTCTTTTCTTGTTTTTCTTTTTATTGAAGGAGGGGTGAAGCATGAGTGTGTCACCCATTCATGGCTCAAGACACTACTTAGGAAGAGTAACTACTATAGGTATGACTCATTTGATCTTAAGGCTAAAACCACTTTGTGATGGTTCCTATATCAAATCAAAAGGTCTAAAACACTTGGTCGGGATAAAGTCGGACAAATGAGTCAAACGTGACGCTTTTCCGTTCAGTAAATTCTACAGCAACTCTCGCTCCTGCTTGAGTCACCACGTCGCGTAGTACAGGTATAATCGATGGGGCTTAATATAGGTAATTGAAGGGTTCGTACTTTAGAATTAATACTTGGCTTTTAAGGTTACCTGAGGTTACCTGGGTTTCACTACTTCAGTGAAATTGAGCTGGAAATGGCACACGTGGTGTATGCTTTGGCCCCAATAATCTTCACTGCTTTGTTGACTATCCCCCTTAACTAAAAATTTGAATTAAGCTTATTGGTAAACTTAATTATCAATAAGTGCAGATAGTATGCCTTGGGTAGTTGGTGGCTAGTTAATTATCAAAAATTCTTGTCAAATATTTGTTAGAGCACTTTGCTTTCTTGCTGACCATGATCCTACGATCCCGAAAACGGTTGTGCAATTGGTAAAGCACTCTGTGTTTGCTCCGGTAGATTGATGCAAAATTTAAGCAACACTTAGCCTTTGCATGTGCCAATGATCTTTGGTTATAAGATCTCTTTGGCCTGATCGCTAAGGCTCAGTTCGCGCTAGTTCTGATAACATCATAACTGCTTGTATTTGTTTCCACACATGGATAGTTAAGTATTATTTGCTGCTCCTTTTGTTTTGTTTTAGTAGTGGTTCAATGTTCCAGTCTGTCCAGCCTGCATGCTATACCGTTTAATCTTTAACATCGTGACACAACATCAAGTGAGAAGTCATTGGTAGCTATAGCTACACCTTTGCTCCTGCAGGCTGATGCAAAATTCGACATTTAGAACTCTAGCTCAACATTTTGTTTGACTTAGGGCATGTTTGGCGTGTGCCCTCGCCTCAGCACTGCTGGCCAGCCAGTGATCGTGGCCTCAGGCGTCCAGAATCGGACCTGAGCACCGCGCCTGACTCAGGCACGTTTCACAGGGCACGAAGCAAACTAGCTCTTAGTGCAACAATTCCGGAACACTACTTCAACTCATTTTGAAATTACATTCAACATCGTCAAACTTTTGTTCTGAGGCCTTGTGATCCTAGTTCAACATTTCGATGATAGCTATTTGCATCTTTTTGATGCAGAAACTGAAATATTTATATGTTCTTGATTCCAAAAAAAAATGGCTAAAGTTTGTGGATCTAAAACTGCAAAATAAAATGGATGAACCTGGATGATACGTGCAGATAAGTTCATGGACTTCTAGTGTATATTACTGTAATTACTAGTACCAATGCACGTGCGCCACGCACGTGATCAAAAAATTACGCCACTTGGCAGGACCTTTACAACATAAATTAAAATATTATTTTACACATGAAATTAAATTGAAACATGAACGTGATGGACGGTGCACATGCATAATTTGTGGCCACATATCAGTGTTGTTTACCAACACATTAGTATTGTACAACTTAATTACCATCTATCCCAAGCATTGAAAAATACTACTATTTATGCCAACAATAAATAAAGGCATTCTTAATTAAAACATGTATCATCAGCATGGGAATGAAGTATATAGAACATAGTTCAGACTTATTTGGGACCACAATCAACGACTTATATAGAGCGTCTGTTGGCCGGTGCATCACCATATTTCACCCCATCAATATCAGCAATGTCCCTTCCCAACTTCAGAGAAGTTACCCCCGTCAATATCAGCCTCCAATGTAAACATAATTATGTCACCTCGCATGAACTCAAATTAACCGAACAAAATGTACAAAGAGAACAATACATTTAGTAGTTCAAGCATTCAGTAGAAGACAACACATTTATTCAAAAAACGTATCCTGAAGGCAATTATATATTATAGCGACAGAAATGCTCCATCATATGCCTTCTCTTCCCTTTTACGTGCCCGATAACGGCTATGATACTAGCACCTTTGTTCACGCCTCTTCGCAAGCATATCTTCTTTCATGTCAGATTCCTTTCCGGCATGGCCGCATGGCACCTACATATGTGTATTTAATTATGAACACATTGAGCATATACTCATGTTAAGCACAATAAAAAAAATATAGCAGCAACAACAAACTTGTAACGCTTTTGTCAACATCAAGGTCACCATCCATATTGCAATGTGGTATATAGTCGTCATTTCTAAATAGCCAACTATCATCATCATTGTCAGGATTATTTTGTGAACATGCTTTTCCTACTTGTGTCAATGTTGACTTGGACTTGGTTGTACATGTAGTAGCTAAAAAATGATTGTTTAATTGTTAGTTGTGCCATGCTCGAAAATTGGGTGGCTGGTGATGGTGATGTAGACCTAGCACTGTGTTTCTCATTCATCTGTTGAGGAGCGTTGTTTCCTAGACTCATTTTCATCTCATTTGACACGGGCTGGCTGTCGAATCCAGGATATCTTTAACCATTCATACCACTCAACAGTTAATTATTAGCATTATTGATAGAAAGATGGATAAGAGGTTATGTGTTTTAGAAAACCTGTTGCGCTAGGCAACCTATAGAATGTTGAATTGAAGTAGGGATAGGGCTGTGCTCTTTCATTTTAACTGTTTCCTTCAACATTGAGCTAGTTGAACTATACCAGACAAATCAAAGATACCTTCAAAATATAATATGACACATCGTCGTTGGACTTCTATTTGTCAATACAATGAAGCAATACTTGTACGTATTCGTCAATGTTGATCTGGCAACATTGCTAATGGGGTCGAGGGCGAAGATAAGGTCGCTAGTATGTTGATTCCATTTCTTACCTATGTTCGCCAATGTTGATTTGGCAATACTTTGTACCAGTTAAATCCAAGACTCCTGTTGAGGTACAACATACAAACTATCATTGACCGAGTAATGAATAAAATATAATTCAAATTCAAATTCAATCATTTTGACAAACCTGGGTTTTGTGGTGACACCACAGGAATTTTCACGCTGACTGCTTCAATTTTTTTAATTCCTCGCCCGATATCTTTGTGGGTATAGTCTGTTTCTTTCACACTTTGTTTGCAAATATTTATAAACGGTACAGTTCTCATTTTCTTTGGTTTGTGCAGTTCCCTGAGCACTATCTTTTTCATTTGCACCTGAAATAGTGTTTCATCGAGTTTAGTTTCATTATTTTTGGGTACAGGTACATACGTACAATCTATTAAGATACACAAATACTTGATAACACATACTCACCACTGTGAATAATATTAGTACACTCAATGAAACAGGTGCGAATATTGGCACTAAACTTTGGTCTTTTCCGCAATATGTACGCACTTTTCCATCACCTAATGTCGAAATACACGGTTAACCTGAGGAAAAAGAACAGAACTACGGAAATAAGTCAGTCAGGTGCAAATGTCTCTCCACCTAGTGAGCATTATACAAGCAAAATAAGAAGAGCAAGGTCCAATATATATCATGGCACCGGGCAATCATCTCAAGTAGGAATTGTTATCATAAGCTACAATTTCACAACAAAACCTGATTACATAGCATGTGCTGAAAGATAAATTTAAAGGCTGAGAATAAATATTGAGGTTAAGATGGTTAGATAAATATTCAGGTTAGAAAAACACCTACAGTATTTTTTTCCTCTCAATGAATATGGATCGGTGTGCTTAAATATCATAGTGCCGTACAAAACAAAAGCATTTATTGACAAAAGACTATTTCATATAGCAGGGATTGAACGTTTGATTTTCTTTAGATACTGAGTGGTGTGATAACTCTGACATCCATTTTGATGCGCACTACCAAAACAAAATGACTGGATTATTTCATATATCTATCTTGGCTTAAATTTATATATAGCCACGACACTCCAAGACCCATTATGATAGGACACGTGACAAGCAAAAGCTAATAAGGTAGCATGCAAGACTGAGACACGGAAGTAGTACGTAGCAGAGATATATGTGTAAACCTGGTGGATTAGCTGAAATCGATGGAACGTTAATGGCAAATACATGCATGTAGGTTAGAGACAGGATCACCTGGGTTTGGGTCGTCTGTCGTCAAAGTACGTCGTGTTTGATCTTGCAGGCTGATGCAAAATTCGACATTTAGAACTCTAGCTCAACATTTTGTTTGACTTAGGGCATGTTTGGCGTGTGCCCTCGCCTCAGCACTGCTGGCCAGCCAGTGATCGTGGCCTCAGGCGTCCAGAATCGGACCTGAGCACCGCGCCTGACTCAGGCACGTTTCACAGGGCACGAAGCAAACTAGCTCTTAGTGCAACAATTCCGGAACACTACTTCAACTCATTTTGAAATTACATTCAACATCGTCAAACTTTTGTTCTGAGGCCTTGTGATCCTAGTTCAACATTTCGATGAGAGCTATTTGCATCTTTTTGATGCAGAAACTGAAATATTTATATATTCTTGATTCCAAAAAAAAAATGGCTAAAGTTTGTGGATCTAAAACTGCAAAATAAAATGGATGAACCTGGATGATACGTGCAGATAAGTTCATGGACTTCTAGTGTATATTACTGTAATTAAAAGTACTCAAAGAACATGGTGTGAACTGAAAAAATGCGCTTAAATCACGAAAAACAGAAACTGAAAATAACCATGGAAACGGAAATAAAAAACAATCCCCGTCGCGCCGGCGAAAAAAATAGCGCGTGCGTCCGGCCGCCCGCTCGCGCGGTTGCGTTGCGCACCGGCCCCCGCGTTCTTGGGCCGCACTGTGCCATTCGCTAGGCTACGTACTGGGCCTGAGTGTCCCCAATCATCATGTACCGCCTCGTTACTGGGCCTAGAGATTCGGCCCGGCGCCGGCCTTTCCGTGTACCAGCGCCGCGGGGGCCTTGATGCCACAGCTTCTTTTGTCCCGCACCGCCAGAGCAAATCAATTTGGCTCCGCTTAAATATGCCGCGCGAGAGGCGCTGTTGCCTCTCGAGGCACCTTATAGGTTCTGTTCTGTTCACAGCTTATTATGGAGGAGCGGCTTGGCTGGTTATCCTCCCCCCGGTGTGCGGGCAGTGCACCTAGCTATCTCAAAACACTCATGTTTATGAAATGTTGGAGGAGATCGGCGGGTAAGAGCGACACGCACTTAATTCCTCAAGGCATTTTTGCAATTTTGATTTTTTTTTCTTTCAGGCTTTTTTGTAAACCTTGGCAAAAAATATTTCAACATGTGTTCTTCTTTTCGCTTGCTTTGAGCTGCAAATCTTAGTTCATTTTGAGTTCGTTGGCATAAAACTTGTTTGCGCGTGTGTGCAGTGGCGGAACTCTATAAAGGGCCACTAGGCCCGTGGCTATATATTTGACACCTACTAGCTTTTGTGATGAATAAATAGCTGATGTATCTCCCAACAGAGCCTTATTCCTTCAAATCACGCAAACCTTGTTGCGAATGTTCACTGGAAATAGCATGCTACTGAAATGTTCCACAAAACCGTTTATGTAAATCATTCAACATGATACAATATGATACAATAGTCATTGCATCTCGAATGTAAACCATTCAACATGATACAATATGATACAATAGCCATTGCATCTTGAATGTAAATCATTCAACATGATACAATATGCATATTATTTGAGGTAGAGTATTACAAGAACCTAAATTAACAATTATCATTGTACCAGTACAAGAAAATAAAACACGACCTTAAGTGCGTAGTGCATGGAATAAACTTGAAATATAGTGATAACAAATGTCGATGGATTGATGAATATATACTTCTGTATATTACGGCTTCATTGCTTCGTCGATGTGCCTTTAGTTTAGTTTGCCACAGAACCTGGTCCTCCACTGGGCACCATTATTTGCCACTTGCCCAAGCCTCTGGGCAACCTCTGCCATGGTCGGTCTCTCGTCCCTGTCTTCTGTTAGGCATCGAACCGCGAGTTCACCAATATTGTCCAGGCACTCCATTTGAACACGAAGAGATTCAGCATCACCGTCACTCAAGATCAGGTCTCCGTCGTACAGCCTCCTTCCACTGCCCTCGTTCCTGCAGGACTTGACGAAGTTTATTGGGAGACTGTTGTTTGTACTGTGATATAAGGGAGGAACGGTGCCATCATCATACATAGCAGTCTTCCCGGTGATGAGCTCCAGGAGAACCACGCCAAAGCTGTAGACATCGCTCTTTGCTGTGTAACGGTGTGTCTTGATGTACACTGGATCGATGTAGTTCATATCACACGCAACAGAGCTGACGTACATCGATTTTGCCAGGAGCTTGGATGACCCGAAGTCCGAAACCTTGGGCGTCCAGTCTTGGGCGAGGAGGATGTTGGCTGACTTGACATCTCCATGGACACGGTCACCATGCGAGTGCATATAGGCCAGAGCTTCCGCGGAGCCTATTGCAATGTGCAGGCGCTGGGGCAGTGAAAGGGGCGGCCTTTCTGTGCCATGGAGCTTGTTGTAGAGGCTTCCGTTAGGGACAAATTCGTAGACCAGCATGGGAACTTCTGTCTCCAGGCAGCATCCGACGAGGCGGACCAGGTTTGCATGGTTGACCTGGAACTTGAAGGAGATCTCGTTCGCGAACTCCATCTTCGGCAGCGCTGCGCCTCTCGCTGTAAAGCACTTAACCGCGACCTCTTTGGAGCCATTGATGATCCCTTTGTAGACCTTTCCGAACGCGCCTTGTCCAATTATTTCCTTGTAGCCGTTTGTGATCTTTCGCAGCTGTGCTCTCGTATATATATTGACGTCCACGTTCCTCAGAATGTGACCACCGTTTTGGTCGAAAAACCTTCGGTGCTTTCGCCTCTTAAGCTCCAAAATCCAGAAACATGCCAGAAGGACGACAATAGTTACCACTGCAGGAACAGAAATATATTTATTCACGATCCAAGTATTCAGCCGTTGAATTTGGTAGATCTATACTCCCTCCGTCCCTAAATATAAGGGATTATTGACTTTCAGACATCACATTTGACCATTCGTCTTATTAGAAAAATTTATAAAAATAATATTTATTTATTATAATTTGTTTCATCAATAGATGTACTTTGAATATAATATAATTATTTTATATTTTCATAAATATTTTGAATAAGACAAATAGTCAAAGTTGATGCCTAAAAGTCAACAATCTCTTATATTTAGGACGGAGGGAGTATAAGAAAAAGGGAGGAAAAACTGAGAAAATTGAACACCAGACAAGCCAGGAAAATGGTGATGGAAACTTGAGAACGAGGAAGGTCTATGGCATGACATAGTGAGGGCTAAATACCAGCATGGAGTTTCTGTTGGTAGAATTAATCACAGGCCACCTTCTATAATCAGAGGCTTGTACTACCTGACTGGGAGAAAAATGAAAATAGGGCATGGGTGTAGCACTGGACATATATTGCTGTATGACATACCCATTGATGTACTATCTCCCACCCTGTTTGATCTGTGGTAAAATGTTCCAATATTGGGTAGCTCAGTTCAAAGTGAATTTACCGAGCTTCCTACAAGATCAATTGTATACTTGCTGGTACGTTGAACATAGTTTTCCCGTGCAACAAATAAAGGAATTTAGTGTTAAGTAAATGTACGATCAGATGATTCTGGTCCCTCACATAAACGTATCTAGAAGGCTAAAATCCCACAAAAGATAAAACTCTTCATGTGCCTCGTAGCAAACAAATCAATCCTGATTAAAGAGAGAATGGAAAAAGAACTTGTCACAACACATCTGTATCCAGACAACATGCGGAAGCAGAATCCATGCTGCAAATGGCAACACAGGTGATGAAGAGACAAACATGGTGCATTGCTTTACCAGCAGGGCAGATTATGGAGGACGACCAACATGAAGATGCCAAGTCGTTGGGAGGATCAAATTAGAGATCTAATTTCGCTAGTCGTAGTTATCTGTTTCTTATGCATTCTATGATGTAATGTGTAAGGTTAGCTGGTTAGGGGCGCAACTTCTTAAAGCTATGATCCCATTTGAATAAAACTGAGGGAGAGCCCATTTTGACAAAATGTCAGAGCCGAAGTTTATCGCCGAAATGGTGACTGTAGTTGTAATTAATAGTTGTTTGAGAAGAAACAAATAAAGTCAAAAGAAAGAAAGCAGCGTTACATCGACAGTTCTACCTGGTATAATGAAAAAATATATTAAAATGTCTTTTTTTATTTTGGTCGACAGGTAAACTGAACCGCTATCTCCAAAAGAGAATGTGAAGTGCGGGAGTGGAACAGCAAATTAATGAAGCGATGCTCACCTAATATCGGTATTGCGTATACAGGAAATATGGGCTGGCATCCTTTGTCACTTTTACCATCTCCTCTCTGTCCAAATTTGCATGTGCATTTGTAATCGCCCTGTGTATCTTGGCATGTGCTTCTACTATGACAAGGATATAGAATCTCATACTTTGCAGGATTTGATTTCCGAAGCTCGCACTCGTTAATATCTGTTGAATTAAAATAGAAATGCATATAGTAAGTTCAGTGGCGATGTTATCAAAACTTCAAAGCCACTGCTTTTGGTATCAGTCATGTAAATCATCACATGTCGGTGCCAATGACACTACACTGGAGCAGAAGAGAGTGAGGTGTGAAATATACCTCACATTTAGATTATGTGCCAGGTCTGGAATAACTTTGTTTACTATAACAGTCCGCACTAAGGACTACCATGTGCACAAGCAACATGTTGATTATCCGTCCTTAGTGCGTACGCGTCACCACATTTTGTTTACGATGTTCTTGCTGCGACTACGGAGAATGTTAATCAGGTGACTTTTTATCCCTTTCTTTCTTCTCTGATATGACTGTTCACGATGCTCCTATGTCTAGAATTCTTCTACTATGACTCCAGGGAATCTAAACAATACTGTATGGTAGTTTAGAATCCGTATCAATTCTGGCATAAGTTTGTTTCTCTAGGGAGGTTTCTTGGCACAAAAATTAAATTATCCTTATATTCAATTCAATCTTGTTTTATCTAGAAGCATATGATTTTAAAGAAAAGAGAAAGAAATAACTGACTTGTGCATCCGTCATGGCCAGTGACATAGGGATTGCCTTGGTATCCCGGGGAGCACTTGCATTGGTATCCATCCCCTTGTGGAGCATCGACACAATAGCTGTGGGCACTGACGCAAGCTGGTGCCACTGGTTTCGCCGGTTCCCCATCTTCATTTCGCGGTTGCCAGCATGACCCATCCCTTCTGATGGCCCAGTCAAGCACCAGTGGTATTGTTCTCTCTCCAGCCCTACTTGCAAAGCTATTGTTTCCGTTACGTACAAGATCTCGTCGACTGAATTTGTACCTGAAATATATAAACTCACATTCAACCATTCCAGAAAAATAACTCATTGTATATTGATGTTCCAGTATTTTCTTTCCTGTTATACGCAAAAAATACTTTCTCGATGGACTAACAAATATAAAACACACACAAAAAATGGGTAGTATAAGATCATGTGCAAACAAAATACTTCACATGGTAAATGGTACATGACGTAGTAATTTGGTCAATATCTGATCAAACTATTGAAACTTGATTACCAATAATTTTAAGAATAATTGGTTTTATTTTGTAAACATATATTCCATGAGATTTATCAGTCCCTTTGTTTCAATTTATTCGTCTTATTCAAAAAATATAAAAAAATTATCATACATTTTGTTGTGATTTGTTTTATCACTAAAAAGTTTTGAAACATAACTTATAAGTTTGCATATTTAAACTAATATTTTGAATAAGATGAACAGTCAAATCAAAAAGTCAATGGCGACCAAAATTTAAAAACGGATGGCGTATATTGCTACGTTGTCGCATTCGGTTTATTTTTAGGAGATCAACGGTGTAAGAGAAAACATAATCGCTCTTAGTATACCAGTGGACTAGTGTTCGTACCAGCCTTTCTCAGCGACGAAGGCGTAGCTGCAGGGGCTGTATTTCCACGCAAGATTGCGGCGGGTTTTGTTACCGCTCCTCCAGCGAACGTTAACCATGCTAAGGTTGGTGGAGATGGAGGTCTGGCAGCAGCCAAGCCCAGTGCACACTTCGCCGTCCTGCGCCGCAGAATCCAAGCTCACGCAGGAGCTGATGCAGCCGGTGTAGTAGCTCCAGTCCTCCTTACCTTCCAGGAGTGCCAAGGCGTCGCAGCCGATGGCCGTGAACTCGTTGCGCGTCGGTGATATCAGCAGCGGCGAGTCGGTGTAGTCGAGCTCCCAATCGGACACGCCGTCGGGCTCGGTGGTGTTGGTCGAATTGTAGCAGATGTACGACACCGGAGAGTAGACGCGCATCTCGCCCTTCTCCAACGAGATGTCAATGATCTCAACGTTCGTCCCCCAAATTGGTCTTGGAGGGTTGTAGCTATGGTTGCAACTGACGGTGAAGTATTTATCCGGGCCTTGACCCCTCCAAGCACACTCTTCGCCGATGCCGAATGGGTAGGGGATGTGCACGTCGCCGCACATGCTAGGGCAGCCCGGACGTGGAGCTGCTGAGGTCGATGGTGTCTGCATGTTCGAAACGGCAGCATGGCTTTGGCTTGTGTGCGTGTTGGAAACTGCTATGGCGAGAGTAAACAGAAACCAGCTGAGCACTTGCTTCATGGCTTCTAGATGCATACGCATTGTAGTTTGTAAAGCACTTAGCTTTCTTAACTGGTGTGCAGAATATGCACGGGCAGTCCATGTATATATAGCCGCCCCCATGCATTTATGGATCGATTGATTGATTGCACAGTTACAAATTGCACAATTAAATCTCTCGATTCACGTCAGCTGCAGTTAGTTGGAAGTTACCTTCTTATTCTCGACAAGTTGTTGGTCACATCAGATTCAAGTGGTTGAGACGTGAAAAGGTCTATGGTCGCCGGGAATCTCATTAATTAAAGTCGTCAGAACCATCATAGACTGCCCACCTCAACTACGACGTTAACCACGACACGGTCAACTATATATATAGCCCTTCCTCTATGATTTATATTTTGAAATATAGATGATTTAAGGTTTAGAATTTTACATTTGGATTTCTATATTGGTTTTTGGTTCACAAATGCGGTTGAATTTTGTTTAGATTTCTGTTTATAATTGCAGGTTATCTTAAGTTTCAAAAGATAGATTAAAAAAAGAGTCTAGCTCTTAACAGTGAGCTAACTTTTTTCTCTATCCTCTCATTCTCTCCGCCATGTAGGACAGAATCCTACATGAACTAGCTCTTTGCATGCCTTTGGAGACCCTCTGAAGAAGCATTCAACTCGACCTTTGTCTATCGATGCGACCATTTCCCATGTACTCTTATTCTTAGTATTTTTACACTAAAGGCCCATCATTGATACACTTTGGGTGCCCCCCTCTGCTGGCAGACCTCAAACCGAGGGGCGGAGGGGCCCCCACCTCCTCCACGACCACAATGGCTCTTCCCTCCTCCTCTCGACACGGGTCACCTTGCCCCGCCCGCCCCACCTCTCTCTCTCTCTCTCTCTCTCTCTCTCTCTCTCTCTCTGATGCGAATGGAGTGACAGGGGCACAGCGATGGCGGCTGGATAAGCAAATCAGGCCGCTGCGGACCACATTTCGGCCTTGAAATCACCGATTGGAAAAACTGATTAGTGCTACGCGCACCCCTGATATCCTACATGGCAATCGGGTGCTAGATGACCCATTTTCCGATCGACAGGCATCTATTTCTACATGTTTTCAAAATGTACCCCAATTCCCGCAATTTTCCTATAAAATACTATTATTTTAGAAAAAACCTTATTGGGTGCCTAATGTTTTGAAGCTGAAAAAAGGACCATATTGTGGATTTGAATTTAAGTGACCTACTTGCTGGCTTATTTAGTAGAGTTGATTCGCTTGGTCAATGCTGAATTTCGGATGACAACACGTCAAATATATACTATTAATGTATTTGAAATACAAATATATTGGCTACTTGTTGGCTATAATTCCCTAGCCTTGGCTACGTCAGTTGCTGAATTTTGGATCCCTCATACACAACATATATGACAAATTAATTGTGAGGATTAGAAATTGTAAACATCGATATGTACACACATCAGCTCAGCTAGTGGAATGGAAAATTCCTTCACAAAAAGACAAAATCTCTAACGAATATAAAATAATGACTATTGTGGTCAAACTTCATTGCATCATGGTCATTTGGTTAAAAATGTAAATCAGACCTTTGTAAGTCAATAGTCTGCAACGACCCAGACCTTTGTGAGTCAATAGTCTGCAACAACCAAGCGATCCACAAGCCTAGTCAATTAGGCAAGAAATAGGCCTTACTTAAATTTTCTATATACAACTTCGTCTTCTTTCTTTAGCTTTCGAAACAAAAAGAATGGCTCGTGGCTCCACCTTGCTGAAGTCGCCGCTGCTGATCGGTGGACCCCTCCGCTGAAGGTTTTATGCTGTGCAAAAATTGTAAGTGTCGATACACATCAACACTACAGCTATGAGGTTGTTCGCTTTTTCTTGGGCTGCGTACTGGGCCTGAGTGTCCCCAATCATCATGGACCACCTCAATACTGGGCCTGGAGATTCGGCCCGCCTCCGGCCTTTCCGTGTACCAGCGCCGCGGGAGGCTTGACGAGTAACGTGCCAGGTTCTTTTGTCCCGCACCGCCAGAGCAAATCAATTTGGCTCCGCTTAAATATGACGCGCGAGAGACGCTGTTGCCTCTCAGGGCACCTTATAGGTTCTGTTCTGTTCACAGCTTATTATGGAGGAGCGGCTTGGCTGGTTATCCTCCCCCCGGTGTGCGGGCAGTGCACCTAGCTATCTCAAAACACTCATGTTTATGAAATGTTGTTGGAGGAGATCGGCGGGTAAGTGCGACACGCACTTAATTCCTAAATGCTTTTTATTTTTTGCAGTTTAAAAATATTTAAGCGACACGCACTTAATTCCTAAATGCTTTTTATTTTTTGCAGTTTAAAAATATTTACGCAGTTGCTCTTTCTTTGGCTTGCTATACCAATCTTTTCTAGAAAACGAGCAACCGCTCTATATTTTTTGAGTTGCAAATCTTTGGTCATTTGATCCAGAATGTAGATTTTTTATTTTAGAGTTTGGCACAAAATTATGTGTCCGTGTGTGTGGAATGATCATGTTTACGCACATACATGACTCTTGAATATATTAAGTAGAGTGGATGGATGCCATTCAAAATAAAAACGCAATTCGTAAGGTCAAACTAGTATATAAGAGTGAAAAATTCTGTGCCAAAATTAAAGAACATATCAACTTAGGGCACCCATAGTGCTACAGACAACTGCTGTCTGTGAGTGTCTTGATTGTCGCACACAAACAGTAAAATAGACAGCTTGTACAATGGGTTGTCTGTTAGTCTGTCTGTATACAATTTAATTGATGCATGAGGCCATAAAACAAGAGGATTAAGTGTATATTTGATCTCTGTAGGTCATTTTGTTGCTTGTATGGTTTATGATATTTGTGAAATATAATTCTATATATGAATAATTAAAACATAGTTTTCTATCTATTTTATGTCCTTCTCGCGAGATGGCATGGCCTAAATGATTACTATTTAAAAGCTACTTTCGAAGGTCATTTTTGCAAAATGGCATGGCCAGGAAAGGCTACCATAGCAAATCACGTCGGAGCTTGCTGCTTCCATCCCGGAGGAGCCTGTCTGTCGCACAGCACCTAGCATGCTCCACTCATTTTTCTTTTCCCCATTCTCTTTCTTTAGACCCTCTTTGTTTGTGCTTTTGATTCTTAAAATTTAGCTTTTAGATTGTGAATTATAGAATCTGAGATTGCAAAATTTGGATGACAAAATTTGAAAGGTGTTTGGTTGTCTAGATTCTACAATCCAGCTTATAGATCATTTTAATCACTTACAGAGGGTTACAGTGGCAAACGGATAAATATTTATACCAGAATCCAGCAAAAACTAGTCTTGAGCAGATTGTGGATTCTGCTTCAGATTCTGATTCTAATTATAGAATCCAGACTCAAAAGCTGACTCTTTGTTTCAGCTTCTGCTTTTAGAATCCAGAATCCAGAATCACAATCTCAAACAAAGAGGACCTTACTTTCTTACCATTGGCGGGGAGCTCGAGCTCCAGCCTGGGCTGCGCAGGAGCTGAGCGGCGAGGAGCTCGTGCCGTGCGGTGGGCAAGAGGGCGAAGAGCAGCTTGAGCTTGGGCCGCGCTGCGAGGTGCTCGAGCTCGCGCTGTGCGACGAACAGGCGGACAAGGAGGAGCTCGAGCTTGGGTCCGGGCAGCGCGACGATGGCGGGCGGCGAAGTGCTCGAGTTCGTGCTGTGTGACAAGGCACGGCGGCTGGCGGAGGCACGGCAGGAAGAGCTAGTTTGCGTTTCTCACTCGATCCAAAGGGTACGGTGTCGAGTTGTACAACGCGCGACGGAGCCGTCTCTCCGCGTGCGATTCTCTTCTCTTCCCTCATTTGTGTACACGTAGGATAATTTTGATGATGTGGCACTATACAGACGATTTATTTATTAGCACTATGGGTGCCCTTATGCATTGAAAATAGATAGCTTATACTCTGAATTAAATGGAGCATTTATTGTATCGTTTTCTTGTACTCGTCTTGCATGCCTCTCACATGGGCCATGGCCTAACATGTACTGTAAAATTACTTTGGATCTCTGCTGAAGAAATGAAAACTGAGAACGCTCACGCGCTCAATTTAGTTAACCAACAAAGCTCTTTCTGACGATTGTGCCCGTATTGCATAACCACAACAAAGCTGTTGCGAACAATATCTTTTAGTTACTGTTATCTTTTTTTTTTGAGATTACACAGTACAACTCAGACACTCACAACGCACGCACACTCACCCCTATGAACACACGTACGCAAACCCTACCCCTATGAGCATCTTCGAAGACTGAGCCGGCAAATCTAGAGATACGAAGTCACCACTGGCGCCTCGCTGTCGACGGAAGCGTCGCCTACCACTGAAAGAACAAATGCCGTTAAATCCTTGAAAATTCGCTCCCACAGGGAGTCGAACCCAGGACCTGGTGCTACTGTTATCGGCCTTGGATTCCGATGGGATCAGTAGCTGCCTTGTAACCGTAACAGAGAAACTTGCAATCAGAAGAGAAAATCAGTTCAATCTCCGTAGCTTGTAACCATAACATAGAAACTTGGAACCAGAAAGAATCTAAATTTTTCTAAGCAGCTTTCCAGCACAAAGTACCAAGCTTTGTGCCATTTGCAGTTCGACAACTAATTTGTAGTATGGCGATTTCGCAGCACAGAAGCATACACAAATAGAACCCGAACTTGCAACAATAGCCAAACAGAAAGAATGGTGCATTAGAACGTGCCTCCACCATCTACCCACCCAAAAAGGGGCTACAGATTCAGCTGGAAATTACAGTTGAAAAAATAATTTAGAAAAATAAAAGAATAACAAAAAATACAGCACAACCTCATTACAGGCCAGATCTTCCTGGCTGAGCGTGGCAATAGATACAAATGAAATACAGTGTTACTCCACATGATGGCAGCATCGTGTGCCAGCAGGAAACATCTGGCATCTGATTTGCTGAATAGTCTATGACAATTTCTTTACAGTGCACTGGTACACAGATCGGCTTGTTCTTCCTGGACAGAGCAACATCTTGCATCTAAAGAAGCCTGAGATGTGCAGTATCATTCATCCTTTTTATTTGCCATCCAGTTCTCAATGAATGTTCAAGAACCGTGACAGAGGAATCGTCTATACATAGTTTCTGAGACATCGTTGGATTGCAGTCCAGCAGTCCAGCAATTAGACATCGAATGGGTGTTGCATGGCTGAAAATCGCAACGGTGGTGGTTACCGAGCTCCCCAGACTTCCTTCATGAAGAACATGCCTGTGGTTTATTTCTCTTGGTGAGAAGTCATCCTCGGTCTCGTTGTCCACTGAAGTGACAAACTGGAGCCGGCTTTTCCCTGATTTCTTTCTTTGAAGGCTATGTCGATTGAGTCTGTACAGCACATCCCAAGGAGGGCCATCTTGGACAGAATTGGTCGAGCTCTGACGAGAGAAACCCTTTGGCTCATTCTGTTGTGATAGTGTGTCCCCCATTGCCACCTTTTCTGGTAGCCTCAAGAGTGTCCGGTTGAGGAATTCCATCATCCTAAATTGTACCTGCCTGAGTGATTCCCCAGATGGTGCTGAGAAATCAGGTTGAGTGCTTTCCATCAGATTGACCATTTCGGGAGTATAAATTTCTGATTTTGGGCAACCCTCCCACTGACCTTGACTCATCTCAGTCAAAGAATCTGATAGTTGGATTTGCCCCTCCGGGAAATCAAGTTCCTGCACACAAATATATATGCATCAGAAGGTGCAAATAAAAGCAAAAAGTAGAAATAAAATACAGTCGTGTGCTATGTAAAGGAAAAAACAACTTAGATGTTATATCCAGCAACATAGTAGTATAAAAATAGTATGCAACTGTCATTTTCATAACAGAGCGTCTAAAGTGAACTAGTGCATTGCACTAAAATCATTAAAAGCTCCATTTCAATTCCATTTGAAAGCTTTCTTTTGCTTGTCCAAACTCAACACGTCTAAAGAAAACAAATGATTGCACTTCATCCAGATCCTAGAAATTGCTAGCATACAAATTAACGCTTTGGGGACTCAGAATGAGAAGCAGCTAGTTGACTAATAGAGGAAAACTGCCAACTACTGGCAACTTAAGAGATATCCTTAACAGGCATGCAAGTTATCAAGAATGACATCACATGCAATGACCAATTGAACATTTGAAAGACCCTTTTTACTGGGAGACAAACAACGAACTGAGCATCTAACATACCAAGTCAGAGTTTAGTTTGAGCATAATGCTCTGATGCTGCAAGTCCAACATTCGAGCATGCGATGCTTTTTTAAAACTCTGACAGCACATCGCAGAATCCAATATACGACCTATCAGCATATCTGCATTCAACAATACCGTTTCATTGCATAAGATGTCTGTCTGATCTCAAGGCTACGCAATGGGTTCAACTAGCCTTAGGATAAAACAGATTTCATTAGAAAAGTCATAAAAGGTGCAGCAATTCTTCAGCTGATTTAGTTAATTCATGCCAGGAATTTGTTGCAAAAAAGTATATTCCAGGAACCAATGTAATTTATGGAATGCAATATGGAACAAATTAATCCAAGGGGCTAAAAATCTCAGTGAATCTGTGAGGGAAGTGTTACAGAATTGAAATTCATATAAGGAAGCAGAAACATTTCACGAAATTACCAATGAGACAACTAATGGAAAAACCTTTTCCACATTAGAGGCCTTTAGCAACATGGTGGGATTTTCACCTCTTTTTGCCTAATGACTTACAAAACTAAGCTTAAAAACTGCAGGCAGTATCAATGCAAAGTAAAGATTAAATATAGAATTTGTGGAGGAAGTAAGCACCCATTTAAACCTTACTAACCAATCTGGTTGCAAAAACTGATTAACTATACATCTCTACATTTCCAGTGCATCTATTTGCTGAACCCTCATATACATTTTTAGTAGAATGTCTTTGCATGCTAACCATGGGAGTGTTCCCAGTTTCCCAGCACAGCTGACCCATGTGGATGTCGACCTCCAAAATGAGGGAACACAATTTAATGGAACAAGTTGCTGATGGTCACAGTTCAGAAACAACCCTTGCTTCAGCACAATCAATTCTAACATTAATGCATGATCTTTCCTGAAAATCAGGAGGGACAATTCTTCAAATGGATTTCCCCCCTTCAAATACTGGGAGACAATTACCCCTCACCCCCACCCCTTGCCTTTTTTCTTTAAGCAGTAAACAAGTAAAACAGTCTCATATAGTCATATACAAAAACAATCAGGATATAGAAACGCTTGCCAAGAAGAGGAAAAAGTGAGCAGAAGCACAGCTTATCACATCATCACTCAACTCGGTATGGTTGCATGACTGCAGGTACACAATATTCTAAGGGCATGTCACCACTACCATTTTACCAAATCCTAAAAATACAATAAAAGCATTATCAACAGCATCTTCATATAGTTGATTGTTCCTAAAGTTACAACAAAAAACATTTTGGATGCTGTTACACCCACACACAAAAAAAAAAAGAATGTCTTTTAGTGGAAAAGTAGCTGGAGTAGCGGCCACTGGGCCATAAAAGAAGAAATGATAAAAATTTTCTATAAGATATCCATTCCAGGTTACTCTGTGCAGGTTACAGAAGCTTGCCATCTTCATCAAGTTTATGCTACTTTCATGTGAAACATGAAATCTGCTCCTTACATTAGCACGGGTACTCCAGATAAATATCACAAAGCCTGTTAAAAAAAGGGACTACCCCCATAGTCTCCATTGACATGTTTTTTTTTCTATTAATGTTGTACCAACCTACAATAAATGTGAAACTTTCATGTATTGAGATATGTATGATGTATCACTCTGAAGCTCAAAGGTAAAGAATATACCAAAATCAGATGCAGACCCAAAAGATACTTCTGATACAAGGAAGCTTAGAAATACTAGATTATGTGAACAATGTACCAAAGTAACCAAATAAAACAGTAACTAACTGCCTCATCTTCAACACAACTTGGTGGAAGATTCTAAACAAGAGCTGTGATATTCCAAATCAACAAACCAAATGGCGTGACCCTTGTTTTTGAGTCATCGGCTAGGCATCGCCTTGGCGTTGTGAGGGGGGTGGGTCGCCAAGGGATGCCACAGCGCCTAGGCGTCACCTAGTCGTCGCTTAGGCACTGTGAGGAGGGTAGGTCGCCACAGGACGCCGCAACGCCTCAAAAACATGGGGCGTGACTAATACAAATGATTAAGTGGGAGAAGCAGCCATCCCAACTAGTTGTGCTTCGCATGCGACTAGTTAATTACGGCAAGGTATGTAACAGACTATCACAATTCATCTGACAAAGGGCAAAGATAACACAGTTGTCACCGATTTCAGCACAAAATTATCACACAGCCCTGGATATGCAGCAAATAAACCACAAGACACGACAATGTCAAAGGCTACTACATCAAATTAATGTTCATATCACAAGAGCTAAGCCTTTATGAAAATAATGCTCCTTTAACACAGAAAGGGGAAAAGAAATCATGACAAGACCACCGAATAGCATCGAACAAGCACAATGCAGAAGCCAAAGTACCTAACATTGTTTTCGGTTGTTCACTACATTCTGGGTTTATGTCGTTATGATGCAAACCTGCGAGCTTCCGCGCCAATGTAGCCGCGTATGACAAGAAAGCAGTAGCAGCAACGCAATGTATACAACCGAGAGGTGTTGCCAAGAAGTGCTCACCCGGCAGACGAGCGCGGCGGTGGCGCGGGCGCGGTCGAGCGGGGACGCGTATGCGGCGGAGAGCCTCGCGCCCTGGGACCGCAGGAACACGGCGAGCGCGCGCGCCTGGCGCTCCCCGCGCGCCGTGAGCGCCGCCGCGGGCCACCGCCCGCCAACGAGGTCGGGCCGCATCGCCGCGGCGCACTCCCCGTGGCTGACCACGACGACCTCCACCGCCGGCGGCTGCTGTAGCTGCTGCTGCGGGTGCGGCGACGGCGTCGGCGGGGGCAGGAGGACGTGGCAGGGGTCCCAGACCTTGATGCCGGGCCCGGCGAGCAGGCGCGGGTGCCCGCCGCGGAGGGCTGCGGCGAGAGCGGCGAGTCCGCGGCGCGGCAGGGAAGCACCTCGGGCTCCTGCTCCAGCACCTTGGACGCCGACGCCGGGGGCGCGCGCACCGGCGGTAGGTGCGGCGCGGGAGCGGGCAGGCGCGCTGTGGAGGCGGGTGAGGCGGCGGCGGCGGCGGTAGAGGGGTCGTCGTCGTCGTTGCCGTCTTCGTCGGCGGTGGAGACGGAGGAGTGGGAGGAGTGCGCGGAGCCCATCGCGGCGGCGAGATCTGACGGAGGTGTGGGAACGCGAGCTGGGCCGGGGTGGGGGGTGGAGTGAGTGAGGACGACACGTCGACAGACGACGTCACTGCAAGACGTCTGGCCTGGGTTGGTTATTACTCCACTTGGTTTGGGTTGGTTACTTGGTTTGAGGGTGGCGTCGTGCCAGCCGGGCCTTTAGCCAAAGCCTTTAGCCTGGGCATGTCTGAATGCAGTCCGAGCTGCTAGTAGCGTTCACACTCAACTCTCCTTGCAAGTTCTCTCTTAAATTTATAAAAGCCAAATGTAAAACACTTAAATTTTCTTCCTTCGCAATGAAAGGGTAGAGCTCCTGCCCACTGTTTGAAAAAAAAGTCAATCAATAACCCTAGTATTCATTTAAATTTAAAAGTCAAACAAATGGTCCTCTTTTTGCAAGTCAAATAATTTTTTTTGAAGGACAAGTCCAATAAATACTTCTCTTTCTTTTTTTTTCTTTCGTTTCTCCTTCCCCGTCCTTTCTTTTTTTTCTTTTAATTGAGTTGGATGCTTATATTTACTGATTGCCACCACGATTCTTCGCAATAAGAGAGTCCTCATTGCAGTGAACATGAAATTGATGCAACATATAATAAGGCATAAGGCTTTGCCATTTGTGCAGGTTTTCTTGCATATTTGATTTATCCTCTGCTGTGTTTTGTTTTTCATTCCTTGCAAGTTTTGGTAAATAAGGTTTCCTTATTTCTATTTTCAATCTCTGATTTTCTTTTATACACGCAAGACAGCAATTTCAGATGTTCCATTGCCCATATTGAAGGGGGGCAATATTCAAGGAATTGGCCAAGGTAGTTTCCAAAAATTCTTAAACTTTTGCGTCCTGGGGGGGGGGGGGGGGGGGGGGGGGGGGGCATGGCTCCTGCTGGTCCACCTGTCTCCGTCACTGCTAACCGACCCATTAAGCAAGCTTAGGAGGGTGCTTGCGTCGTGACCGAGAGACGCCTTCCGTGCGCTAGGGGTGTGCTTGGTTGGCCACATTAGGATCAGCCACGCCCGCATGTGTTAGAATCGTCATGCGACGTAGCTCTAGAACAGAGAACGTGAGACGGCGCAAGATGAACACAAAGATAGTATTTTTCTTTTTTTGCTGCAACTGGCAGCGTTTTCTGGATTCTACGGATACAAGATCGTGGCCATGACTCCTCGATACGTGCTGACATGCAGCGAACGGCCCGCATGCCCAGCGAACTCAGCGCACGTCAGAACACGCTACGCGCACATCCGCAGGAAACGATCATGCGCAAAACCAACTAACTTACATTGCAAGAAAGAAACTTAAGCACGACAAGGATTATTCCAACAACCGATAGACAACCAGTCGGTCACACCGATTGTCACCTATTTCTGCTATTTTCTCAAATCGTACCTTCGTTCTGCAATCTTTTATTGAAATACATACTATTATTTTGAACAAAAAAAAACCGTTTAAGGAAAGGGAATGGCTAGAGCAACACTGATTGTAATGCCTACCTACACTTGCAGTGGCCGGAGGGAGTGGAATGAGGATGTAATGCAAAAAAGAGAGAGAGAGAGAGAGAGAGAGAGAGAGATTTACGAGACCTACCATGGAGGGCTAGGTGACCAGTTGGTCTTCTCCATGGGAATAAGAAGACCCATTTCCATCTCCCTCTATGACAACCATGGCGGGCATATCATGTGCTCGTGTAATATGCTACATCAGCTAAACCAGTGTCAAGTCACCTAGGATTGTTTTTTGTCTTAATTACTAGCTAGGAGGGTTATGTTTAGAGTAGAGTACCCAGTTTAATAGGTTGAATAGTGAAGTAGATCGAACAACATTAATAGGTGAAGGGGTCGAGAGTTATTCCATACCATTATATGCATATACACACACAAGTTTTGCATCGGTGCAATTATTATGTGCTTTGGTGGCCATCATGGTGCCAAGGTTAGGGGAGGGAGAGCATGGATAATACAATGGCATACTCCCTTCGTCTCTAAATAGGTGTCGCTATTGACTTTTCGACATCATGTTTGACCACTCGTCTTATTAAAAATTTATACAAATATGAAAATTAATCTGTCACGACTAAAATATCTTCTATGATAAAACAAATTAAAAAAATAAAGAAAATTTGTATAAATTTTTTGAATAAGACGAGTGGTCAAACGTGATGTCAAAAAGTCAACAGCGACGCTTATTTAGGGACAGAGGGAGTAGTCTTTTTTTTTTAACAAGAGAAATAATGCCCAAGTCTTGCTGTTACTCTTGAGTCTTGATGATTCTGCTTCCGGCCCAATAAGCCCAAACCCATTTCCGAATGCCAAATTCCTACCGAATCGACAAGAGCCGCCGTTCGTCTCTCTCAAAAAAAAAAAAAGACAAGAGCCGCCGTTCAAATATACTACAACGCCAGCACGCGTAGGCGCTGGTTAGTCCTGGGACTTGGGCCGGGCCAAACGTGTGGGCCGCGGCCTGAGCTTTTGGCACGGCCCGTGGCACGGCCCGGCCCGAAGGTTTTTCGTGCCGTGCCGGCCCGGCCCGAGGTGACGGGCCGTGCCGCCTAGATTTTGGGCCCGTCTGGCGGCATGGCACGACACTGTTGTTGGGCCGTGCTCGGGCCGGCACGGCACGGCGGAGGCACGGCAGCACGGAAATGGCCCATCGGCACGGTGACAGCCCGGATAGTGTTCAAGTGAAGTTCTTGTGCCACGGTTGGTTTTGTTCTTTTGATTCATATTTTAAACTTCAAAGTTGTATAGATTTATCATATGTCATCCAAATGCGATGATTCTTTTTTCTATTTTTTTTTAAAAATCAGCTCTATCAATAAGATGCTTTTGTATCATGCTGGTATAGTAAAAGTTTGTACTGATCAATCAATACATTAATGATCACTATTGACCATTGTCTTGACTTTTTTGTTAATCTTCAATAAATTTGAATTTTGACGTCATTTTTTGTGTGGACGTGCAACTTCTGCATGTTTACACATAGGAATTTTGTATAATTTTTTTTGAAGCACTTACACTTGTTTAAGTTCAACTTTTCTTGAATCTACTCAAAACCTCATAACTTATATTCCAATGAGTAAAATTTGAACACACATTCATGCAAACTAATTCAAAAAAATTCCCCAAAATTGTACAGGTGTGTATTTACTTGGTACAGCCTCACACCAAAATTGAGTTCAAATTCAATATATTTTTGTAGATATAAAAATGTAAAAAATCACTTTTTGATTGTTGTTTTGTTACACTCAAAGTATAATGATTTTTGAACTCAAATTTGGTATACACAAGTAATATAACTTTTCTATACCAGTGTAATTTTGGTGGAATTTTTAGAATTTTTAAGTCCATGTAACACTATTAAAAGAATCAATTCGGACAACAAAAATGCGCTTTCTCTACGCTGAAAACGCATTCTTTGCAGGCCTTCACATAAATGGGCCGTGCCCGGGCTTGGCACGGCCCGATGGCGGCCCGGCGTGCCGCGTGCCGTGCTCGGGCCGCAGTTTGAACTTGTCGGGCCGGTCGGCACGGCACGGCGCGGCCCGACGGGCCGTCACGGCACGGCACGGGATGGCCCGAAGCACGATGGGCCCGTGCCGTGCCGGCCCGGGCACGGCCCGAGTCCCAGGACTAGGCGCTGCCACCAACAGCCGCAGCGATCATTTCACGTGATCACTTTGCAAGATGATAGATACTGTTTTGTGGCTTGGGGCTCATAATTAATGAACTCATTTTTCTTAGAAAAGGGCGTTAATGAACTCTAATCAAGAGCCCAAGACTAGAGATCAAGAAGGGCTAGCTCCTTGCATGGTCAGCGGAGCCCTTCTTCCCATGGACATCTTCCCATGGGAAAACACCACGCAGGGCAGGATCAGTGCACGAGACATGGCAAGATAAAGCTGGCAAGTGTAGCGGTGCGTGCGTTGCATGGCAGACGACTAGTTTGGGTACTGCATGCAGCACTGGACTTTCCATGGGACAGGAGCTGGCATAGGGCTACCAGTAGCAAAGCTAGTAGCTACCTCTGCGGACTACAGTAAAAAATGCAATAGGCCTTCTGCGTCGTGACCCTGCTGGTGCTGACGGCCGGCAAGCTGCCATTTTGCCTACGAATCTGGGTCTCCAGCCAAAGACATGTGTATATCCACACTCTCCGGGAGCCTGGGTGGGAAATGTAAACGGTTTTATGTACGTACAGCTATATGGAGATTCAAACATCGCATCAATTTGTACTACATGATGCAGAATTGTCTGTTTCATTTTGACTTTGAGGGCGTTAATTATTCAATCACACGTGATGCTAATAAAGCCCTAGCTACAAGTGACTTCAATTTTATAATTGAACCAAGTTCAGTTATTTCCATTGTTGACGGCCGGAACCTCTGTTCCATCATGGTGCAGTTTTTGCGTCACTTTGCAGAAGAACCCTCATACTTTGGATTATTTCTGAGGCCATCTTCTTGTTAGTACACATGCATGTTGGCCATCTTCTTGTATGTTTCTTGCATGGCCGCATTTCCTATTTGAAACATACAGGCACTAGAGCGAGCTGATCAGCACGAAGGGCATGGGTGGAAGGCCACTGGCCGGACTAGGCCTCTGGTCAATGGAGTGCATGCCACGACCCCAGCGGCAGGGCCGGTGCTCAGCCTTCTTTCCTGCGGGGAACGGTCGCATGCATGCTTTACCCAAGAACGGCAAGCTACTTCTCTGTACACCACGAGTAGTACACATGCATGCAGACTCCTGAAGCCAATTGGTTCTTTCGCCGCTGCAACCACCAGGGAGCACGCAGGCATCCAGCCAAAACATTTTTACACGTAACTCTACCCCGTCAAAAGTCACAGCTATAGCTGGTAGACGACAAGAGAAGACATGCATGTGTATTTTGACTGTATATACGCGACAGCAGGCCGTTTTCTTTTTGCCCCGTACCATCTTTTCTTCTTCTTCTTCTCTTCCATTTTTGGGATAATTCTACCACATACTGGAACATGCATGGAAATGTTATGTTTACATTTACCTTGAAAAGTACATCCTTTTATAAATGAAAAGCACTCTCAGTACATAGTTGTAAGCTTCATGACCATTGGAGCTAGGGAAACCCAAAGGTATGAATGTTTTGGTGATTGGATGAGAACCATGAATGTGACTAACACTCTTTGTGAGATCTTATAGGTCACATAGAAAGAAAGCTCCGTCCATTGGTGGTGAACGCCAACACACCATGAACTTAATGAAAAGGATGATTGGCTGCCTTCATCCAATGTGGTTTTCTCGCATCTGGATACTGAGCGAACCTTATCTACACCCTCCATTCTCGTCTCACCGTTCATTCTTTCCCACCGCCTGCCACCGCCTGATACAGATATTTAGGCAGAATACCTCTAGTGAGGCACCAACCAGGCATCGCTTTTTACCCACTGCGTTCCCTCTTTTCTCTTCTTCTTTGTCGTTCCCGCACTTTCCCCTCTGCTTCGTCTTCCCCGCTCCCGCACTTTCCCCTCGGCCTTTCCCCTCGGCTTCGTCCTCCTCGCGGCGGCGGTGGAGCACTCATTTTGTTTCGATGCAAGTTCCAGTCCACACCGCGCATGTCGAAGATCCGCCGCCGTCGTCTGGACATCCAGATCTTGCGGTGCTGCCGATCTCGGCCATGGATTCAACAAAGTTTCCATCAAAGAAAGAATCTCAGGTTTTTTCCGATTGCCAACGATTTCCGCTTAATTTGCTTCTCTATATTCTCTTTGCGATGCGTCTGCTAAAACTTGGGCACTGGTCTGATACTGAAAAGGTTATACAGATCCGAGAGACCAACCGCCATGGATTCTGCAACTTTGGGCTACCAAATCCACTGGGTGCTTGTTCATTTACTGGACGCCGCGACCCACCATTTCCTCATTTTGGTGTGGGAACGTCATCAGCTCTTGCAATAAACCCTTCCCCAGGTTGCCTCCTTGTCCTTCCTTTTCAGTTAAATACCAATTGTTTTTCACACAATATAGTACAAGTTGGCTCACAAGATCTGCCGGTTTATTTGAAATGCCTGTATTGTTCGTATCAACATTTTAATGCTACCATTGCCTGTGTGATTTCAATATCGTGTATGGTTATCAAATCTGCCGTTCTCTCATAAATGCAGTATCTGTTCTTAACAATATTATATTATTGTTTCAAATTGCATCTATGATATTACTGTAGTTATTTACTAAACTCATTCATCCCTCAACGTTCAATAAACATTGATGTTCAGACATGCTTGAAACTACATTAATTAATAAATTGGTTAGGGTTACGTTGCATATCTTGTCATCCAAGCATTACACACTTATGTTACTGTAATTCAGCTACACAATTTGTTAGCTGTAATTCAGCACATATGCAATTTTTCCAATCTCATTTTCCAATGGCTTCTATTGGCATATATTGTTCATGATGATACTGAAAATTAAGTGACCAAAACTGCTATACACTTTGTTTCACCCAGCTTCATATGCGTGTTAGTATGACCACATAAAAAAAATGCTATGTGTTAGTATAGATTTTTTTTTCATGCAGGTCCATGATAATTAAGTGTTCTGTGTTACAATACATCTGTTACTTTCTTTTCTTAAAGCAGCTTGTGTGCTACTATACATCATTTAGTGCCAATCCCCACCTTCTTTATGTATGCAGCATGTCGACACCTCTTTATACTAACTTTGTTACAATTGCACAGCCAGTTCATACACTGATTTATCATTTTTGGGAAAGTTATTTATGTATGCATTTTGATAACATGGTAATTTAGCATTTTGATAACAGCTTGTTCTTTATGTATGCAGCATGGCGACAAGCATTTATACTAATAACTTTATTTACATTATTTCTAGTTTTCAAGTAAATCTGTTGCACACATTATTGTGCCATGCTCCAAACTCCTTGATTAGGCTTCAAAAGTTTTATATAATTACCGTGAATGCTATACCAATCACGCCAGCTTTGTTCATATACAATGCAAACATTATTAAAGAACCTCACATTGTTTAATACACAACTATGTTCAAACCTACTATCTGTTTGGTGTGCTTGTTTCAGTTGCATTTCTTACAACTAAGTCCAAACCTTCTATCTGTTTTCTTCTAACATCTCATTTTCTTAAATATGAACTACGCGGTTATAATACCACTTACATTTTTGTTCAATACACTGGAAACTTAATTCTGTTTTGGGTGCTCGTTTCTTAAATAAAAATGATGCTGCTCATTTTGTTTACTCCACTGGAAACTTAATTACACTACACAGGGAACATGTGCTCTTTCCAAGATCTTCTATGATCAGCATCTTCAGGATTACTGATGCCCCATGCTTTATGCCGTCCCCTCCTGTATATTAACTATTCTTTCAAGCTGATGTCTTTCCCGTCTCTGCATCAGTACTATCGAACGGCATGAACTCAATACAGCTTAGGTTATTAATCTCTTCATTTATTATCATTGTTTCAATGATGGCCTGGATACTTCATAATAGATGGTTGCTTCAGTGTTTGGAATCGTGCTGAGCGGCGTTTAAGTTGTTCTAATTCGAATTAAAACTGCAACTTTTATTTAGTAGAAATCGACTGAGTGATATGTCTTTCCGTAGTGTGGTAGGTTTGTTAATTTTTAACATAATGTATTACGAATTGTTTCAGTTATAGGATGTTTAAAACTAGTTACTGGGATCTGGAACGCAAGGGAAGAATGGGGATATAGTTTTCTCAAAGTTTTTTCATCCGTGCTCGATTATCAATTGATCTAGTTCATTTGTCTCGGCTTCGTATTCTGCTGTAATAGCCAGGTAACACTGATTACGATATTTGAACTACAACTTCCCACACAAAGGATTTGTAGGTGAATCTTTTCTCAATATGCTCACTAGCAGTACTAGCCAAAAAAAAAATGTAGTTGTCACCTAACGTCAATATTTTATACTGCCCTCACTCAGGTTTTTTATATTTTAGCAAATATTTGGAACTTCATTTTACCAAAATTTTTAGTTCATCCTCAGATCGTTTCTATTTTACCGATATTTGAGATAACTCAGGTATTTCTATTTTATCAAGATAAGTTCATGGTTAAGCACTCAGCTAATGTGCGTCAATGGTTTGTCTGATGGCACGAAACTATACAAGTTGTTAGCCGTGGTCACTCAGAAATTGATAGTGCCAAACCTTCATTTATACTAAATCTATCCACACAACTAAACCAAATACAACATTATATAAATTGTTTTGCTTTTGTCTTACTTGTAATTTACAACGATCTGGTCATTATCCAATCCATTCAGGCTACTAGCCAATTGTAAGCACCTCTGGTGCATTTCTCCTCTCCCTAATTTAAGCTACAATATATGTGGCTTTCAAACAAAATGAAAGACCTATTGTTATTCCACTCCAAACAATGCACAAGGCGGCTCACAAGTCAAATTCTAGTGGGATCCTCATACAATTTATGTTCTGAATTTATCACATGCATATCATCCTTCGCAGGTCTGAAATAGGTTACTACCAAACAAGGTAACTGCTTGACTTTACAGTTTATTTTCCATTGTTGTCTACTCAATCGACAACTTCTCAATGTTGTGAAAATGCTATGTTTTTATTCAACATAATAGTAAACTGAGAGCAGTTGTTAGGTGCTAATAGATTACAATAAACCATAACATCTTACATTTGAAGAATTTAGTTATTTATCATGTTTTAAGTATGCTTACACTCGTGTATGTCTCAAGGTAAACAAATTTGAGGTTAGAGAACAGAAATTAAATCCATATATGTTACAGAGATTTAGGCTTTCAGTCATATACAAGATTTATTATTGTTCACAAATTCAATTTCACATTGTAAGTCCCCCTGATACGATTTGTCCCATGTCTGTCCACTGCCTTTTATCTATTCCATCATCTAGCTAGTTATCAATGTTGTGCAAAAGTTTGAGAATAGGACAGTTTATATTAGTTGATGACAACCGAAAATCTTTAATTCATATGAAGGATTTCCCAGGTTTGTCAAGAGTGTGTGATAAAGAACAACTCTGATAAGCTTGCAACAGCTTTCTGGCTATGTCCACGACTCAGACAATTTGACTTGTACAGCTAGCACACGAATCAAAATTAATGGGCAATAAGATACCAGTTTATCATAAAGTATTCACATTTGAGCTACCCAGATGAATTGGTATTTAAATGAGCATATATTTTCTTGATTGTACAGGAAACATGTGCTCTTTCCAAGATGATCTTCTATGATCAGCATCTTCAGGATTACTGATGCCACAAGATTTTCCGGATATGACTTAGAACAATTTAACTACTGATGCATCTGATTCTGCCTTATGCTTCAACGCTGAAACAAGTAATCACTTTTCTGTTGCATTCAAATTTCGTAGTCACATTTCTGTTGCTTAAGTAGCCTTACATTTTTGGTCGCCACGAATCACCATTTCCTCACTTTGGTATTGGTATGTCATAAGTTCTTGCAACACACCCTTAGTTTTGTAAGTTTTATGTTTACCCAACCTTCAAACCGTAGTGCCTCCAACTATAAAACAATCATATGCTCCAAGCTACTGTCTAGTATGCTTATAAACACTTTCATGTGCTCTATCCACTGTAATAAATTTAGTAACACACCTACGACTTGATGTAACATTTTTTTTTTGTTCAGTGAAACATGTGCTTTTTATTTAACATATTTACTTGTTTGCACAACAAACATGTGCTCTTTTCAAGATCTCCGTTCAGCATCATCGGGGTTACTGACGCCCCAATTTGATCCTTTAGTTCCGTGTGTATACATGTTTGTACAGTAAACATGTATTACTGATGTATATGTTCAATGAACCAAACCGACTGCAGGAATGCCAATGTACTATTCTCCTTGCATATTGATTCCTACATCGCAGTGTGTAGGATTAAAATGATATTTGGTTAGTTTGACATAATAATGTTAATCCACATTTCATTTCTGGGCAAAACACCTTTCTGTGATCATAGACACCATTTCTGGCAAACACCATTTCTGTGACCATAGACATTATTTCTGGCAAACATTTGCTTATAATATTTACAATGCACTATTACCTCTTTCCACATTTGATTCTATGGTCACCGGATGAGGGTATATGTGTGAAAAAATAATGTTGTGCTTTCAGCCAAACATCATTTCTGGCAAAGTCAGCAGTCCACTTTTCAGTGCATTTTCTATATGAGTTGCTGATTGACATTTTTCTCCCTCTCTCTATAGCTGCTTTTTCTATATGTCTTGCTGAATAATTTGCCCAAACTAGGTTTAGTTAGTGGAAAAATGGGCGTGTGGATTTATTGTATGGCATTTTTTTATTTATATATATATATCTAGACAAAGTACTGAATCTCTTTAGAATATGAGAAGTATACGAGGTTTTCTATATGTTTAGTGAATGTCTTTCAGATACCAATGGTGTAAATGTGGCAAACACAACCAAGGCATTAGCATATGAGGTTTTCTTTACATTTATAGTAATGTCTTCAGATATCTCGTCTTCCGTGATAATATATAGCCATCTACTTTTTACTTTTCAGCAAGCTACTTTTGCAAGTGGGATAGTAACTATCATGATCAGCTACAAGACTTGAGGATCAGACATATCATTAGAAAAATTGAAGACAAAAGATCAGCGTTTGAAATGAATTTTCACATATTTCTAGAGAGCCAGTTTCGTAGCTGATGCTTCAGCTAGAAGTGCAGTTCAAATCAGAGATATTTTTCATGTACGAATAGGGATCATCAAAATGGTTGTCGTTTCCTAAGTCTGACATGTAATTGGCCTCTTTGGACAAAGTTGTATAGAATTTTCTGTATTTAATACATAGCTTGTCATGGGCGTGTTACCTTAAAAAGTGTTATTTGTCTGATGTAATATGTGTTAGTGTATATGTTTAGCCCATATTAGAGGCCCATCGAGAGGCCCATGTATAGGAGTATATTACCCACCCTTCTAGGGTTTGGAGGAATCAAGCAATCATTTCTCCCAACATGGTAATCAGAGCTAGGGCTTAGGTCTCCTCTGTCTTCCCTCCCTCCCTCCCTCTCTCTCCACCTCGCCGGAGCGCCGCCGCCGCCGGCCGCCCCTCGCTGGAGCCGCCCGCCGCCGCCGGCCGCCCGGATCCCGCCTCTGCCCTCCCGCGGCTGCACGACACGACGCGCCCGCCACCGAGCTGCCCGTGCCAGCCACCGCGGCCGAACGACGCGACGAGCCCGCCGCGCCTTGGAGCCCGTCGGCCTCACCAGCCACCGCCGTCCCCGAGCCGCAGCCGCCGCCAGATCCGCCAGTTGCTCCTCCCTGTAAGGATCGTGTGACCGAGAGGGAGGGGGGGGGGGTGAATCGGTGCACTCTAGAATCTATTTCCAAACACTTACACCCAAACAACTCCTAGCAAGTAGTTCTAGTAGCAAGGTAAAACACACTAAGGAGTATCCTTAACCTATATAGCTAGTGGATATAGATAACACAAGCACACCACACTAGCAACCTAGCACAAGATATAGATAGCGGAAGACTTTACCTAGGCAAGGCAAGGCAACAAGATAACTAGAGAACAAGGCAACTTAGATACTAGGCACACTAAGTAGAGTCCTTAGAGCAACTAGATAGGCTATAACAAGTAAGCACACGAGCAAGGCAAACAAGCAAACCTAGTGAAGTTAGTAGGTACAAAGGTAAACACACAAGCAAGATAAGAGCACAACTCTTGTACTACAAGCAATCATATATAGTGCGATAAGTAAATGCGAGTAGTAAAGGAGAAGGGATAGAGAATGCTCATGATGTTTTCCCGTGGTCTCGGAAGGATGGCGCCTTCCCCTACTCCATGTTGGGTCACTCCCGCCGGAGTCTCGACCCCGTCCCTCCGCTCGATGGCGATCCCTCCTAGAGCACACTTCACCCTCCGAGTGAAGTCGCGGGCACGTCCCGTCGGGCTCGATCCCGGGTACTCTTCCGGAGGTAAGGCTCCGCACTTGATGCGTGCCAAAGGGCGCTCCACTAGTGATGCTTCTTTCGCACGGGAAGCTCCAAGACCGTGTACAAATTTGTGTCGGCTTCCACACTCTTCTTGGACAGCTCAACACCGAAGCCTAACCGGTCTAGGCCTTGCCATAGACCAAGAGTAACAGCCCTAGATGACTCTCTCAAGACCACACTAGCCTAGAGATCAAAGGATGCAACTTGTTACTCTCTCAAGCACTAGGATCGCTCCAAATCCTTCTCAAGTGCTTCACACTTCTTCCTCTTGGCTTCTTGGCAGCACCTCACCTCTTTCCTGGATCCAAGAGCACCTCAAAGAGGTAAACTACCGACTATATATAGGCCACCAACCTCAAACTAGCCGTTGTCCAAAAGTGCCCAGTCTGCGTGTTGATCGTACAATGGACCGTACTATCCGGTCTCCATCAGACCGTATTGTCCGGTCTTCACCAGACCGGCGTCCAGTGAGTGCTGCTCCTCATCTCAAAGTAGACCGTATTGTACTGTCTCTAGGACCGTACTGTCCGGTCTCCACTTCTTCTTCAGCCAACAGAAACTTCTCCTTCTCTGTTGCTCTTCACCTGTAAGACCGTACTGCCCGGTCCCTGACCGTACCGTCCGGTCAACTGTCCGATCTTCATTCTTCAACTTCCAGAAACTTCAGCTCTTCTTTCTGGAAAACTCAATAGAGACCGTACTGTCCGGTCCCTAGAACCGTACTGTCCGATCAACTGTCCAGTCTCCATTTCTCCACTTCCAGAAACTTCAGCTTCTCTGTCTGGATTTCCTCTGTAGACCGTATTGTACGGTCTCCATGACCGTACTGTCCTGTCTCTTCCGTCTTTGCAGCTTCGATCTTCTTCTTGATCTTCTTCTTCCAAACTTGATCTTCTTGGTTCCTTCAACCATCTTCTGCCACCCTAGCCCTGAGAGACTCACCATGCATCCAATGATCTCTAAAACTAGTGTGCACTAAGAGAACCACCTCGAACCCTCTTGATAGTCCGGTTTTTCCTATAGACTCAAGCTAACATCTAACCAAGCAACACTCGCTTGGATCTAGCATGTCCTTAGCCTTGATCCATATCTTCTCCGCGACTCCATCAAGTCCGTTCTTGTGTCGATGAAGGCAACCAATCATCCTTTTCATTAAGTTCATGGTGTGTTGGCGTTCACCACCAACGGACGGAGCTTTCTTTCTATGTGACCTATAAGATCTCACAAGAGTGTTAGTCACATTCATGGTTCTCATCCTATCACCAAAACATTCATACCTTGGGGTTTCCCTAGCTCCAATGGTCATGAAGCTTACAATCTCCCCCTTTTTGGTGATGGATGACAACCATGATAAAAATGATCGAGAAGATAAAAGAAGTAATGACAAAAGCCAAGATAAAAGCGTAACTTGATCAAGACACTAAACAACAAGTATAGGATTGAGAGATGGTTACCTTGTTGATTAGGTCAAGGCAAGTCATAGCTCAAAAGATAGAGCAAAAACTCATATCACAAGTGAAAGAAAGCACAAGGAGCTATGACAAGCAAGGGTTGCAAGGGGTTTTACCTTCATACTTACTTTGTAGAATTCCGCTCCCCCTTGACAAGAGCACCAATCTCAAGATTGTGTGAAGATCGATCGTCTTGATCACTTGATCTTCATTCGCACACACTCCCCCTTGAGATGGCATCTTCCAACTCATCGTAAGCCCGAACTCTTCTCCCTCCGAACTCTTCTCTTCTTGCTCGATCATTAAGCCCAAAACCTTCTCCCCCTTTGGCATCTATCACTCAAAAAGAGTCTACCAAGGAAGAAAGGTTAGTGTAAATGTATGAGACGAGTGGAAAAATGAGTTACTTGATTTGACGTGAAGCTCCCCCTTGATCCGTGATTCTCCATCTCCTAACAATTGTCCCTACACACATTCTCAAAAGAATATTGTCTTGAAGTACATAGGGGTTAGTTGATGATGATGGAAATGTATGAACCCTTAGACTTTGAGCCGCGCAAGTGGATTTAACCTTGGAGCTCAAAAATCATGGTTCAATGGGCATGAAGCTCATATAGCATTGCTATGTATTCATCATAGGAGGTCATATACTCATATTGTGAATAAGCAACTCCCCTAGATGGGTGCTCGGCGCCGAGACACTTATGCAAGATGCAAGATGCTAATGCAAAGAATGATAAGTGTACAATGCATGATGCTATAAGGGTAAAACGAAGAGAAAGCTAAGAGCCAAGTTACCAACAACAAGTTGAACCCTCCATGAGCTTGATCACAACGAGCCATTCTTCAAAGCCTCGGGAGCCAAGTGCCACCAATCCCAAGCTTAACCCATGCTCATTGCTATCTCAAAAAGGTTAGTTGTCGGTCCTACAAAACAAGAAGAACACACAAAAACAACAACACAAACAAAAACAAGCAAGGTATATATACATATATACAAATGTAAGCTCAAGGATATCAAGTGAAGTCGGAGAGGTCGAGAACATTAAGTTCTCCCCGAAGCTTACAAAAGGTCTTCTTGTCAAGTGGCTTGGTGAAGATGTCCGCCAATTGTTCATGAGTCCGAACACCAATCAATTCAATATCCTTCTTGGCCACATGATCTCGGATGAAGTGATGCTTGACTTCAATATGCTTCGCATGGCCGTGATCACCCTTGTTGAGAGCCATATTGATAGCACTTTCGCTATCACAATAGAGAGGTACTTGCCCATAAGATAATCCATAGTCCAATAGGGTTTGCTTCATGTATAGGAGTTGAGCACAACAAGCACCGGCCGCCAAATATTCCGCCTCCGCCGTAGAGATAGCCACACAATTTTGTTTCTTGAAACTCCATGAGATGAGTGATTGTCCAAGAAATTGGCATCCACCGGAGGTGCTCTTTCTACTCACTTTGCAACCGGCGAAATCCGAGTCCGCATAGCCAACAAGTCCAAAATCCGAGCCTTTTGGGTACCAAAGACCCATTATAGGAGTGTTCTTGATGTACCTAAGAATTCTTTTCACGGCACTCATATGGGACTCCTTGGGGTTAGCTTGATATCGAGCACAAAGGCACACACTAAACATGATATCCGGTCTAGATGCGGTAAGGTAAAGAAGTGAACCAATCATAGAACGATAGAGTTTAGGGTCCACCGGTATACCTTTTACATCCACATCAAGAGGGACACTTGTAGCCATAGGTGTGTCGTAGCTCTTGGAGTCTTCCATGCCGAACCTCTTGAGGAGATCCCTAGTGTACTTCTCTTGGTAGATGAACGTGCCCTCCTTCATTTGCTTGACTTGGAAACCGAGGAAGACATGAAGTTCACCTATCATGAACATCTCAAATTCTTTCTTCATGAGAGCACGGAACTCATCATTATAGATTTCGTTAGTGGAGCCATAGATGATATCATCAACATAGATTTGACAAACAAAGAGATCATCACCAATATGCTTAGTAAAGAGAGTGTTGTCGATACTACCGATCTTGTAGCCTTTGGTGATGAGATGATCTCGAAGTCGTTCATACCATGCTCTTGGTGCTTGTTTGAGTCCGTAGAGAGCCTTCTTAAGCTTGTACACATAGTCCGGATGCTCGGGGTCCTCGAAGCCGGGAGGTTGCTCTACATAAACTTCTTCATTGATTAGTCCATTGAGAAAAGCACTTTTCACATCCATTTGATGAAGTTTGAAATCAAAATGAGAAGCATAAGCAAGAAGGGTTCTTATAGCCTCAAGACGAGCGACGGGGGCGAAGGTCTCGTCAAAATCAACGCCTTCAACTTGAGAGTAGCCCTTCGCCACAAGTCTTGCCTTGTTCCTCACGATTGCTCCCTTCTCATCTTGCTTGTTCTTGAAGACCCATTTAGCGCCAATGACATTGGCTCGCTTGGGCCGCTTCACCAACTTTCAAACATCATTTCTCTTGAAGTTGTTGAGCTCCTCTTGCATGGATAGCACCCACTTGTGATCTTTCAAGGCTTCCTCGATCGTCTTCGGCTCTAGGGTAGAGACAAAAGAGAAGTTCTCAACAATGTTAGCTTCATCAACATAATTTGGCTTATATTGACTTCTCCTAGTCTTTATCCCTTGAGAAGGACTCCCAATGATGAGATCACGTGAATGATCCCTAGCAATAGGTTTGTGCTTCCTTGAAGGTTCTTGTCGAGGAGGAGGTGGAGCCGGCGAAGTGTCTTGCGCATCTCTTGCGGCTTGCTCCTTGGAGATGTGAGTGTCTTGTTGGCGAAGAGGTGAACCCGAGCCATCATCTTGGGTTGAAGTAGATTGTGCTTGTTCTTGATTGCTCGGTGAAGCTTGACTTGTAGATGCATGAGGTAGATCACTCGATGGTACTTGTTGCGGTTCACTTGGAGTAGCTTGACTCGAAGATGCTTGTTGTGGTTCGCTTGATGGAGCTTGACTCGATGCTTGTTGCGGTTCGCTTGATGGAGCTTGATGTTGATCACTTGAGGAAGAGCTTGGATTCTCTTGAGATGTACTTGTAGAGGGTCCGCTTGATGAAGTTGTTGGAGGAGGTGTCGGAGGTTCTTCTCGAGGAATAACTTCACCAATGGGCATGTCCCTCAAAGCTTCCTCCACGGGTTCATCACCTACAATATGAGAAGATGGAGGGTCTTCTTGAGACCCGTGAGATTCATCAAATTGCACATCATAGGTTTCTTCAACAAAACCGGTAGAGGTGTTGTAAACCCGATAAGCCTTGGCCGAGCCCGAGTAACCGACAAGAATACCCACGTCGGTCCTCTTCTCGAACTTGCCAAGTCTTTCCCTCTTCTTGTAGATATAGCACTTGCAACCAAACACCCGGAAGTAGGCAACATTCGGTCTTCTCCCAACAAGCACTTCATATGGAGTCTTGTTTAGCAACTTGTGAGGATCGATCCGGTTGGAGGTGCAGCATGCGGTGTTAATAGCTTCCGCCCAAAACTTCTCCGGAGTGTTGTACTCATCAAGCACGAGCAAGAGTGATAAGGGTCTTGTTATTCCTCTCAACAACACCATTTTGTTGAGGAGTGTAGGTAGCCGAGAACTCATGCTTGATGCCAATCTCATCACAATAGTCTTCAATGATAGAGTTTTTAAACTCCGTCCCATTGTCACTCCGAATCTTCTTGATGTGATGCCCATACTCATTTTGCACTCTTCTAGCAAACTTCTTGAATATCCCAATTGCTTGTGCCTTGTTCTCAAGAAAGAACACCCAAGTATATCTTGAGTGATCGTCCACTACCACCAAGCAATAGAGATTTCCACCAATGCTCACATAAGTTGTAGGCCCGAAGAGATCAATGTGTAAGAGCTCGAGAGGTCTTGAGGTTGACATGAAATTCTTGGACGGATGAGGTGAAGCCACTTGCTTTCCGGCTTGGCATGCACTACATAGCTTGTCCTTCTCAAAGGTGACTTCCTTGACTCCTCTCACTAGCTTGTTCTTCATTACATGCTTGAGTTGACCCATACCAATGTGAGCTAGCCTCCGATGCCATAGCCAACCTAGAGCGGACTTAGTGAAGAGACAAGTGCTAGGGGCAACGATGTTAGTCTCAAAATCAACAACATATAGATTATTATGACGAAAGCCCTTGATAGTGAGACCCATAGCATCATTTTGAAGAACAACCCCATTAGCATCAAAGTTACAAGAAAAGCCAAGATCACATATTTGAGCAACGGATAGAAGATTGAAGTTTAGGGACTCAACAAGCAATACATTAGAGATAGAGAGGTCATTTGAGATAGCCACCTTACCAAGACCTCTCACCTTGTGCTTGGAGTTGTCCCCAAATGTGACCTTGTCAAGATCTTCATTTTCCTCCAAGTCGGTGAAGATGGATGAAGTTCCGGTTATGTGTTGAGTGCACCCACTATCCAACACCCAATGTTTGCCACAAATCTTGTAGTTCACCTTGGAGGTAGCCATCAAGCAAAAAGGAGGGTTAGTATCATAGGAATCAATTGACATGTTATCTACCTCTTTCATGCTCTTGATGCTCTTGATGTATGCCATAGGAACTCCATTGAGAAAGTCCAAGTCCAATGCATCCAAGGTGTCTATCATTTCCTTGGTGACTCCATTGTGTCTCCACATGCTCCGATCATATCCCAAGTGTAGGACATGGTTCCCAAGAGGATAGGCTTGGAATCTTTCCGCTTCATCACTTGCATTGAAGTATTCAAGGATGTTGTAGATTTGATTCTCATAAGATAGTGCCATCAAGATAATCTCCTTGAGAGTCATCCCACTAATATCATCATTAAGATCATTTAGAATGTGGACCTTCCTATTGTAAGGTAGAAGAGAAAGCACCGTGCGAATAGCATGCTCATCACTAATCTTGTCTTCTCCTTCAAAAGAGTTCACCCTAGCCACCAACACGAGAAGTCTCTTCCAACAATCAAGCCAAGACTCCTCATCTCTCCTAAAGAACACATCATACATGTCGAAAAGGAGATAGTGAGGCCGGCCGGCAAGATCCGGTTCATACAAGTTGTAGTAGTCTTCAAAGAGGGATGGCAAGACTTCTCTCTTCATGTGATATTCCTTGATAGGCTCCGCCTCATCATCGCTATCACTTGAATAATCATCATCACAATAGAAGACGGGAACTCTATCATCTTCTTCTTCTTCCTCATCATCACTTGGGGTCATGAATGTGTTGGAGAGCATAGAGCGAGCCCTTCTTCTTGTGATGATCTCAATGACTTGCTCAATTGAATATGATCCAAGCTCAAAGCTCTCAAATTCGATGTGATCACCATACTTGTCCTTTGGGAGAGCATCAAGAAATCTCTTAAGACCTTCTTCCTTGGTGACTATCCAAAGCTTGTTCTCATTTATCCTCTTGATGAGAGAATCCATCCGAAGAGCAAACTCAACAAGATCTTCATTTGGCTTCATAGAGATGTGATCCAACTCATCACATAGCTTGATATATCCATCCTCTTGATCCCGAGAAGAAGAACCTTCACCAATACGAGATGATGATTGAGCTTGAGGTAGAGGTTGAGCTTCAATGTGTTGATTGTCACTTGCATGAGAGATATCCTTGCCCTTCTTGATATCCTCCTCAAGAGAGGAGAGGATAGCAACCACCTCATCATAGGGCATGTTCACAAACTCATCCACTCAAGCAAAAGCAAGAATACCAAACCGTGAGAGTGGTAGAGATCGGATAAGCTTCTTCACAACATGCTTGTGCATAATGGATGGATAGCCTCTTGACATGAGTTTCCTAGCAAGAACATACAAGCGAGAAGCAAAGTTAGTGATATCCTCATCATCATTCAAAACAAGCTCATCATACTCATCACGCACATTGTTGGCGGTTCTTATGCGATAAAATTAAATTCATTAATTCCGCAAGCGCACGGATCACCATTGTAGCATTTCACCTTGGAGTATTCCAGGGTTATCGTATTTATATTTCCGCAGGGAAGTAGAGCAAAAGAAAGCTGAATAATAGCTATGCATTGGATAATTTGGAGAAAGAAATAATGTATCAACTATACTTGAGACGGGGATAAGATAGGCATGATATATATGGGTGGCACACACATCCTCAAATCCAAGGTAATATAATAAATCGTAGTATACATTTGGGAGAGCAACGAGATAGAGTTAAGGCTACCTGTATGTTTATCTATTATTTACTTTTCTAGCAGTCAATTCTACAACGGTTATTTACTCTAGTTAAGCTCATACACATACAAGTCATGTCGTTTCGGGGCACGGAAGTGCCAGGGCAACCGATGCTGCTAGTTCACCCTGGGGATCCATCCGCTATAATTAAGACCCTGCTGAGTCCAACCCGGACGTGGTGGATTACAGAGACCGGTGCAGCTGTCACATACACTCGCGGCTACCATCCTCCGTGGGGTTGGGTGCCAAACGTGCATAGGCCAAGATCTAAGCGCCACGCTTACAACCCGCCTAGAGGAGCTACTCTTGATCAACGGAGCAGTCCTATCTAAGAATGAACAAGCACAGATTTCACACGACGTCATCTCCGACGACGGCACTCTCTCGTACTCGCTATTCCAACAATCACGAATCCCACAACAAGACTTCTACAAGCACTTACTTAACGAATAAATAAACTAAATAGAAAAGAATTACTAAAAGAAATAAATAAAGATAAAACTAATTATATAATAAATAAAATAATATCTCAAGAGTAAGATACAAAGAACTATACCGAGCTCCGAGAATACTCCGGAAGCCCGAGAGAGCTCTCACTCTACTCTACTCTACTCTAACTCCCAAAGCTACTACTCAACTAAACTAATGAACACTTGGGTGAAGTGTGGTGGTGCGCATTGATTCGGAGGCCGAGGGGTCCCTTTTATAGCTTGTGAAGGCGGTGGAAGCACCCTGGCCGAAGCTGGAGAGGCGGTGGCGCCAAAGTCGGCCGGCCGGCCTAGGGGGGTGGCCGGCCGGCCGTCCCCTGTGGCGGTTTGCCACCGACTTGCTCCTGGACGCTCCAGATCACTCCCTGAAGGCGGTCTGAAGGTCGGTTTCCTGCTGGGGTCGGCAGAATTGAAGTGAGGGCCAAGTAAAGGCCCAAATGGCCCACCTTCTAGAACGTCGGTGGAATCCTGCCGAGCTGGGCTTGAATTGCACGTTGAGGATTATTTTCCAGCCCACTGGAGAAAGCCTGGGGCCTGTGGCCACCAGGTGGGGCCGGCCGGCCTAGGGTGGGGCCGGCCGGCCAGGGAATTTCCCTGACTGGGCCTACTTTTCTCCATTATTCACTCCTGCATCCAAATATCCACCAAAACTTGTGGAGTAGCATTATTCCTATCTACTATGCACAAAATCTTGGTGTTATGTATTTATTTACCGGTAGGGTGGCGGTCAAAACATGGTTTAACGACCGCCAACAACCTCCCCAAGCTTAAACTTTGCTCGTCCCGAGCAAACTCAACTCAGGGTACCGGCGGATCAGGAGTTACAAAGAAGCGCCCCATGGGTAATAAAGATGCAACAACATACTCCCTAAACAGTGGTAAGTTTACGAGAGCACAAAATATTCATGAGTGTTGCAAAAATCGTGGGGCTTATATGTCACACCTTGTCATGCAGCATTGAAGACTAGAACGGCATTTTCGGACAAGTACACAATTCTAGCAGGTATGCATTCAGAGTTTTTATGTGCTGCAAGGTGCAAAAAATTCTCCTTCGTTTTGGGTGGCACTTCTCTTACCACACCTATGTGAGTTCTATTCCTACAAGCTTCACTCATCCTACCTTCTATCAAATGAGGCTTTGTATGTGGAGCTTGGTAAGGAATGCACAAATGTCATGCATATATTGTAAAGCTAAAGAATGAGTCTCAATCAACATAGCAACTCCATTTATTTTGGTCATAGGAAATGATGTGATGGAGGGGGAGAAAATGAACTCACGCTTATAGAAGGGGGTTTTGAAAAAACATTGGTCCTTTATTTTGCTCAAGATGTTTATGATAAGAACCATATAGCCATTGACTTTTGTCATGCAACCATGGAGTTTTTTTTTTTTTTTTTTGACTACTCCATGGTGCAAGGGGCCATAAATTTTGAATGGTTCAATGAAACATTTTGAAATATTCTTGAGCATTTTGGATGGACCAAAAGTTTTGCAAACTCTGAAAAATGTTTGGTTGATTTATCCAAACATTCCCCTTTTTATTTGGTGGAGAGAAATTTTCGAAAACACACGCGAAGGAATTATGACCAAAATTAGGAGTGCTTAGTTTCAAGAGTACATCAAACCTTAACAAAACTCAATGCATAAGCAGATGGCTATGAGTGGGGCTGTTTCGAATGTTATGATATGGCTCTGGTAGGTAAATAAATCCTCACACTAAGAGAAGTGTGCCAAAACAGAAGGGTTTTAGGTACTTGCAGCAATTCAAGAAAAACATCTCTGGATGAAACCATACTAAGAAATTGCAACAAGTCCTAATCATGCCATATCACAATCCACAATGCTCAGACTTGGTGTAACAAATGCAACCCACGGAAATAAGCAAGACTCATGATGTGATCATGCTCAAGTAAAAATAACACATATGTCAGGAGTAGAGGTTGCATCTATGCGACACATGGGAAGCTAATTTGTAACTCGATCATCATTTCCCTTAAGCGTAGCATAACACCAAGATTCTAGCATTTATTCGAAACAAGGAGTTCATTTATTTATTAAAAAAGTTACGAATACATACCTGGGGGTCCTCCCCAAGCTTGAGTCTTTGCAAGACTCGAGCTTGTATTGAACTCCTTCTTACCTGGGGGTGCCCTCCCCAAGCTTGAGTCTTTGTAAGACTTAAGCTTGATTCAGGCTCTTCCTCCTCCTTCTTGATCTGCAAAAAAAAGAGTGAGGATGATACAAGTGGCTAGCCCCTAATGGGCATCACCGGGAATCCTATTATTTTTGTTGTTTTTAAATTTTTCAAATTTTTATTTTTGTTTTTATGATTTATGAAAAGAAAAACAAGTGCTAGCCTAGCTAGGATAACGATTGGGATGGCCTCCCCAATCGTAGGGCTCTCATTTTTACGTCTTTGAGCTAGACGTTCTCCATGTCTTTTCAACTTGTTTGGACCTCGCTCACTGGAGAATCTTGCGAGGTAGAGGTTCCTTCTTTCTTCCGCCACACCTTTGTTGTCTTCTTTGTGTTTGTGGCGGCGACCTTTGCTTCAATAGGCGCCTTTGTTGTACTCTCGTCGGTTGATGCCGTAGCTGCCTTCTTCTTTCTTGAGCGCCTCGCTCTCCTCTTCTTGGGCGATTGTGACTCGCCTACTCCTTCTTGTGGAGGAGTAAGGGGGGCTTGAGATGTGTTAGGCGGCTGAGGCATCCTCCTTGGAGTCCTCCAATATTTTGCTAGCCTTCTTGCATTCTCTCTTTCCAGATAGTCTCTCATATATGCAATGAGCTTGTCTGGCTGTGGCATGGGTGGAGTAATCTCAATCTTCTCCACTCTCCTTGGGTCCTTTCCATATATGACCCGTACTTGCTTGCATTGCTCAACCTTAGGCTTGAAGCTGAACGTTTCTTCCCTGCCGTTGAAGTCCAAGTGGATCTCTCCTGCCCCCACGTCGATGTTGGCGTTGGTGGTGCTCAAGAACGGCCTCCCAAGGATGAGAGGGGCCTTGTCATCTACTTCCATATCCAGCACAACAAAGTCAACGGGGACGAAGAGATTTCTGATCTGCACGGGAACTTCTTCGACAATCCCCAAGGGCAGGCGTAGTGACCCGTCTGCAAGCTGGAGCTTCATGGTCGTTGGGGATAATGGATGGTTTAACCCATCGTACATCGCCTTCGGCATGATGCTCACGCTCGCCCCTAAGTCACATAGTGCCCGAGCGAAACAACGGTCGTTGACCAAACACGGGATGGTTGGCCATCCGGGATCTTTTCTGATCACATCCTTGGGGAGTGCGGAATCCAAGTCGCTTTCTTCACACCTGATGGTTACTGCATTCACACTTTCCTTGGGATTAACTTCTGGTTGCCCAGGAAGTTTACCCGCACGAGGAGACTGCACAGTTGAAGCTATTTGCGCTATTTGCGTTTCTAGCATCTTGTTATGGCTTAGCTGATTCTGCAGAGCAGTGCTGAATGACTCTAGCTTGGCATCTATGCTCTCTAAAGCCTTGTCCGTAGTAAGAAATTTCTTACTAATGCTGTCATTACTCTTGACCTGGCCGAGAACTAGATCCTTGATAGAGGGCTCATAACGGGAAAGATTACCATTGTTACCTCCCTGATTCTTGTTGAAGGAGAGGTCGGGCCTGGAATTCCAGCCGTAGTTGTTCTGGGAGCGGAACCCATTGCCATTGTTGAGGAAATTGCATTCCTCTCTCACATTTGGGCAATTGATGCACATATGCCCAACGCTGCCGCATTCCTCACATGTCATGCGGGAATCCGCAACTTGCAGGTCCTGCGGAGACTCCACCTTGCGGAGTAGCTGATCGAGCTTGATGGCAAGCATGTCCATTGTCTCCACTTGGTGCACTCCACGGGTCTTGGTGCTCGCCGCTTGGCGTTCACCATGAGTCTGGTTGGCCGCCACCTTCTCAATCAACTTCTTAGCGTTCTTCACGCTAAGGGAGAAGAAGGAGCCGCCTGCTGCGGCGTCGAGGTGCTCTCGAGCGGACGGCCTCAAACCGTGGTAGAAACTCTGTATGAGGAGCCATTCCTCCATGCCATGGTGTGGGCATGAGAGAACGTACTCCTGCATCCTGTCCCAAGCTTCCGCGGTCGACTCATCTGCGAGCTGTTGGAAGCCCGATATCTTGTTCCGCAGGGCAGTCGTCTTGCCCGGCGGGAAGAACTTGGCGAGGAAGGCATTGGAGCATGCCGTCCACGTGTCAAGGGACTCTTGGTTCGCGTAGAACCACTGAAGAGCCTTCCCCAACAGAGAGAAAGGGAAAAGCTGTAGTCGGATAGCGTCCTGGGGTGCATCCTTTATGACGAAAGTGTTGCACGTCATCAGGAACCTTTGGAGGTGAGCATTTGCATCCTCCGACGGCTTCCCACAGAAAGGACTGGCCAAGATCATGTTGATCAAGGCTGGCTTGAGCTCGTAGTCCTTGTTGGTGACGCGCGGGTTGGGTCCCACGCGGATGTTCTCCGTAGTTGGCGCGGAGAAGTCATTGATCGTCTTCTCAACAACGGGGTCGGCCATGGTACTGTTCGTTGAGGAGGCCCTGACAACCGGTGGAGGAGACGATTCGAGAGCCAGAGCGTTCTTGCGGATCTGTTTGGTGAGTTTTGCTCGAACTTTCCTCAAGAACTGTTCTGGATCTGAGTGGAAGTTTTCTGGTAGGTCGAAACCAGTCATGCACAGTCCTGTTTCAAATTTTTACAAGAAGAAAAACCAGGACAAGGGTAAGCCCGCAAAAGTAAGTGATAATTATTCTTCTCACAAATTTCAATGCATTTATTCAGTTCCTAGCTGCTACTTCCCCGGCAACGGCGCCAGAAATGCTTGTTGGCGGTTCTTATGCGATAAAATTAAATTCATTAATTCCGCAAGCGCACGGATCACCATTGTAGCATTTCACCTTGGAGTATTCCAGGGTTATCGTATTTATATTTCCGCAGGGAAGTAGAGCAAAAGAAAGCTGAATAATAGCTATGCATTGGATAATTTGGAGAAAGAAATAATGTATCAACTATACTTGAGACGGGGATAAGATAGGCATGATATATATGGGTGGCACACACATCCTCAAATCCAAGGTAATATAATAAATCGTAGTATACATTTGGGAGAGCAACGAGATAGAGTTAAGGCTACCTGTATGTTTATCTATTATTTACTTTTCTAGCAGTCAATTCTACAACGGTTATTTACTCTAGTTAAGCTCATACACATACAAGTCATGTCGTTTCGGGGCACGGAAGTGCCAGGGCAACCGATGCTGCTAGTTCACCCTGGGGATCCATCCGCTATAATTAAGACCCTGCTGAGTCCAACCCGGACGTGGTGGATTACAGAGACCGGTGCAGCTGTCACATACACTCGCGGCTACCATCCTCCGTGGGGTTGGGTGCCAAACGTGCATAGGCCAAGATCTAAGCGCCACGCTTACAACCCGCCTAGAGGAGCTACTCTTGATCAACGGAGCAGTCCTATCTAAGAATGAACAAGCACAGATTTCACACGACGTCATCTCCGACGACGGCACTCTCTCGTACTCGCTATTCCAACAATCACGAATCCCACAACAAGACTTCTACAAGCACTTACTTAACGAATAAATAAACTAAATAGAAAAGAATTACTAAAAGAAATAAATAAAGATAAAACTAATTATATAATAAATAAAATAATATCTCAAGAGTAAGATACAAAGAACTATACCGAGCTCCGAGAATACTCCGGAAGCCCGAGAGAGCTCTCACTCTACTCTACTCTACTCTAACTCCCAAAGCTACTACTCAACTAAACTAATGAACACTTGGATGAAGTGTGATGGTGCGCATTGATTCGGAGGCCGAGGGGTCCCTTTTATAGCTTGTGAAGGCGGTGGAAGCACCCTGGCCGAAGCTGGAGAGGCGGTGGCGCCAAAGTCGGCCGGCCGGCCTAGGGGGGTGGCCGGCCGGCCGTCCCCTGTGGCGGTTTGCCACCGACTTGCTCCTGGACGCTCCAGATCACTCCCTGAAGGCGGTCTGAAGGTCGGTTTCCTGCTGGGGTCGGCAGAATTGAAGTGAGGGCCAAGTAAAGGCCCAAATGGCCCACCTTCTAGAACGTCGGTGGAATCCTGCCGAGCTGGGCTTGAATTGCACGTTGAGGATTATTTTCCAGCCCACTGGAGAAAGCCTGGGGCCTGTGGCCACCAGGTGGGGCCGGCCGGCCTAGGGTGGGGCCGGCCGGCCAGGGAATTTCCCTGACTGGGCCCACTTTTCTCCATTATTCACTCCTGCATCCAAATATCCACCAAAACTTGTGGAGTAGCATTATTCCTATCTACTATGCACAAAATCTTGGTGTTATGTATTTATTTACCGGTAGGGTGGCGGTCAAAACATGGTTTAACGACCGCCAACACACATCATAGTAGGAAATGCCATTAAACACACAATCATAAGGCTCAATCAAGGTAGTGGCGATGGAAGTGTTAGAAACGTCATCATGAGTGGACTTCATTTTCCCACACGCGATCCTGGTCACGACTCAAGGCGGTAAAGCCCTAATAATGAGCACTTAGCTCTGATACCACTTGTAAGGATCGTGTGACCGAGAGGGGGAGGTGAATCGGTGCTCTCTAGAATCTATTCCAAACACTTACACCCAAACAACTCCTAGCAAGTAGTTCTAGTAGTAAGGTAAAGCACACTAAGGAGTATCCTTAACCTATATAGCTAGTGGATATAGATAACACAAGCACACCACACTAGCAACCTAGCACAAGATATAGATAGCGGAAGACTTTACCTAGGCAAGGCAAGGCAACAAGATAACTAGAGAACAAGGCAACCTAGATACTAGGCACACTGAGTAGAGTCCTTAGAGCAACTAGATAGGCTATAACAAGTAAGCATACGAGCAAGGCAAACAAGCAAACCTAGTGAAGCTAGTAGGTACAAAGGTAAACACACAAGCAAGATAAGAGCACAACTCATGTACTACAAGCAATCATATATAGTGAGATAAGTAAATGCGAGTAGTAAAGGAGAAGGGATAGAGAATGCTCATGATGTTTTCCCGTGGTCTCGGAAGGATGGCGCCTTCCCCTATTTCACGTTGGGTCACTCCCGCCGGAGTCTTGACTCCGTCCCTCCGCTCGATGGCGATCCCTCCTAGAGCACACTTCACCCTCCGAGTGAAGTCGCGGGCACGTCCCGCCGGGGTCGCTCCCAGGTACTCTTCTGGAGGTAAGGCTCCGCACTTGATGCGTGCTAAAGGGCGCTCCACTAGTGATGCTTCTTTCGCACGGAAAGCTCCAAGACCGTGTACAAACTTGTGTCGGCTTCCACACTCTTCGTGGACGGCTCAACACCGACGCCTAACCGGTCTAGGCCTTGCCATAGACCAAGAGTAACAGCCCTAGATGACTCTCTCAAGCCCACACTAGCCTAGAGATCAAAGGATGCAACTTGTTACTCTCTCTCAAGCACTAGGATGACTCCAAATCCTTCTCAAGTGCTTCACACTTCTTCCTCTTGGCTTCTTGGCAGCACCTCACCTCTTGCCTGGGTCTAAGAGCACCTCAAATAGGTAAACAACCGACTATATATAGGCCACCAACCTCAAACTAGCCGTTGTCCAAAAGTGCCCAGTCTGCGTGTTGACCGTACAATGGACCGTACTGTCCGGTCTCCATCAGACCGTATTGTCCGGTCTTCACCAGACCGGCGTCCAGTGAGTGCTGCTCCCCATCTCAAAGTAGACCGTATTGTACGGTCTCTAGGACCGTACTGTCCAGTCTCCACTTCTTCTTCAGCCAACAGAAACTTCTCCTTCTCTGTTGCTCTTCACCTGTAAGACCGTGCCGTCCGGTCCCTGACCGTACCGTCCGGTCAACTGTCCGGTCTTCATTCTTCAACTTCCAGAAACTTCAGCTCTTCTGTCTGGAAAACTCAATAGAGACCGTACTGTCCGGTCCCTAGAACCGTACTGTCCGATCAACTGTCCGGTCTCCATTTCTCCACTTCCAGAAACTTCAGCTTCTCTGTCTGGATTTCCTCTGTAGACCGTATTGTACGGTCTCCATGACCGTACTGTCCTGTCTCTTCTGCCTTTGCAGCTTCGATCTTCTTCTTGATCTTCTTCTTCCAAACTTGATCTTCTTAGTTCCTTCAACCCTCTTCTGCCACCCTAGCCCCTGAGAGACTCACCATGCATCCAATGATCTCTAAAACTAGTGTGCACTAAGAGAACCACCTCGAACCCTCTTGATAGTCCGGTTTTTCCTATGGACTCAAGCTAACATCTAACCAAGCAACACTCGCTTGGATCTAGCATGTCCTTAGCCTTGATCCATATCTTCTCCGCGACTCCATCAAGTCTGTTCTTGTGTCGATGAAGGCAACCAATTATCCTTTTCATTAAGTTCATGGTGTGTTGGGTTCACCACCAACGGACGGAGCTTTCTTTCTACGTGACCTATAAAATCTCACAAGAGTGTTAGTCACATTCATGGTTCTCATCCTATCACCAAAACATTCATACCGTGGGGTTTCCCTAGCTCCAATGGTCATGAAGCTTACACTCCCCCACCGCCGGATCGACGACCTGTGTGCCGAATCGACGAGCCCGAGCCCGAATCGTCGTCGCGCGCCGCACACCGAGCTGCTCCGCGCCGAGTCGCCGCCGGATCGACGACCCCGCGCCCTCGAGTCGGCCCCTAGCACCCAGTCGCACCTGCCTGCGTCGCCGCCGTGCGTGCTGTGGCCTCGCGTGCGGCTCGCCTGCTCCTCAGCTCTCCGCCGCTGGTCATCTATGGGCTGTATTTTGGGCCGGCCTGGCCTGCTAGGCTATGCTCCAATGAGGCCTGCCTACTGGAAGAGGTATCCTGCGTGGAGCCCGGCCCAAATCCGGCCCAACAGAGATCCGTGAGCCCGTCATCGCCATGGACTCCGCCGCGGGCCTGCTGACCGCGCCGCCGCCTGCCGCCGCGGTCTCCACCGCCGCTGCGGCCTCCGCCGCGGGCCTGCTGACCGCCGCCGCATTGGCCGCCGCGCGGGCCGCCGACACCGTCATAGCCGCCGCCGCCGTAGATCTGGCCGCCGCCGTGCGGGCCGCCGCCGTGGATCCGGCTGCCGCCGCGCGAGTCGCCGCTATGCGGGCCGCCGCCGCGCAGGCGCGCAGGTCGCCGCCGGGATCCGGCCGCGCAGGTCGCCGTCGTGGATCCGGCCGCCGCTGCGCAGGGCACGCAGGCCGTCGCCGCCGCTGCGGATCCACCCGCTCCAGGTGCCCTGGCCGCAGCCACGCCGCTGGCGCCGGGCTCTGCCCTGGCTGCCGCCGTGCCGCTGGCGCCGGGCCCCGCCGTGGCCGCCTCCTCCGCGTTCGCTCGGTTGGACATGCCGCCGGACCTCGTCGCCGCCGCCGTTGATCCGGACGCTGCCGTTCCCGTTCGCAGGACGCTGCCGCGCGGGCCGCCGCCGCCCAGGCCGCGCATGACGCCGCGTGGGCCGTTCACCGCGCAGGCCGCGCAGGCCGCCGCCGCACCCTGGACCTGGCCTTAGCCCAGCCAGCCTCCGTCCTGGCCTGGGGGATGGACTCCACCCGCTCCGCCCCGTCAGCCTCAGCCCTGGCCGGGGGGGGGGGGTGGGACCCGGCGCTGGCCCAGTCCTTCAGCACCATGGCACTGCCACCGCCGGTCAGCGCGGAGTGGATCGCAGACTCGGGCGCCTCGTTCCACACCACGCCTCATGCTGGTATACTTTCCTCCGTCCACCCTCCCCATCCCTCCTGTCCTTCCGCTGTCATGGTTGGTGATGGTTCTTGTCTTCCTGTCACCTCTGTGGGCACGGTTCCTGGTCGCTTTCACCTTTCTAATGTTCTTGTTGCCCCACAGATGGTTCACAACCTGCTTTCCATTCGCAAGTTTACTGCTGACAACTCTTGTTCTGTTGATTTTAACCCTTTCGGTCTTACTGTGAAGGATTTGGCTACCCGGTGTCCGCTTTTCCGTTGTGACAGCCAGGGTCCTCTTTACACCCTTCGTCTGCCTACTTCCGCTATTTCATCCTCGCCTTTGACTTCCGCTGCTTTTGCGACCACCTCTTCTTTCATGACTTGGCACCGCCGGCTTGGTCATCCCGGCCACGACGCCTTGGCTCGTCTTAGTAGTAGTGCCGGTCTTCCTTGTCCCCGGACACCTGAGGAGCATCTTTGTCATGCGTGTCAGTTAGGTCGTCATGTTAGACTTCGTTTTTCTTCTTCTTCTTCGCATGTGAGTTGCGCCTTTGATCTCATTCACTGTGATTTGTGGACTTCCCCTGTCATCAGTGTTTCTGGCTACAAGTATTACTTGGTGATTGTTGATGATTTCTCGCATTACTCTTGGACTTTTCCGCTGCGTGCCAAGTCTGACACGTTCCCCACCCTCCTCCACTTCTTTGCTTGGGTGTCCACTCAGTTCGGCCTCACAGTCAAGGCCGTCCCGTGTGACAACGGCCGCGAGTTCGATAACCACACCTCCCGCGACTTCTTCCTCTCTCGCGGTGTTCACTTGCGCATGTCTTGTCCGTATACCTCCGCTCAGAACGGCAAAGCTGAGCGGATGATTAGCACCACGAATGATGTTGTGTGCACCCTTCTTTTCCAGGCCTCCCATCCTGCTCGCTTCTGGCCGAGGGACTCCACACTGCCACCTACCTTCTTAACCGCCTTCCCTCCAGTGCCATCACTGCTCCCACTCCCCACCACGCTCTTTTCGGCACCCCACCTCAGTACGATCACCTCCGTGTCTTCGGGTGCGCCTGCTACCCTAACACCTCCGCCACCGCTCCTCACAAGCTGGCGCCCCGCTCGACTAGGTGTGTTTTCCTTGGCTACTCCCCTGACTACAAGGGGTATCGCTGCTTTGACCTTACCTCTCGCCGGATGCTCATCTCCCGGCACGTCGTGTTTGACGAGTCCGATTTCCCCTACTCCACCTCCACTACTCCCTCTCTTGATCCCGAGCTTGAGGTCGTGTTTCCGACTGACCCGGTGGTCCAGCCACCTGTATCAGTGTACCCTCTACCTGCAGGTCTTCGGAGCACACTGGCACCGCTCCCGGTGCCTTCAGCCGCGCCACGTGCGGCCCCGGCGCCCTTTCCCGCGCCACGCGCGGAACTGGAGTCTTCTCCCGCGCCACGCGCGGCCCCGGCGTCGTCTCCCGCGCCACGCGCGGCCCCGGAGTCTTCTCCCGCGCCACGCGCGGCCCCGGCCTCGTCACCCGCGCCTTCTCCCGCGCCACGCGCCGCCCCGGCGTCGTCTCCCGCGCCACGCGTGGCCCTGGAGTCTTCTCCCGCGCCACGCGCGGCCCCTGCGCGCTACGCCCAGCCGGTGCTGGTCTACCGGCGCCGTGCGGTGCCGGCCCCGGACCCGGCGGCCCCGGCGCCTCCACCTCCACCGCCGCCGGAGGTGCCCGCGCCCCAGGTACCTCGGGCTCGCTCTCGGCTCGACCCGGAGGTGTACCACCCGCCGTCATCCATCGGGATCCTGGCCACATACATCCCATGGTGACACGGCGGGCGGCGTGACCGTCTCCGACCCTCTCCGCCGCAGCGGTCGAGCCGGGGGTCTCTCCGCTACCCTCCTCTATCCGTGAGGCCCTGGCGGATCCTCACTGGCGTCGGGCGATGGAGGAGTACGCGGCCCTACTTGCCAACCAGACGTGGGACCTCGTGCCGCGTCCGTCTGGTGGCAATGTGGTCACGGGTAAGTGGATCTGGACGCATAAGCGTCGTGCTGATGGCTCTCTGGACAGGTACAAGGCTCGCTGGGTTCTCCGAGGTTTCACCCAACGGCCTGGTGTGGACTATGATGAGACCTTCAGTCCGGTGGTCAAGCCGGCCACAGTTCGCACAGTGCTCTCCATTGCTCTCTCTCAGTCATGGCCTGTGCATCAGCTGGATGTGAAGAATGCGTTCCTGCACGGCACCTTGTCTGAGACAGTCTACTGCAGCCAGCCAGCGGGGTTTGTGGATTCCAGTCGTCCTGACATGGTGTGCCGCCTCAACAAGTCCCTCTATGGTCTGAAGCAGGCTCCTCGCGCTTGGTACTCCAGGTTTGCCACGTTCTTGGTCTCTCGGGGATTCACTGAGTGCAAGTCGGATACTTCACTGTTTGTCTACCGCCGTGGCTCTGAGACTGCATATCTGCTGCTGTATGTCGACGACATCATTCTTACTGCGTCCAGTCAGACCTTGCTCCAGAACATCATTCAGTGTTTACAGCAGGAGTTTGCTATGAAGGATCTGGGTGTGCTCCATCACTTCTTGGGTGTCACTGTCGAGCCTCGTCCTTCCAGCCTCTTTCTTCACCAGCGGCAGTATGCTCTTGATATTCTGGACAGGGCAGGAATGACTGACTGCAAGCCGTGTTCCACTCCCGTCGACACTCAGGGCAAGCTATCTGCCGATGTGGGGGCTCCTATGGCTGACCCGACTGCCTACCGTTGTCTTGCTGGTGCCTTGCAGTATCTCACTTTCACCAGGCCGGACATTACATATGCCATACAGCAGGTCTGTCTTCATATGCATGATCCTCGGGAGTCACACCTCGCTGTTCTGAAGCAGCTCATGCGCTACATCCGTGGCACGGTTGACCACGGGCTGGCTCTTCACAGGTCTCCCTCCACTGAGCTCGTCGTCTACACTAACGCCGACTGGGCTGGCTGTCCGGACACTCGCCGCTCCACCTCAGGCTACGCTGTCTTCCTCGGCGGCAACCTTGTCTCCTGGTCGTCCAAGCGGCAGCCGGTTGTCTCCCGCTCCAGTGCTGAGGCGGAGTACCGGGCTGTAGCTAACGGCGTGGCTGAGGCGTCCTGGCTTCGGCAGCTCTTGGCGGAGCTCCACAGCCCGCTCCTCAAGAGCACCCTCGTGTACTGCGACAACGTCAGCGCCGTGTACCTCTCCTCCAACCCGGTTCAGCATCAGCGGACGAAGCACGTGGAGATCGATCTGCACTTTGTTCGGGACCGGGTTGCGGTGGGCCAGGTTCGGGTTCTCCATGTCCCGACCACCTCCCAGTTTGCGGACATCTTCACCAAGGGTCTCCCCTCCTCGACTTTCTCGGAGTTTCGGTCCAGTCTCAACGTAGTTGGTGGCTAGTTGTGACTGCGGGGGGGGGGGGGGGGGTGTACACTTGTGTGTTTTGTGTACACTTGTGTGTATTTCTTTCTTGTCCAGTCTTGAACTCCGCTGCGCCGGTAAGTTCAGACTGCGGGAGGGTGTTAGTGTATATGTTTAGCCCATATTAGAGGCCCATCTAGAGGCCCATGTATAGGAGTATATTACCCACCCTTCTAGGGTTTGGAGGAATCAAGCAATCATTTCTCCCAACAATATGTTTGGCTGGACATGAGCTGATATGACAACTGCATCTGAGGCAGTGTGTAGTGATAGTTCCTAGGGTGAGACCGGCAATTAAAAAGATGTTGTGATGCGATCAAAGTATCTAGAATTTTTCATATATTTGGTTTTACGTTGGAAAGTATACCTAATAATGCAAAGTTTACTAAGCCAGAGCTCCTTACTAGCTGCCTGAATTGTACGTTAATTGCGGATTTTTTTTCTTTACATACTAATAAACGAAAAATAACTGCATAGTTCTGCGAATATTACAAAAATAAAATAGTTCACCACGAAACAATTAGTGCCACATTACATAAATAGTATAGAAAACAATCCAAGAGACCCGAAGGTCTAGAAACATGAAAACTAAACACAACAAATGAACAAAACGGGAAACGGCTACCACTAACTCTACGACCTACGGCAGCTGCACGACCAAAACCTCCTAGAAGCGTCTCAACAAGAAGATCCTTCGCAGCTTCATGAACCTCAAGGATACCTAAAGAACAACTTCAATTGTAGTTTTCTTATCTTCATTCAAAGAGTGCTCATTGATGTACTTGATATCATCATAAACTTCCTCAGTATTTTTCAACAAATGATTCATTCTGATCCATTTTTCATCACCTTCCCATCCAAGTGCGGTGTAAGTACAAGAGCTTTATGTCTTTTCAGCCTCAACATGATCTTGAAAATTCATGTCTGCCTTCCTAGCAGCTGTCTGTTCAGCATCATAAGCATCCAATAAACAATGTACCATATATAGCAGAAACCCAAATTCAAAGTGCCTACACGTAGGGAAAGAACAGGAAAATAATAAGGTACCTTTGGCGTAATAATATGGTCAATGTAGATTCTAAAATTAAGGTTAACATAGCCTATGTACTTCACAATAATGCTGAGCCCAGTCCCTCTATTCTGACATCATATTTCAGTTGAAAACTAAAATAAAAATGTAGTTCAACATAAGAAATAACATTATATTTGGAAGGAAACTAAAAGTTCCTACTATCGATATAATCCAGAATAACAAACGCATTACGTGTACCTTTTTCAATATATAAACTAATATTTACTTTATTACTAACCAATAGGTTTCACATAAAGGCCAAAAGTTACTACTCGGTCAAAAAGTTCCCTCCAAGGGTATTGATTTATACATTTCACAGAACCCACAATTTACCAAAAAATTAAATTGAGGACACTAGAATGTGCATCAGACTGCACCATTCTATAAATAGTACTGGAGCTATTGATTAGTGTGCTAGCTGTACAAGTCAATTTTTCGGAGTTGTGGACATAGCTAGAAAGCTGTTGCAAGCTTATCAGAATTGTTCTTAACAAACTGAGACACTCTTGGAAATACTTCATATGAATTGAAGATTTTAGGATGAGTCGTAAACTAACATAACTGCCCCACTCTCAAAATTTTGCACTACATTGAAAACTAGCTAGATGATGGAATAGATAAAAGGCAGAATACAAGCAACTACCTTTTCTTTGGCAGAGGACAAACAAGGGACAAATTGTATCAGGGAAACTTAACAATGTGAAATTGAATTTGTGCACAATAATAAATCCTTTACATGACTGAAAGCCTAAATCTCTATATCTATCATATATGTACTTTATTTCTGCTCTCTAACCTCAAATTTGATTATCTTGAGACACACACGAGTGTAAGCATGCTATGGAGTTTATGGTAATCTATTAGCACCTAATAAATGCTCACAGTTTACTGTAATGTTGAATAAGAAGTCACTACATCGAGAAGTCACTACACAAGGTCATTACATTGAGAAGTTGGCGATTGAATAGAAAATAGCGGAAAATAAAGCTATAAAATCAAGCAGTTACCTTGTTTAGTAGTACCTGTTTCAGACATATGTTAAAAACTACACAAGGTGACTATAGAAAACAATCAAACAGTTTTACCGACTTGTGTGGTAGTACCACACAAGGTGACTATAGAAAAGAATCAAACAGGGAGAATAAACATGTGGTTGGTCACAGGATATATGGCCAGCAATCTCGTGAAGGTCATAGTTAGTGTTCCTAATTATCAGTTTTACCAACCGCAACATACTTACGCATGAAGTGTTAACAACTTAAAGGGAACTTAATTTTTTAACAGTATCATCTATGCGGCAACCATGTTCTGTATCGCCAGAAGAAAAAGATCAAGCTTCAGATTCGGTAATGAACAATAATATTACAGCAGGAGAGCTCGCTTTAACCAATCTGAGCCTAAACAGTCCATCATATAAGGAATGTCCTGCAGGCCCATGAATACTCAAAACTCCATAGTTCCGAAATAAATTCATGAAAAAGACACGTGGTGTTCCTAACTAGTCCAAAACTTTCAATAAACAGGACAGAGTGTTGAAACAGAAAGAATCATAGTTGAGTCAAATGAGATGGTGCAGGGGGCACATAATTCAAGACAACAGTGGTGCAGGTATGATTACTTAATTGGGAACAGTGTATATTCCTTGCAAAATATACTAAGGGGTACTATTTTAAACTGCAGATTTTACCATCAAGATGCATAAAAAAAAGTGTGACCAACCTCTTCATCGTCGATTTCTACACTGAAGTAGGAATCCCACAAGCACACATCAACTCTGGTAGTCCAGATCCATCTCTGTCGCTCCTTACTGACTCAACATGATGATCAGAAGCACGCACTAGTCCGATTGAAAGTTTCCATTCTTCAACTTTGAACTGGCAGTAGATAACGCCATCTACTGAAATACTCTGGGACGTCCAATCTAAGGAAAACGAACCAAACGAATCGGAACTAATCAGATCAAAACTCGAAATAAAACAGATTGGATTGGCAACACATAAGAAGGGGATTTGACGAGGAGAAATTGCTCACCCGAAGATCTTGGGGTTGACGAACTGGAGGTGTGAGATGTGGAAGGATGAAAGAAAAAAGTTGGGATCCACCAAGAGCTCAAATGGCGGCGGGCGCAAAAAGTTGGGTGCGAACAGAAGTGGCGGCGGGGGAGATCGAGGGAAGAAGCCAGGCAACTGAGGGGACGGGGAGGGGAGCTAGGCACGACATTGGCCCAACATGCTGGGGGCCACTCCATCGAGGCGCGGAATCGAGGCAAAAATAGACGGCCAAGATAAGGTCCACTCAGAAGGTAGGTGCGAGAATACAATTTCGGCCTTCATCGACACAAGAACGGACTTGATGGAGCCGCGGAGAAGATATGGATCAAGGCTAAGGACATGCTAGATCTAGGCGAGTGTTGCTTGGTTAGATGTTAGCTTGAGTCCATAGGAAAAACCAGACTATCAAGAGGGTTCGAGGTGGTTCTCTTAGTGCACACTAGTTATAGAGATCATTGGATGCATGGTGAGTCTCTCAGGGGCTAGGGTGGCAGAAGAGGGTTGAAGGAACCAAGAAGATCAAGTTTTTGAAGAAAGGATCATGAAGAAGATCGAAGCTGCGAAGTCAGAAGAGACCGGACAGTACGGTCACGTAGACCATACAATACGGTCTATTGTGGGAATCCAGACAGAAGAGCTGAAGTTTCTGGAAGTGGAGAAATAGAGACCGGACAGTTGACCGGACAGTACGGTCCTAGGGACCGGACGGTACGGTCTCTATTGAGTTTTCCAGACAGAGAAGCTGAAGTTTCTGGAAGTTGAGGAAATGAAGACCGGACAGTTGACCGGACGGTACGGTCAGGGACCGGACGGTACGGTCTTACAGGTGAGGAGCAACAGATAAGGAGAAGCCTCTGTTGGCTGAAGAAGAAGTGGAGACCGGACAGTACGGTCTTGGAGACCGTACAATACGGTCTGCTTTGAGATGAGGAGCAGCACTCCCTGGATGCCGGTCTGGTGAAGACCGGACAGTACGGTCTAATGGAGACCGGACAGTACGGTCTATTGTACGGTCACCACGCATACTGGGCACTTTTGGACAACGGCTAGTTTTAGGTTGGTGGCCTATATATAGCCGGTTGTTTACCTCTTTGAGGTGCTCTTGGACCCAGGAAAGAGGGGAGGTGCTGCCAAGAAGCCAAGAGGGAGAAGTGTGAAGCACTTGAGAAGGATTTGGAGTGATCCTAGTGCTTGAGAGAGTAACAAGTTGCATCCTTTGATCTCTAAGCTAGTGTGGGCTTGAGAGAGTCATCTAGGGCTGTTACTCTTGGTCTATGGCAAGGCCTAGACCGGTTAGGCGTCAGTGTTGAGCTATCTAAGGAGATTGTGGAAGCCGAAACAAGTTTGTACAAGGTCTTGGAGCTTCCCGTGCGAAAGAAGCATCACTAGTGGAGCGCCCTTTGGCACGCATCAAATGCGGAGCCTTACCTCCGGAAGAGTACCCGGGAGAGAGCCCGGCGGGACGTGCCCGCGACTTCACTCGGAGGGTGAAGTGTGCTCTAGGAGGGATCGCCATCGAGCGGAGGGACGGGGTCGAGACTCCGGCGGGAGTGACCCAACGTGGAGTAGGGGAAGGCGCCATCCTTCCGAGACCACGGGAAAAATCATGAGCATTCTCTATCCCTTCTCCTTTACTACATGCATTTACTTATCGCTCTATACATGATTGCTTGTAGTATTTGAGTTGTGCCTATATCTTGCTTGTGTGCTTACCTTGGTTCCTACTAGCTTTATTAGTATTGTTTGTTTGCCTTGCTCGCGTGTTTACTTGTTGTAGCCTATCTAGTAGCTCTAAGGACTCTACTTAGTGTGCCTAGTATCTTTGGTTGCCTTGTCTCTAGTTATCTAGTTGCCTTGTCTTGCCTAGCTTAAGTCTTCCGCTATGTATATATCTTGTGCTAGGTTGCTAGTGTGGTGTGTTTGTGTTATCTATATCCACTAGCTATATAGGTTAAGGATACTCCTTAGTGTGCTTTACCTTGTTAGTAGAACTACTCGTGTTGACGGCCATTAAATCATAAAACGACCGTCAACTTATCGGCGAAAAACAGGGATGCACCAATGTTTCTTGCATTAAACTAATAAAGTTCCACAAGTTTTGGATGTGATCTTGTTTTGCAAGGTACATAGGAATATTGGTGCAATTGTGCTTACAATCATGGAGAAATAGCAAATATCCAAAAGCACATGTTAAAGCAAGACTATGCTCCGACATCTCGACGACATTCGACGGAAGAAATAAGGGATGACTTGGACATCAAGAAATAATATTTCAAATGACAATTTGATCCCTCCATGTCAAAGGCCTCGTCAAGATAGTCGAAATGGGCTTTTGGATCACCCAATTCGGAGTTCGGGAGCACGAGTTATGCCTCGCGCAAGATTGAAGGAAAAGCAGGAAAAAGCAGGCCGGTGTTGACGGCCGTTAAATCATAAAATGACCGTCAACTTATCGGCGAATAAAAGGTAGGCACCAATGTTTTATGCATTAAACTAATAAAGTTCCACAAGTTTTGGATGTGATCTTGTTTTGCAAGGTACAAAGGAATATTGGTGCAATTGTGCTTATACTTATGGATAAAAAGCAAATATACAAAAGGCACAAGATAAACAAGGTCCTGCCCGGATATCTCGACGACATTCGACGCAAGAAATAAGGAATGACTTGGACATCAAGAAATAATATTTCAAATGACAAATTTGATCCCTCCATGTCAAAGCCCTCGTCGAGATAGTCAAAATGGGCTTTTGGATCACCTAATTCGTAGTTCAGGAGCAGGAGTTATGCCTCGCGCAAGATTGGGCGAAAACCAGAAAATAGTAGGCCGGCCGGCCCAAACACCTGGCCGGCCGGCCGAACTTAATCTCCAACCGCCTCAATTTTCCTCCAGTCGGTTCCAGAGTCGGTGACAAGCCACTTGGCGCGCCGGCCAAGCAAGGGAACGTCGGCAAGAAGGGAATATTCCACGAAATGCTCCAAGACCTTCTCCACTCTCCCAAGGCAACTCCACTATAAATAGAGGACCCCTCCCCTCACTCCAACCTGCACCTCACACTTGAGAAGAGAAGACCCCAAGTAGGGTCACGCTCTTTCTCATGGAAGATCACTCCACTTGTGTAGTTTAGAATAGGATTAGTATTTTAGTCATGGGAGTTAGAGTGGAAGTGAGAGCTTCGCTCGGAGCTCCGGAGTTCTCTTCAGAGTTTGGGTAAAGTTCTCGTGTATCTTTTCTTTTATACTTTGTTTAATATAATTATTTTCTTATTCATTTATTTTCTTATTATTTAATTTAGTTTTCCTTTTAGTTTATATTTATTTATTCAAGTAATTCTTATAGAGAAATTCTTGTGTTGGATCCACGTCTGTGTATGGTAGATACGGATGAGTTGTTTGCTTGAGGACTGGCAGTAGGGACATAATTGCCTTGTTGTCACGTGTCCCGCACAATTTGTTTGGATTTATTGTTCATGGGTGGCTTGCTCTTTGGCCAAGAGTAAGTTACTAGGATAGTTGTAAGCAAGGTGCTTGGAATTGTTCTAGCGTGTTTTGCCCTCAACCCCACGGGATGATGTGGTAGCCGCGAGTGTAGGTGACAGCTACACCGGTCTCTGTAGTCCACCACGTTCGGGTTGAATGTGTAGGGGCCTAGACGCGGTCCGTTGACCGGATACGTTGAACCTAGTTCTCGGGTTGCGTGTCTTGGCGGCGGCCGTGCCCCTGATGCACTTGAATGTATCTGTAATGAAAGCTTAAGTAAATAATGATAGACTATCGTGAAACTAAATGCTAACCCCTAGGCTGACTGATACCTTCTTCTCGTTGTCCTCCCAAACTAAATGCTAACTCCTTGATATCTATATCGATGGATGTTCTCCTGAGTGCCACTCACATATCATATATGTATCACTGCTTTGGTCTAGTTTACAAGTTATAAATAATAGATGTTTCCTTGTTAATTCATGATATTCTTAGCCATGCTTCCCTGAGGAAAATATAAATACGATACCCTTGGAATACTCCTGGGTGAAATGCTACAACGGTGTTCCGTGCGCTTGCGGAGTTGATATTTATCTCTGTGCGTAAGAAACGCCAACAAGCATTTCTGGCGCCGTTGCCGGGGAAGCAATGGTTTAAGATATCTTTGATTGACATCGACTATCTGTTATGTTAATTTGCTGCTAGACTAAGCATCCACCTGCATTTTGTTTGAGCATATCACCATCGCATCTGCATTGTTTTCTTTTCAATCCATCTGCATATTTAATTTCCCTCCATCCCACCCCGCTGCATTAAAAAAAAAAACCCCAGTGCCCAATCATAGGCCTCGGGCTTTCAAAAATAATAAAAAATAATAATTAAAAAAAAAGAACCCGAGCGCCCAATCATAGGCGTGGGGATTTTAAAAAAAAATAAATAAATAAACTCCGAGTGCCCAATCATAGGCCCGGAATTTGTTTCAAAAAAAAAGAGAGAAAGGTTGGATTTTTATGACAGGAAGAAGAAAACATATGTGGCGGATCCAAGATATTCAATGCAGAAATCTAAAAGCTTAGCCTTGCATTCGATTGCAAAGGTTAAGCTTGGGTAGGAACCGCCAGGTACGCACACGCAATTATTCCCTGTTTTCTTTGTCATATATCCTCTCCTTTCATAAAAAAAATTAAAAAATAATAATAAAAAAAATAATGCTGCCTGAATGATTCTTTGCCTTATCAATGCGAAGTACATTGACTTGCTCTCTGATGAAAATAAGCTGCAAATCTTTTTGACCATACCCTTGCTCTTAAAGTTTCTTTTCATACATGGGTGTTGGTTGAGATGTTAGTCATAAATCAATCGCCTGCTCCTCTTTCTGTTGCTTGGGTGCGGCACTTCTGTGTCTATGGTCTGTTTAGATTATGCCCGGTGTCCGTCTGAACAACAGAAAAACACATGCCTCTATGATGCTCTCATGACAGAAGAAGAGTATATGTGCTCTGCTCTCCTCGCACAATTAATCAAATTAGACGTGGTGTCTACGTTGATTAATGGACCTATAGAGATATGTCCGATGTAGACGAATGGATTTGTACTAACCAATGCAGGATCTTTCTGAGAGCAAACCAAGTCCATCAGGCAACATGAAAGGCACATAATTCAAGAAGGAGAAACCAAACAGGCGGACCTAGTACCTTCAAATGAAAGATTTAATCGCTTAACTTTGCACATGGTTGCAAGAGCTAAGCTTGGGGAGGGACCGCCAGGTAAGTACTTATATATACGATATACCCTTCTTGATTTGTGTCCTTTCCCTTTCAAAAAAAATTAAAAATACCAAAAATATTAGGTTCTCGGCAAAGCCCAATAGGGGCTAGCCACCTGTATCACCCTCGTTCTTTTTGCAGACACAAGAAGAATGGAGGAAGCGGCCTATTCAAGCTTAAGTCTTGCAAAGACTCAAGCTTGGGGAGGATCCCCAGGTAAGTATCTCTATCGATCAATAAAATACTCCCTGTTTCAAATAAAATGCTAGAATATTGGTGAATGCTGCACTTAAAGGAAATGATGATTAGTTACATGATAGCTCCCCTTGTGTCGCATTGATGCAACCTCTACTCCTGACATGTGTGTTATTTATACTCGAGCATAGTCACATCACTAGTGTTGCTACATTTTTGTGGGTTGCATACATCACACCAAGTCTAAGCATTGTGGATTATGATATGGCATGATTAGGACTTGTTGCAATTTCTTAGCATGGTGAAAGTCCAGAGATGTTTTCATTTTAATTGCTGCAAGTACCTAAAAATCCTTTCGTTTTAGAACACTTCCCCTGTGAGGACTTATTTACCTACCAGAGCCATATCATGACCATATTCGAAAAAGCCCCACTCATAGCCATTTGCTCATGCGTTGAGTTTAGTTAAGGTTTAAATGCTTTTGAGAGTAAGCACTCCTTTTTCCGGTCATAAACTCCTTCGCGTGTGTTCTTGTTTTTCTTTCCACCACAAAAAAAAGGGGAAATGTTTGGAAAATCGACCAAGCATCTTCCTACATTTGCAAAACTTTTGGTCTATTCAAAAAAAAAAGAAGGCTCAAGAATATTTCAAAATGTTTTTACGGACCATGCAAAAGTTATAGCCTCATGCACCATGGAGTATATCAAAAAAAAAAAACCTCCATAGTTGCATCTCAAAATAAAAGGCTATATGGTTCTTATCATAAACATCTTGAGCAAAATAAAGGACCAAAGTTTTCAAAACCTCCTTTCCATAAGTGTGAGTTCATCTTCTCCCCCTTCATCACTTTTTTCCCTATGACCGGAGTATAAGGAGTTGCTATGTCTCTTGAGATTTATTCTTTAGCTTTACAATATACGCATGATAAATGTGCATTTCCTTACCAAGCTCCACATACAAGCCCAATATGGTAGAAGGTAGGAATGAGTGAAGCTTTGTAGGGATAGCCTCATATTAAGGAGAGGGGAAGTGTGAACCAAACAAAGGAGAATTTTTACCTTGTCTTGCAGCACATAAAAACTCTGGACGTACACCTGCTAAAAATTGTTTGACTCGTCCAAAAGTGCTGTTCTAACCTTCAATGCTATATGACAAGGTGAAGCATACACGCCCCACACATGTGCAACACTCGTGAATATTCCGTGCTCTTGTGTACTTACCACCATTTAGGGAGTACGTTGTTTTATCTTTATTACCCATGGGGCGCTTCCTTTGTAACTACTGATCCGCCGATACTTAAGTTTTGAGTTTGCTCGGGACGAGCAAAGTTTAAGCTTGGGGAGGTGTTGACGGCCGTTAAATCATAAAATGACCGTCAACTTATCGGCGAATAAAAGGTATGCACCAATGTTTTATGCATTAAACTAATAAAGTTCCACAAGTTTTGGATGTGATCTTGTTTTGCAAGGTACAAAGGAATATTGGTGCAATTGTGCTTATACTTATGGATAAAAAGCAAATATACAAAAGGCACAAGATAAACAAGGTCCTGCCCGGATATCTCGACGACATTCGACGCAAGAAATAAGGAATGACTTGGACATCAAGAAATAATATTTCAAATGACAAATTTGATCCCTCCATGTCAAAGCCCTCGTCGAGATAGTCAAAATGGGCTTTTGGATCACCTAATTCGGAGTTCGGGAGCAGGAGTTATGCCTCGCGCAAGATTGGGCGAAAACCAGAAAATAGTAGGCCGGCCGGCCCAAACACCTGGCCGGCCGGCCGAACTTAATCTCCAACCGCCTCAATTTTCCTCCAGTCGGTTCCAGAGTTGGTGACAAGCCACTTGGCGCGCCGGCCAAGCTAGGGAACGTCGGCAAGAAGGGAATATTCCACGAAATGCTCCAAGACCTTCTCCACTCTCCCAAGGCAACTCCACTATAAATAGAGGACCCCTCCCCTCACTCCAACCGGCACCTCACACTTGAGAAGAGAAGACCCCAAGTAGGGTCACGCTCTTTCTCATGGAAGATCACTCCACTTGTGTAGTTTAGAATAGGATTAGTATTTTAGTCATGGGAGTTAGAGTGGAAGTGAGAGCTTCGCTCGGAGCTCCGGAGTTCTCTTCGGAGTTTGGGTAAAGTTCTCGTGTATCTTTTCTTTTATACTTTCTTTAATATAATTATTTTCTTATTCATTTATTTTCTTATTATTTAATTTAGTTTTCCTTTTAGTTTATATTTATTTATTCAAGTAATTCTTATAGAGAAATTCTTGTGTTGGATCCACGTCTGTGTATGGTAGATACGGATGAGTTGTTTGCTTGAGGACTGGCAGTAGGGACATAATTGCCTTGTTGTCACGTGTCCCGCACAATTTGTTTGGATTTATTGTTCATGGGTGGCTTGCTCTTTGGCCAAGAGTAAGTTACTAGGATAGTTGTAAGCAAGGTGCTTGGAATTGTTCTAGCGTGTTTTGCCCTCAACCCCACAGGATGATGTGGTAGCCGCGAGTGTAGGTGACAGCTACACCGGTCTCTGTAGTCCACCACGTTCGGGTTGAATGTGTAGGGGCCTAGACGCGGTCCGTTGACCGGATACGTTGAACCTAGTTCTCGGGTTGCGTGTCTTGGCGGCGGCCGTGCCCCTGATGCACTTGAATGTATCTGTAATGAAAGCTTAAGTAAATAATGATAGACTATCGTGAAACTAAATGCTAACCCCTAGGCTGACTGATACCTTCTTCTCGTTGTCCTCCCAAACTAAATGCTAACTCCTTGATATCTATATCGATGGATGTTCTCCTGAGTGCCACTCACATATCATATATGTATCACTGCTTTGGTCTAGTTTACAAGTTATAAATAATAGATGTTTCCTTGTTAATTCATGATATTCTTAGCCATGCTTCCCTGAGGAAAATATAAATACGATACCCTTGGAATACTCCTGGGTGAAATGCTACAACGGTGTTCCGTGCGCTTGCGGAGTTGATATTTATCTCTGTGCGTAAGAAACGCCAACAAGCATTTCTGGCGCCGTTGCCGGGGAAGCAATGGTTTAAGATATCTTTGATTGACATCGACTATCTGTTATGTTAATTTGCTGCTAGACTAAGCATCCACCTGCATTTTGTTTGAGCATATCACCATCGCATCTGCATTGTTTTCTTTTCAATCCATCTGCATATTTAATTTCCCTCCATCCCACCCCGCTGCATTTAAAAAAAAAAAAACCCGAGTGCCCAATCATAGGCCTCGGGCTTTCAAAAATAATAAAAAAATAATAATTAAAAAAAAAGAACCCGAGCGCCCAATCATAGGCGTGGGGATTTTAAAAAAAATAAATAAATAAACTCCGAGTGCCCAATCATAGGCCCGGAATTTGTTTCAAAAAAAAAGAGAGAAAGGTTGGATTTTTATGACAGGAAGAAGAAAACATATGTGGCGGATCCAAGATATTCAATGCAGAAATCTAAAAGCTTAGCCTTGCATTCGATTGCAAAGGCTAAGCTTGGGTAGGAACCGCCAGGTACGCACACGCAATTATTCCCTGTTTTCTTTGTCATATATCCTCTCCTTTCATAAAAAAATAAAAAAAAATAATAATAAAAAAAATAATGCTGCCAGAATGATTCTTTGCCTTATCAATGCGAAGTACATTGACTTGCTCTCTGATGAAAATAAGCTGCAAATCTTTTTGACCATACCCTTGCTCTTAAAGTTTCTTTTCATACATGGGTGTTGGTTGAGATGTTAGTCATAAATCAATCGCCTGCTTCTCTTTCTGTTGCTTGGGTGCGGCACTTCTGTGTCTATGGTCTGTTTAGATTATGCCCGGTGTCCGTCTGAACAACAGAAAAACACATGCCTCTATGATGCTCTCATGACAGAAGAAGAGTATATGTGCTCTGCTCTCCTCACACAATTAATCAAATTAGAAGTGGTGTCTACGTTGATTAATGGACCTATAGAGATATGTCCGATGTAGACGAATGGATTTGTACTAACCAATGCAGGATCTTTCTGAGAGCAAACCAAGTCCATCAGGCAACATGAAAGGCACATAATTCAAGAAGGAGAAACCAAACAGGCGGACCTAGTACCTTCAAATGAAAGATTTAATCGCTTAACTTTGCACATGGTTGCAAGAGCTAAGCTTGGGGAGGGACCGCCAGGTAAGTACTTATATATACGATATACCCTTCTTGATTTGTGTCCTTTCCCTTTCAAAAAAAATTAAAAATACCAAAAATATTAGGTTCTCGGCAAAGCCCAATAGGGGCTAGCCACCTGTATCACCCTCGTTCTTTTTGCAGACACAAGAAGAATGGAGGGAGCGGCCTATTCAAGCTTAAGTCTTGCAAAGACTCAAGCTTGGGGAGGATCCCCAGGTAAGTATCTCTATCGATCAATAAAATACTCCCTGTTTCAAATAAAATGCTAGAATATTGGTGAATGCTGCACTTAATGGAAATGATGATTAGTTACATGATAGCTCCCCTTGTGTCGCATTGATGCAACCTCTACTCCTGACATGTGTGTTATTTATACTCGAGCATAGTCACATCACTAGTGTTGCTACATTTTTGTGGGTTGCATACATCACACCAAGTCTAAGCATTGTGGATTATGATATGGCATGATTAGGACTTGTTGCAATTTCTTAGCATGGTGAAAGTCCAGAGATGTTTTCATTTTAATTGCTGCAAGTACCTAAAAATCCTTTCGTTTTAGAACACTTCCCCTGTGAGGACTTATTTACCTACCAGAGCCATATCATGACCATATTCGAAAAAGCCCCACTCATAGCCATTTGCTCATGCGTTGAGTTTAGTTAAGGTTTAAATGCTTTTGAGAGTAAGCACTCCTTTTTCCGGTCATAAACTCCTTCGCGTGTGTTCTTGTTTTTCTTTCCACCACAAAAAAAAGGGGAAATGTTTGGAAAATCGACCAAACATCTTTCTACATTTGCAAAACTTTTGGTCTATTCAAAAAAAAAGAAGGCTCAAGAATATTTCAAAATGTTTTTACGGACCATGCAAAAGTTATAGCCTCATGCACCATGGAGTATATCAAAAAAAAAAAAACCTCCATAGTTGCATCTCAAAATAAAAGGCTATATGGTTCTTATCATAAACATCTTGAGCAAAATAAAGGACCAAAGTTTTCAAAACCTCCTTTCCATAAGTGTGAGTTCATCTTCTCCCCCTTCATCACTTTTTTCCCTATGACCGGAGTATAAGGAGTTGCTATGTCTCTTGAGATTTATTCTTTAGCTTTACAATATACGCATGATAAATGTGCATTTCCTTACCAAGCTCCACATACAAGCCCAATATGGTAGAAGGTAGGAATGAGTGAAGCTTTGTAGGGATAGCCTCATATTAAGGAGAGGGGAAGTGTGAACCAAACAAAGGAGAATTTTTACCTTGTCTTGCAGCACATAAAAACTCTGGACGTACACCTGCTAAAAATTGTTTGACTCGTCCAAAAGTGCTGTTCTAACCTTCAATGCTATATGACAAGGTGAAGCATACACGCCCCACACATGTGCAACACTCGTGAATATTCCGTGCTCTTGTGTACTTACCACCATTTAGGGAGTACGTTGTTGTATCTTTATTACCCATGGGGCGCTTCCTTTGTAACTACTGATCCGCCGATACTTAAGTTTTGAGTTTGCTCGGGACGAGCAAAGTTTAAGCTTGGGGAGGTGTTGACGGCCGTTAAATCATAAAATGACCGTCAACTTATCGGCGAATAAAAGGTATGCACCAATGTTTTATGCATTAAACTAATAAAGTTCCACAAGTTTTGGATGTGATCTTGTTTTGCAAGGTACAAAGGAATATTGGTGCAATTGTGCTTATACTTATGGATAAAAGCAAATATACAAAAGGCACAAGATAAACAAGGTCCTGCCCGGATATCTCGACGACATTCGACACAAGAAATAAGGAATGACTTGGACATCAAGAAATAATATTTCAAATGACAAATTTGATCCCTCCATGTCAAAGCCCTCGTCGAGATAGTCAAAATGGGCTTTTGGATCACCTAATTCGTAGTTCAGGAGCAGGAGTTATGCCTCGCGCAAGATTGGGCGAAAACCAGAAAATAGTAGGCCGGCCGGCCCAAACACCTGGCCGGCCGGCCGAACTTAACCTCCAACCGCCTCAATTTTCCTCCAGTCGGTTCCAGAGTCGGTGACAAGCCACTTAGCGCGCCGGCCAAGCAAGGGAACGTCGGCAAGAAGGGAATATTCCACGAAATGCTCCAAGACCTTCTCCACTCTCCCAAGGCAACTCCACTATAAATAGAGGACCCCTCCCCTCACTCCAACCGGCACCTCACACTTGAGAAGAGAAGACCCCAAGTAGGGTCACGCTCTTTCTCATGGAAGATCACTCCACTTGTGTAGTTTAGAATAGGATTAGTATTTTAGTCATAGGAGTTAGATTGGAAGTGAGAGCTTCGCTCGGAGCTCCGGAGTTCTCTTCAGAGTTTGGGTAAAGTTCTCGTGTATCTTTTCTTTTATACTTTGTTTAATATAATTATTTTCTTATTCATTTATTTTCTTATTATTTAATTTAGTTTTCCTTTTAGTTTATATTTATTTATTCAAGTAATTCTTATAGAGAAATTCTTGTGTTGGATCCACGTCTGTGTATGGTAGATACGGATGAGTTGTTTGCTTGAGGACTGGCAGTAGGGACATAATTGCCTTGTTGTCACGTGTCCCGCACAATTTGTTTGGATTTATTGTTCATGGGTGGCTTGCTCTTTGGCCAAGAGTAAGTTACTAGGATAGTTGTAAGCAAGGTGCTTGGAATTGTTCTAGCGTGTTTTGCCCTCAACCCCACGGGATGATGTGGTAGCCGCGAGTGTAGGTGACAGCTACACCGGTCTCTGTAGTCCACCACGTTCGGGTTGAATGTGTAGGGGCCTAGACGCGGTCCGTTGACCGGATACGTTGAACCTAGTTCTCGGGTTGCGTGTCTTGGCGGCGGCCGTGCCCCTGATGCACTTGAATGTATCTGTAATGAAAGCTTAAGTAAATAATGATAGACTATCGTGAAACTAAATGCTAACCCCTAGGCTGACTGATACCTTCTTCTCGTTGTCCTCCCAAACTAAATGCTAACTCCTTGATATCTATATCGATGGATGTTCTCCTGAGTGCCACTCACATATCATATATGTATCACTGCTTTGGTCTAGTTTACAAGTTATAAATAATAGATGTTTCCTTGTTAATTCATGATATTCTTAGCCATGCTTCCCTGAGGAAAATATAAATACGATACCCTTGGAATACTCCTGGGTGAAATGCTACAACGGTGTTCCGTGCGCTTGCGGAGTTGATATTTATCTCTGTGCGTAAGAAACGCCAACAGCCGGCCGGCCCAACCCAATCTCCAACCGCCTCAATCTTGCTCCAGTCGGTTCCAGAGGCGGTCACAAGCCACTTGACGCACCCGCCAAGCCAAGGGGACGTCGGCAAGAAGGAATATTCCACGAAATGCTCCAAGACCTTCTCCACTCTCCCAAGGCAACTCCACTATAAATAGAGGACCCCTCCCCTCACTCCAACCTGCACCTCACATTTGAGAAGAGAAGATCCAATGTAGGGTCACGCTCTTTCTCATGGAAGATCATTCCACTTGTGTAGTTTAGAATAGGATTAGTATTTTAGTCATGGGAGTTAGAGTAGAAGTGAGAGCTTCGCTCGGAGCTCCGGAGTTCTCTTCGGAGTTTGGGTAAAGTTCTCGTGTATCTTTTCTTTTATACTTTCTTTAATATAATTATTTTCTTATTTATTTTCTTATTTATTTAATTTAGTTTTCTTTTTAGTTTACATTTATTTATTTAAGTAATTGTTATAGAGAAATTTCTGTGTTGGTTCCACGACTGTGTATGATAGGTTCGAATGAATTGTTGAGCTAGGCAGTAGGGACTATATAATTGCCTTATTGTTACGACCTCGCACAGTTTGTTTGGATTTATTATGCATGGTTGGCTTGCCCTTAGCGCGAGGGTAAGTTATTTAGGATAGTTGCTTGTATGGTTCAAGGAATTATTCTAGACGTGAGTTTGCACCCAACGCCACGGAGAATGGTAGCCGCGAGTGCTTGTCACCGGTCTCTGTAATCCACCACGTCCGGGTTGGACCTAGTAGGGTCTTAATTATAGCGGGTGGTTCCCCAGAGTATTAATCTTTTTCTGTTGGTTGGGTGGGCCATTTCTGTGCTTCTGTTCTTTTGAGATTATGCCCGGTGGTAGTTCGAGCAACAGAACAAGTTTATTACTTTGGCACATCCGTGCCCCGATGCACTTGAATGTATCTGTAATGAAAGCTTAAGTAAGTAGTTGTAGACTATCAGGAAATACTAAATGCTAACCCCTAGGCATCCTTTATCTGCACCCAACCTCACGGGATGGGCGGTAGGTAGTAGGTGGTGACAGCCCTATCTATCCTATGCAATCCCCACGTTTGGGTTGGCTCGTAGATCTGACTGATACCCTTCTTCTCGTTGTTCTCCCAGACTAAATGCTAACTCCTTGTTATCTATATCGATGGATGTTCTCCTGGTTGCCACTCATCATATCATATATGTACCCCTGCTTTGGTCTAGTTTGCAAGTTATAAATAATAGATGTTTCCTTGTTAATTAATGATATTCTTAGCGATGCTTCCCTGTGGAAATATAAATACGATACCCTTGGAATACTCCTGGGTGAAATGCTACAACGGTGTTCCGTGCGCTTGCGGAGTTGATATTTATCTCTGTGCGTAAGAAACGCCAACAAGCATTTCTGGCGCCGTTGCCGGGGAAGCAATGGTTTAAGATATCTTTGATTGACATTGATTATCTGTTATGTTAATTTGCTACTAGCCTAAGCATCCACCTGCATTTTGTTTGAGCATATCACCATCGCATTTGCATATTTAATTCCCCTTCATCCCACCCCGCTGCATTTAAAAAAAAACCGAGTGCCCAATCATAGGCATCGGGCTTAAAAAAACTTAAAACAAAGACCCGAGCGCCCAATCATAGGCGTGGGGATTTTGAAAAAAATAAATAAAATCCGAGTGTCCAATCATAGGCCCGGAATTTGTTTCAAAAAAAATAAATAAAAATTAAAAAAAATAGAGAAAGGTTGGATTTTTATGACAGGAAGAAGGAAACATACGTGGCGGAACCAAGACGTTCAATGAAGAGATCTAAGAGCTTAGTCTTGCATTTTAGTGCAAAGACTAAGCTTGAGGAGGAACCGCCAGGTACGAACACGCAATTATTCCCTGTTTTCTTTGTCATATATACCCTCTACTTTCGAAATAAAAAAAATTTTAATAAAAATGGTGCCTGAATCATTTCATGCTTTATGAATGCAAAAGTACTTTGACTTGCTCTCTGATGAAAATAAGCTGCAAATCTTTTTGACCATACCCTTGCTCTTAAAATTTCTTTTTATACATGGGTATTGGTTGAGATGTTAGTCATCAATCAATCGCCTGCTTCTCTTTCTGTTGCTTGGGTGCGGCACTTCTGTGCCTATGGTCTTCTTAGATTATGCCCGGTGTCCATCTGAACAACAGAAAAACACATGCCTCTATGATGCTCTCATGACAGAAGAAGAGTATGATGTCCTCTGCTCTCCTCACACAATTGATCGAATTAGACGTGGAGTCTAGATTGATTAATGGAACTATAGAGATATGTGCAATGTAGACGAATGGTTTTGTACTAACCATTGCAGGGATCCTTTTGAGAGCAAACCAAGTACATCAGGCAACATGGAAGGCACATAATTCAAGAAGGAGATACCAACCAGGCGGACCTAGTACCTTCAAATGAAGATTTAATCGCTTAGCTTTGCACATGGTTGCAAGAGCTAAGCTTGGGGAGGGACCGCCAGGTAAGTACTTCTATACGATATTATACTCTCCTTGAATTGCGCCCTTTCCTTAAAAAAAACCAAAAAAAAATATTAGGTTCTCGGCAAAGCCCAATAGGGGCTAGCCACCTGTATCACCCTCGTTCTTTTGCAGACACAAGAAGAATGGAGGAAGCGGCCTATTCAAGCTTAAGTCTTGCAAAGACTCAAGCTTGGGGAGGACCCCCAGGTAAGTATCCCTATCGATCAATAAAATACTCCCTTTTTCCGAATAAAATGCTAGAACTTGGTGTTACCAAACTTTAAAGGAGATGATGAATGGTTGCTCTGTTAGTTCCTTGTGTGTGTCTTCTATGCAACCTCTACTCCTTATTTAATTTAAGTATGATGTAGATCGACATGATCATATTACTAGTATTGCTATATTTATGTGGGTAGCACATGGTTCACCAAGTCTAGGCATTGATTCGTATGATATGGTTATTCTGGGTTAAGTTTGCAATTTCCTGCAGTAAGATGTTTTTAATTTCTAAATTGCTGCAACAAAAACCCTTTATGTTTTGCACTTCCCTTGTGAGGACTTATTTACCTACCAGAGCCATATCATGACAAATTCGGAAATAGCTCCACTCATAGCAATCTTCTATATGTTGAGTTTGGTTAAACTTTGATCTTTAGGAACATTGCACTCCTCATGTCAGTCATTTATCCTTCATATGGGAATTTGAGAAATTCGTTACCACTCATTCACAAAATTCCTTGTCTTCATTCAAATGCTCAAGAAAAATTCCAAAAATATTGTCTAGGCCATCAAAAATTTCTGCCTTTGCATTATGGGAGCACAAAAAAAAAAGAAAAAAAATGTAAAAAAAAACCTCCCATAATGTGCAGCAAAAAATTTTTTTTAGAGGTTGATGGCCACTATCAAAATTTTTCTTGAGCAACGAAGACTGAAATTTTCATGAGTGATTTCTCTTCCCCGCTGGCTATCATTCTTTCCATATGACTGACTTTGAGGAGTTGCTAAGTTTCTCTAGATCATCTTTTAACCTTACAAAATATGTATGAAAGATATGCATATCCCGACCAAGCTCCACCAGAACATCCCTCTTGTGTAGCAATAGGTCGTCTTGAGTGACATCCTGTAGGGAATAGCCTCATCAAAAGAGAGACAAAAAGGGAAGTGCAAGCTTAAAGAAGTATTTATTTCTTATGCAGCAAACAAAAGCTCTGGACTTGTTACTTGCAGGAATTGTTTGACAAAAGCCTAAGATGACCGTTCTGCTTTTCAATGTCATATGACAAAGTAACCTATAAGCCCCACTAAGTGTATGCAGTACCTGGAAAATAGATTGTGCTGGTTTATAGATTACTTTGTTATCCTGGAGTATGTTGTTGCCAAGTTGATACCTGCATGGCACTAACATTGTAGCAACTACTGATCCGCCGATACTTAAGTTTTGAGTTTGCTCGGGACGAGCAAAGTTTAAGCTTGGGGAGGTGTTGACGGCCATTAAATCATAAAATGACCGTCAACTTATCGGCGAATAACAGGGATGCACCAATGTTTCTTGCATTAAACTAATAAAGTTCCACAAGTTTTGGATGTGATCTTGTTTTGCAAGGTACATAGGAATATTGGTGCAATTGTGCTTACAATCATGGAGAAATAGCAAATATCCAAAAGCACATGTTAAACCAAGACTATGCTCCGACATCTCGACGACATTCGACGGAAGAAATAAGGGATGACTTGGACATCAAGAAATAATATTTCAAATGACAAATTTGATCCCTCCATGTCAAAGGCCTCGTCAAGATAGTCGAAATGGGCTTTTGGATCACCCAATTCGGAGTTCGGGAGCAGGAGTTATGCCTCGCGCAAGATTGGAGGAAAAGCAGGAAAAAGCAGGCCGGCCGGCCCAACCCAATCTCCAACCGCCTCAATCTTGCTCCAGTCGGTTCCAGAGGCGGTCACAAGCCACTTGACGCACCCGCCAAGCCAAGGGGACGTCGGCAAGAAGGAATATTCCACGAAATGCTCCAAGACCTTCTCCACTCTCCCAAGGCAACTCCACTATAAATAGAGGACCCCTCCCCTCACTCCAACCTGCACCTCACACTTGAGAAGAGAAGATCCAATGTAGGGTCACGCTCTTTCTCATGGAAGATCATTCCACTTGTGTAGTTTAGAATAGGATTAGTATTTTAGTCATGGGAGTTAGAGTAGAAGTGAGAGCTTCGCTCGGAGCTCCGGAGTTCTCTTCGGAGTTTGGGTAAAGTTCTCATGTATCTTTTCTTTTATACTTTCTTTAATATAATTATTTTCTTATTTATTTTCTTATTTATTTAATTTAGTTTCCTTTTTAGTTTACATTTATTTATTTAAGTAATTGTTATAGAGAAATTTTTGTGTTGGTTCCACGTCTGTGTATAATAGGTTCGAATGAATTGTTGAGCTAGGCAGTAGGGACTATATAATTGTCTTATTGTTACGACCTCGCACAGTTTGTTTGGATTTATTATGCATGGTTGGCTTGCCCTTAGCGCGAGGGGAAGTTATTTAGGATAGTTGCTTGTATGGTTCAAGGAATTATTCTAGACGTGAGTTTGCACCCAACGCCACGGAGGATGGTAGCCGCGAGTGCTTGTCACCGGTCTCTGTAATCCACCACGTCCGGGTTGGACCTAGCAGGGTCTTAATTATAGCGGGTGGTTCCCCAGAGTATTAATCTTTTTCTGTTGGTTGGGTGGGCCATTTCTGTGCCTCTGTTCTTTTGAGATTATGCCCGGTGGTAGTTCGAGCAACAGAACAAGTTTATTACTTTGGCACATCCGTGCCCCGATGCACTTGAATGTATCTGTAATGAAAGCTTAAGTAAGTAGTTGTAGACTATCAGGAAATACTAAATGCTAACCCCTAGGCATCCTTTATCTGCACCCAACCTCACGGGATGGGCGGTAGGTAGTAGGTGGTGACAGCCCTATCTATCCTATGCAATCCACCACGTTCGGGTTGGCTCGTAGATCTGACTGATACCCTTCTTCTCGTTGTTCTCCCAGACTAAATGCTAACTCCTTGTTATCTATATCGATGGATGTTCTCCTGGTTGCCACTCATCATATCATATATGTACCCCTGCTTTGGTCTAGTTTGCAAGTTATAAATAATAGATGTTTCCTTGTTAATTAATGATATTCTTAGCGATGCTTCCCTGTGGAAATATAAATACGATACCCTTGGAATACTCCTGGGTGAAATGCTACAACGGTGTTCCGTGCGCTTGCGGAGTTGATATTTATCTCTGTGCGTAAGAAACGCCAACAAGCATACTCGCTAGGAGTTGCTTGGTTGTTGGTGTTTGGAAATAGATTCTAGAGTGCACCGATTCACCCCCCTCTCGGTCACACGATCCTTACAAGTGGTATCAGAGCCAAGTGCTCATTATTAGGGCTTTACCGCCTTGAGTCGTGACCGGGATTGCGTGTGGGAAAATGAAGTCCACTCATGATGACGTTTCTAACACTTCCATCGCCTCTACTTTGATTGAGCCTTATGATTGTGTGCTTAACGGCATTTCCTACTATGATGTGCGTGATGAGTATGATGAGCTTGTTTTGGATGATAATGAGGATATCACTAACTTTGCATCTCGTTTGTATGTCCTTGCTAGGAAACTCATGACAAGAGGCTATCCTTCTATTATGCACAAGCATGTTGTGAAGAAGCTTATTCGATCTCTACCACTCGCACGGTTTGGTCTTCTCGCTTTTGCTCGAGTGAATGAGTTTGTGAACATGCCCTATGATGAGGTGGTTGCTATTCTCTCCTCTCTTGAGGAGGATATCAAGAAGGGCAAGGATGTCTCTCGTGCAAGTGACAATCAACACATTGAAGCTCAACCATTACCTCAAGCTCAATCATCTTCTCGTGTTGGTGAAGGATCTTCTTCTCGGGATCAAGAGGATGGATATATCAAGTTGTGTGATGAGTTGGATCACATCTCCATGAAGCCAAATGAAGATCTTGTTGAGTTTGCTCTTCGAATGGATTCTCTCATCAAGAGGATAAATGAGAACAAGCTTTGGATCGTCACCAAGGAAGAAGGTCTCAAGAGGTTTCTTGATGTTCTCCCGAAGGACAAGTATGGTGATCACATTGAGTTTGAAAGCTTCGAGCTCAAGTCCTACTCAATTGAGCAAGTCATTGAGATCATTACAAGAAGAAGAGCCCGCTCTATGCTCTCTAACACATTCAAGACCCCAAGTGATGATGAGGAAGAAGAAGAAGATGATAGAGTTCCTGTCTTCTATTGTGATGATGATTATTCAAGTGATAGTGATGATGAGCCGAAGCCTATCAAGGAATATCCCCCGGATGGAGATCACTTACCTCCTTTCTATGAAGACTACTGTTGGCAGTCGTTAAACCGTGTTTTGACCGCCACCCTACCGGTAAATAAAAGCATAACACCAAGATTTTGTGCATAGTAGATAGGAATTATGCTACTCCACAAGTTTTGGTGATTTTTGGATGCAGGAGTAGATTATGGAGGAAAGTGGGCCTAAGCCGGGGAAAACCCTGGCCGGCCGGCCGGCCTACCCCGGTGGCCACCGGCTACGATCTTCCTCCAGTGGGCTGTAAACAAGCCCAAACTTCATAATTTGAAGCCCACTCACGTGGATTTGCGCCGACTTACCGGTAGTGGGCCATTTGGGCCTTAACTTGGCCCTCACTGCAATTCTGCCGCCCCCATGGAGTAACCGACCTTCGGACCGACTCCAGGAGGCGATCAGAAGCGTCCACAGGCGAGGCGGTGGCCAACCGCCACTGTGGATGGCCGGCCGGCCTAGTAGGGTGGCCGGCCGGCCTACCTTCGCGCCACCGACGTCCCAGCTTCGAGCATAAGTATCCCCCCCTGCTGGGGAGGCTATAAATAGAGGTGGCCGGCTCCATTCCAACTCGCACCTCACACTTGAGAAGAGAAGACCCCAAGTAGGGTCACGCTCTTTCTCATGGAAGATCACTCCACTTGTGTAGTTTAGAATAGGATTAGTATTTTAGTCATGGGAGTTAGAGTAGAAGTGAGAGCTTCGCTCGGAGCTCCGGAGTTCTCTTCGGAGTTTGGGTAAAGTTCTCGTGTATCTTTTCTTTCATACTTTCTTTAATATAATTATTTTCTTATTTATTTATTTTCTTATTTATTTAATTTAGTTTTCTTTTTAGTTTATATTTATTTATTTAAGTAATTGTTATAGAGAAATTCTTGTGTTGGTTCCACGTCCATGCAATGGTAGATAAGGATAGATTACCCGCTGGTCTATACGCAAGTAATTTATTCGGATTTACTATAATGGGTGGTTTGCCCTAAAAGCTTAGGGTAAATAATTAGGATGATTGCTTGTATGGTTCAAGGAATTATTCTAGACGTGAGTTTGCACCCAACCGCACGGAGGATGGTAGCCGCGAGTGTATGTGACAGCTACACCGGTCTCTGTAATCCACCACGTCCGGGTTGGACCCAGCAGGGTCTTAATTATAGCGGGTGGTTCCCTAGGTTGCTCCAGCAGACCTAGCACATCCGTGCCCCGATATGCAGGAACGTATCTGTAATAAAAGCTTAAGTAAGTAGTGTAGACTATCAGGAAATACTAAATGCTAACCCCGAGGCTAATTGATACCTTCTGCTCGTTGTTCTCCCAAACTAAACGCTAACTCCTTGATATCTATATCGATGGATGTTCTTCTGAGTGCCACACACATATCATATATGTATCCCTTCTTTGGTCTAGTTTGCAAGTTATACATAATAGATGTTTCCTTGTTAATTCATGATATTCTTAGCCCTGCTTCCCTGAGGAAAATATAAATACGATAACCTTGGAATACTCCCGGGTGAAATGCTACAATGGTGTTTCGTGCGCTTGCGGAAATTGAATTTAATCTTTTTGCGTAAGAAACGCCAACAACTACTACAACTTGTATGAACCGGGTCTTGCCGGTGGAGCTCACTATCTTCTCCTTGACATGTATGATGAATTCTACAAGAAGAGAGAAGAAACTTGGCTTGAGTGTTGGAAAAGGCTCCTCATATTGTTTGCAAGAGTCAAATCTTTTGAAGGGAAGGAGAAGGTTAGTGATGAGAGTGCGATAAGGATAATGTTGTCTCTCCTCCCTATCATCGGAAGGTCTATGTCCTAAATGATATTGGTGATGATATTGATAGGATGCCTCTTAAAGAGGCTATCTTGATTGCCTTATCCTATGAGCATCAAATGTACAACATCCTTGAATACTTCAATGCAAGTGATGAAGCGGAAAGATTTCAAGCCTATCCTCTTGGGAACCATGTCCTACACTTGGGATATGATCGGAGCATGTGGAGACACAATGGAGTCACCAAGGAGATGATAGACACCTTGGATGCATTGGACTTGGACTTTCTCAATGGAGTTCCTATGGCATACATCAAGAGCATCAAGAGCATGAAAGAGGTAGATAACATGTCAATTGATTCTTATGATACTAACCCTCCTCTTTGCTTGATGGCTACCTCCAAGGTGAACTACAAGATTGGTGGCAAACATTGGGTGTTGGATAGTGGGTGCACTCAACACATGACCGGAACTTCATCTATCTTCACCAACTTGGAGGAAAATGAAGATCATGACAAGGTCACATTTGGGGACAACTCCAAGCACAAGGTGAGAGGTCTTGGTAAGGTGGCTATCTCAAATGACCTCTCTATCTCTAATGTATTGCTTGTTGAGTCCCTAAACTTCAATCTTCTATCCGTTGCTCAAATATGTGATCTTGGCTTTTCTTGTAACTTTGATGCCAATGGGGTGGTTCTTCGCAATGATGCTATGGGTCTCACTATCAAGGGTTTCCGTCATAATAATCTATATGTTGTTGATTTTGAGACTAACATTGTTGCCCCTAGCACTTGTCTTTTTACTAAATCATCTCTAGGTTGGCTATGTCATCGAAGGCTAGCTCACATTGGTATGAATCAACTCAAGCATGTAATGAAGAACAAGCTAGTGAGAGGAGTCAAGGATGTTACCTTTGAGAAGGACAGGCTATGTAGTGCATGCAAGCCGGAAAGCAAGTGGCTTCACCTCATCCATCCAAGAATTTCTTGTCAACCTCAAGACCTCTCGAGCTCTTACACATTGATCTCTTCGGGCCTACAACTTATGTGAGCATTGGTGAGAATCTCTATTGCTTGGTAGTAGTGGACGATCACTCAAGATATACTTGGGTGTTCTTTCTTGAGAACAAGGCACAAGCAATTGGGATATTCAAGAAGTTTGCTAGAAGAGTGCAAGTTGAGTATGGGCATCACATCAAGAAGATTCAGAGTGACAATGGGACGGAGTTTAAAAACTCTATCATTGAAGACTATTGTGATGAGATTGGCATCAAGCATGAGTTCTCGGCTACCTACACTCCTCAACAAAATGGTGTTGTTGAGAGGAAGAACAAGACCCTTATCACTCTTGCTCGTGCTATGCTTGATGAGTACAACACTTCGGAGAAGTTTTGGGCGGAAGCTATTAACACCGCATGCTACACCTCCAACCGGATCTATCCTCACAAGTTGCTAAACAAGACCCCCTATGAAGTGCTTGTTGGAAGGAGACCAAATGTTGCATACTTCCGGGTGTTTGGTTGCAAGTGCTACATCTACAAGAAGAGGGAAAGACTTGGCAAGTTCGAGAAGAGGACCGACGTGGGCTTTCTTGTCGGCTACTCGGGCTCGGCCAAGGCTTATCGGGTTTACAACACCTCTACCGGCTTTGTTGAAGAAACTTATGATGTGCAATTTGATGAATCTCACGGGTCTCAAGAAGACCCTCCATCTTCTCATATTGTAGGTGATGAACCCGTGGAGGAAGTTTTGAGGGACATGCCCATTGGTGAAGTTATTCCTCGTGAAGATGAACCTCCGACACCTCCTCCAACAACTTCATCAAGTGGACCTTCTACGAGTACATCTCAAGAGAATCCAAGCTCTTCCTCAAGTGATCAACATCAAGCTCCCTCAAGCGAACCGCAACAAGCATCGAGTCAAGCTCCTACAAGCGAACCGCAACAAGCATCGAGTCAAGCTCCTACAAGCGAACCGCAACAAGCAACGAGTCAAGCTACACCAAGTGAACCGCAACAAATACCATCAAGTGATCTACCTCATGCATCTTCGAGCCAAGCTTCACCGAGCAATCAAGAACAAGCACAATCTACTTCAACTCAAGATGATGGCTCGGGTTCACCTCTTCGACAACAAGACACTCACATCTCCAAGGAGCAAGCCGCAAGAGATGCGCAAGACACTTCGCCGGCTCCACCTCCTCCTCGACAAGAACCTTCAAGGAAGCACAAACCCATTGCTAGGGATCATTCACGTGATCTCATCATTGGGAGTCCTTCCCAAGGGATAAAGACTAGGAGAAGTCAATATAAGCCAAATTATGTTGATGAAGCTAACATTGTTGAGAACTTCTCTTTTGTCTCTACCCTAGAGCCGAAGACGATCGAGGAAGCCTTGAAAGATCACAAGTGGGTGCTATCCATGCAAGAGGAGCTCAACAACTTCAAGAGAAATGATGTTTGGAAGTTGGTGAAGCGGCCCAAGCGAGCCAATGTCATTGGCGCTAAGGGTCTTCAAGAACAAGCAAGATGAGAAGGGAGCAATCGTGAGGAACAAGGCAAGACTTGTCGTGAAGGGCTACTCTCAAGTTGAAGGCGTTGATTTTGACGAGACCTTCGCCCCCGTCGCTCGTCTTGAGGCTATAAGAACCCTTCTTGCTTATGCTTCTCATTTTGTTTTCAAACTTCATCAAATGGATGTGAAAAGTGCTTTTCTCAATAGACTAATCAATGAAGAAGTTTATGTAGAGCAACCTCCCGGCTTCGAGGACCCCGAGCATCCGGACTATGTGTACAAGCTTAAGAAGGCTCTCTACGGACTCAAACAAGCACCAAGAGCATGGTATGAACGACTTCGAGATCATCTCATCACCAAAGGCTACAAGATCGGTAGTATCGAATACACTCTCTTTACTAAGCATATTGGTGATGATCTCTTTGTTTGTCAAATCTATGTTGATGATATCATCTATGGCTCCACTAACGAAATCTATAATGATGAGTTCCGTGCTCTCATGAAGAAAGAATTTGAGATGTCCATGATAGGTGAACTTCATGTCTTCCTCGGTTTCCAAGTCAAGCAAATGAAGGAGGGCACGTTCATCTACCAAGAGAAGTACACTAGGAATCTCCTCAAGAGGTTCGGCATGGAAGACTCCAAGAGCTACGACACACCTATGGCTACAAGTGTCCCTCTTGATGTGGATGTAAAAGGTATACCGGTGGACCCTAAACTCTATCGTTCTATGATTGGTTCACTTCTTTACCTTACCGCATCTAGACCGGATATCATGTTTAGTGTGTGCCTTTGTGCTCGATATCAAGCTAACCCCAAGGAGTCCCATATGAGTGCCGTGAAAAGAATTCTTAGGTACATCAAGAACACTCCTACAATGGGTCTTTGGTACCCAAAAGGCTCGGATTTTGGACTTGTTGGCTATGCGGACTCGGATTTCGCCGGTTGCAAAGTGAGTAGAAAGAGTACCTCCGGTGGATGCCAATTTCTTAGACAATCACTCATCTCATGGAGTTCCAAGAAACAAAATTGTGTGGCTATCTCTACGGCGGAGGCGGAATATTTGGCGGCCGGTGCTTGTTGTGCTCAACTCCTTTATATGAAGCAAACTCTATTGGACTATGGACTATCTTATGGGCAAGTACCTCTCTATTGTGATAGCGAAAGTGCTATCAATATGGCTCTCAACAAGGGTGATCACGGCCATGCGAAGCATATTGAAGTCAAGCATCACTTCATCCGAGATCATGTGGCCAAGAAGGATATTGAATTGATTGGTGTTCGGACTCATGAACAATTGGCGGACATCTTCACCAAGCCACTTGACAAGAAGACTTTTTGTAAGCTTCGGGGAGAACTTGATATTCTTGAGCTTACTTTTGTATATATGTATATATACCTTGCTTGTCTTTGTTTGTGTTGTTGTTTTTGTGTGTTCTTCTTGTTTTGTAGGACCGGCAACTAACCTTTTTGAGATAGCAATGAGCATGGGTTAAGCTTGGGATTGGTGGCACTTGGCTCCCAAGGCTTTGAAGAAGAGGCTCATCGTGATCAAGCTCAAGAAGGGCTCACACTTGTTGTTGGTAACTTCGCTCTTAGCTTTCTCTTCGTTTTTTTAATAGCATCATGCATTGTACACTTATCATTCTTTGCATTAGCATCTTGCATTCTTGCATAAGTGTCTCGGCGCCGAGCACCCATCTAGGGGGAGTTGCTTATTCACAATATGAGTATATGACCTCCTATGATGAATACATAGCAATGCTATATGAGCTTCATGCCCATTGAACCATGATTTTTGAGCTCCAAGGTTAAATCCACTTGCGCGGCTCAAAGTCTAAGGGTTCATACATTTTCATCATCATCAACTAACCCCTATGAACTACAAGACAATATTCTTTTGAGAATGTGTGTAGGGACAATTGTTGGGAGATGGAGAATCACGGATCAAAGGGAGCTTGACGCCAAATCAAGTAACTCATTTTCCCACTTGTCTCATACATTTACACTATCCTTTCCTCCCTTGGAAGACTCTTTTTGAGTGATAGATGCCAAAGAGGGAGAAGAGTTCGGGAGAAGAGTTCAAGCTTAATGATCGAGCAAGAATTAGGAGAAGAGTTCGGACTCAATGATCGAGTATGAGAAGTGGAAGAGTTGCAAGATATCTCGAAGGAAAAGAAGATGTCACCTCAAGGGGGAGTTTGTTCACATGAAGATCAAGTGATCAAGATGATCGATCTTCACACAATCTTGAGGTGATGAAGAAGGAGAAGCAAAGCCGACTCAAGGGGGAGTTGGCGCAAATAAAGATCAAGTGATCAAGATGATCGATCTTCACACAATCTTGAGAACGGTGCATTTGTCAAGGGGGAGCGAAATTCCACAAAGTAAGTATGAAGGTAAACCCCTTGAAACTATTGCTTGTCATAGCTCCTTGTGCTTTCTTTCACTTGTGATATGAGTTTTTGCTCTAACTTGTGACTTCTTTTGAGCTATGACTTGCCTAGACCTAATCAACAAGGTAACTATCTCTCTATCTTGTACTTGTTGTTTAGTGTCTTGATCGAGTTGCGCTTTTATCTTGGCTTTTGTCATTACATCTTTTATCTTCTCGATCATTTTTATCATGGTTGTCATCCATCACCAAAAAGGGGGAGATTGTAAGCTTCATGACCATTGGAGCTAGGGAAACCCCAAGGTATGAATGTTTTGGTGATTGGATGAGAACCATGAATGTGACTAACACTCTTTGTGAGATCTTATAGGTCACATAGAAAGAAAGCTCCGTCCGTTGGTGGTGAACGCCAACACACCATGAACTTAATGAAAAGGATGATTGGTTGCCTTCATCGACACAAGAACGGACTTGATGGAGTCGCGGAGAAGATATGGATCAAGGCTAAGGACATGTTAGATCCAAGCGAGTGTTGCTTGGTTAGATGTTAGCTTGAGTCCATAGGAAAAACCGGACTATCAAGAGGGTTCGAGGTGGTTCTCTTAGTGCACACTAGTTATAGAGATCATTGGATGCATGGTGAGTCTCTCAGGGGCTAGGGTGGCAGAAGAGGGTTGAAGGAACCAAGAAGATCAAGTTTTGAAGAAAGGATCAAGAAGATGATCGAAGCTGCGAAGTCAGAAGAGACCGGACAGTACGGTGTTGACGGCCATTAAATCATAAAATGACCATCAACTTATCGGCGAATAAAAGGTATACACCAATGTTTCTTGCATTAAACTAATAAAGTTCCACAAGTTTTGGATATGATCTTGTTTTGCAAGGTACATAGGAATATTGGTGCAATTGTGCTCACAATCATGGATAAAAAGCAAATATACAAAAAGCACAAGATAAACAAGGTCCTGCTCGGACATCTCGACAACATTCAAAGCAAGAAACAAGGAATGACTTGGACATCAAAGAATAAATATTGAAATGAGAAATTTGATCCCTCCATGTCAAAGGGCTCGTCAAGATAGTCGAAATGGCCTTTTGGATCACCCAATTCGGAGTTCGGGAGCAGGAGTTATGCCTCGCGCAAGATTGGAGGAAAAGCAGGAAAAGGCAGGCCGGCCGGCCCAAACTCCAGGCCGGCCGGCCCATGTTAATCTCCAACCGCCTCAATCTTCCTCTAGTCGGTTCCAGAGTCGGTGACAAGCCACTTGACGCGCCGGCCAAGCAAGGGGACGTCGGCAAGAAGGGAATATTCCACGAAATGCTCCAAGACCTTCTCCACTCTCCCAAGGCAAGTCCACTATAAATAGAGGACCCCTCCCCTCACTCCAACCTGCACCTCCACACTTGAGAAGAGATGATCCAAAAGGGTCACGCTCATCTCATGGAAGATCATTCCACTTGTGTAGTTTAGAGTAGGCTAGTTGGTCATGGGAGTTAGAGTAGAAGTGGGAGCTTCGCTCAGAGCTCCGGAGTTCTCTTCGGAGTGTGGGTAAAGTTCTCGTGTATCTTTTCTTTTATACTTTCTTTAATATATTTATTTTCTTATTTATTTATTTTAGTTTTCCTTTTAGTTTACATTTATTTATTTAAGTAATAATTATAGAGAAATTCTTGTGTTGGTTCCACGTCTGTGTATGGTAGGTCTATCTGCATGGGTTGTTTGCACCGCAAATGTTTACACAATCCACATAGATTTGTTATGCATGGTTGGCTTGCTCTTACGCGAAGAGTAAGTTATCTAGGATATTTGCTTGTATGGCTCAAGGAACTATTCTAGACGTGAGTTTGCTCTACACCCCACGGAGGATGGTAGCCGCGAGTACGTGTGACAGGCGTACCGGTCTCTGTAATCCACCACGTCCGGGTGATGGTTTTAGTAGGGAGGTCAATAGCACGTAGTTTCCCAAGGTAGTTGAACCTAATTCTCGGGTTGCTACCTTGGCATGCGTGTGCCCCGATATGCAGGAACGAATCTATAATGAAAGCTTAAGTAGATATTTGTAACCCCTAGGCAGATACCCTTCTTCTCGTTGTCCTCCCAGTTGACTAGTTCTATCTCTTTATCTTCATATGGAATCCTTGTGTGTGTTGGTTTGCCACCCATCATATCTTTCAATCTTTACCCATGCTTTGGTCTAGTTTGCAAGTTATAAATAATAGATGTTTCCTTGTTAATTCATGATATTCTTAGCCATGCTTCCCTGTGGAAATATAAATACGATACCCTTGGAATACTCCCGGGTGAAATGCTACAATGGTGTTCCGTGCGCTTGCGGAAATTGAATTAAATCTTTTTGCGTAAGAAACACCAACATACGGTCACGTAGACCGTACAATACGGTCTATTGTGGGAATCCAGACAGAAGAGCTGAAGTTTCTGGAAGTGGAGAAATAGAGACCGGACAGTTGACCGGACAGTACGGTCCTAGGGACCGGACGGTACGGTCTCTATTGAGTTTTCCAGACAGAGAAGCTGAAGTTTCTGGAAGTTGAGGAAATGAAGACCGGACAGTTGACCGGACGGTATGGTCAGGGACCGGACGGTACGGTCTTACAGGTGAGGAGCAACAGAGAAGGAGAAGCCTCTGTTGGCTGAAGAAGAAGTGGAGACCGGACAGTACGGTCTTGGAGACCGTACAATACGGTCTGCTTTGAGATGAGGAGCAGCACTCCCTGGACGCCGGTCTGGTGAAGACCGGACAGTACGGTCTAATGGAGACCGGACAGTACGGTCTATTGTACGGTCATCACGCAGACTGGGCACTTTTGGACAACGGCTAGTTTTAGGTTGGTGGCCTATATATAGCCGGTTGTTTACCTCTTCGAGGTGCTCTTGGACCCAGGAAAGAGGGGAGGTCCTGCCAAGAAGCCAAGAGGGAGAAGTGTGAAGCACTTGAGAAGGATTTGGAGTGATCCTAGTGCTTGAGAGAGTAACAAGTTGCTTCTTTTGATCTCTAGGCTAGTGTGGGCTTAAGAGAGTCATCTAGGGCTGTTACTCTTGGTCTATGGCAAGGCCTAGACCGGTTAGGCGTCGGTGTTGAGCTGTACAAGGAGATTGTGGAAGCCGACACAAGTTTGTACACGGTTTTGGAGCTTCCCATGCGAAAGAAGCATCACTAGTGGAGCGCCCTTTGGCAGGCATCAAGTGCGGAGCCTTACCTCCGGAAGAGTACCCAGGAGAGAGCTTGGCGGGACGTGCCCGCGACTTCACTCGGAGGGTGAAGTGTGCTCTAGGAGGGATCGCCATCGAGCGGAGGGACGGGGTCGAGACTCCGGCGGGGAGTGACCCAACGTGGAGTAGCGGATGGCGCCATCCTTCCGAGACTACGGATAAAATCATGAGCATTCTCTATCCCTTCTCCTTTACTACATGCATTTACTTATCGCTCTATACATGATTGCTTGTAGTATTTGAGTTGTGCCTATATCTTGCTTGTGTGCTTACCTTGGTTCCTACTAGCTTCATTAGTATTGTTTGTTTGCCTTGCTCGCGTGCTTACTTGTTGTAGCCTATCTAGTAGCTCGAGTCTACTTAGTGTGCCTAGTATATTTGGTTGCCTTGTCTCTAGTTATCTAGTTGCCTTGTCTTGCCTAGCTTAAGTCTTCCGCTATATATATATATCTTGTGCTAGGTTGCTAGTGTGGTGTGCTTGTGTTATCTATATCCACTAGCTATATAGGTTAAGGATACTCCTTAGTGTGCTTTACCTTGTTACTAGAACTACTCGCTAGGAGTTGCTTGGGTGTTGGTGTTTGAAAATAGATTCTAGAGTGCACCGATTCACCCCCCCCTCTCGGTCACACGATCCTTACAATATTTCCAATTGCGTTGAGCATCAATTAATATATAAGTACGCAGCCCTTAAAGGCTATGTAGAGGAAGAAATGAGAAAAAAAAATCAGGGGGTGCAAATTTCTAGTGTCATATAAAAGCGGGTTCAGCTCGGTTGATCGATCGCTTGTTGTGTTTCCCACGAAGCCAACCGGGGTTCCAACCCCACGACTGGTCACATTTTCTGGCTCACCTCCCTGTGGTAGGGCTGTGACTCCCGGATCGCGCCTTGTTTCGTGCGTCGGTGAGGCCCGGCCCAGAAGGTTTCGGTGAGGCTCTTCTTCTTAATAAAATATTCATGGGGACATTGGACGTTTGGGCTCTATTTTTTTCGTAATAGAGGGAGTATGCTATAACATGTACTCGCTCCGGTTTTAAATATTCGATACCATTGACTATTTTCGTTACTTTGACCATTCGTCTTAGTTATAAATATTTATAAAAATAGCTAATTTTATAAGCTAAGCTTAAACTACTTTTGATGATAGATCTAATGATATTCATTTCACGTTAGGACATTAATTACTTTAATATATATTGTTGGTCAAAATTCAACGAAAAAGTCAACGGCATCATATAGTTAAACCGGAGGAAGTATAAAATACCATGGCACCATTACAAATGACGAATTCAAACAAAACTTCAGAATTTGAAACGATACAGTTTGCTTGAGAAAGTGAATTCGCTAGTCTAGAAACTTGCCCTGACGACAGAATGGTAAAAGCAAAACGCCCGGCGGGCCAGATCGGTAGCCATGCCCACTCCATCGAATTCTAGCCTTCTCCACTGACAGGTGGGACCGGCTCCAGGTAGCCGTCCCTGCCTCTGAGTGGTACTCGCTTCAGTACGTACCCACCCTCGGCTTCCTCGTCGGCTTTCGGGGTGGTGGGAGGGGAGGGAGGAGAACCAGAGCAAGCGACCACGCCGCCCGCCGCCGGAGGGACGATCCAGCAGACCACTCCGCCCGCCGCCGGAGGGACGATCCAGCAGACCCCTCCACCCTCGCCGCCGGAGAGGCGGGCGGCCGGCGTCTCCGCGCTCTGCACACCCCCAGGCAGAAGCGGACGTCAGCCAGGTCCCCGCCCCGCCCGGCACGCGCACAACCGGCCGCCGTCCTCTGCTTCCTCTCCAGGAAGGGCCTCGCCAGCAGCCTCTCCGACCGCATCTCACGGACCTCCGCAGCACAACAACGCCGTCGCCGGGCCGCGCATCCCCGCCGCGCTCGGCTTCCTCCCCGACCTCCTCCGTGGCGTCTGCCAACTCCACCAAGCTCGTCCGGCGCCTCAACTTCAGCCGCAACGCCATCTCCGGAGAAATCCCCGTCGCCTGCTGGCCGTCGCTCCTCTTCCTCGGCCTCTCCTACAACAACCTCTCCGGCCCCATCCCCGACGCCTTCGCGAGCTGGCCGATGGCGTCCGCTGCCTCCAACGAAGACGCAGGTATCAGAAAGCTCAAACATTTCCTTCTTCGTTCAACACACACACACACAAACACACCTTTCAGCGCGTTGGTAGAGGTATGAGACGTTGAGTAATGGGTGTGCTTTAGATCAATTAAGGGCATCGATCCCAAACTAATTAACGAAAATACAAATGGTACTATCAGCATGTCTGGCAATGCTAAATTGATTTTGTATGTTTTGTTTCTGGACATGTATAAGATGAATTCGATGCTGCATTTTTACAAATTGACTTCAGCATGTGGGGATGCCGGAAGTCATGGTCATGGATGCAAAATTTGAGTCTGGTTTTTGGGTATATCGCATCTGATTACACTCTGATTCTCTGTCAATTTTGGAGAGGTAGAAAGTAAACTGAGTAAAAAAAAATTAACTGATGGGCAGCCTGTGGAAAGATATTTCGAGAATACAGATTATCTATGATGCTTGTGGTATATTGTAATGTTCAAGGGTATATAGTTCTAGTAAATTTCGATAAAATTGTTTGTTGTCACAATGCTTTTGCTTAGAGATCGACAAAGTTCCTGTACTGAGAAACCTAGCAAACGAAATGAAGAATGATTCTATTTTCTCGTCTCCTCCCATTTCTGTTTGCCACCCAGTTCTATTTTACCATGGATGTCCTATTCGTTCTATTTTCTTTCTTATTTTTTGAGTGCTTATTCATGAACGGAACATGTGAAAATTCATTGCTTTGTTGAATGCAGGATCTGGAATGGACGTGACTGAGATATCTTTTCCAAGTGAGGAAATCATCCAACTGTAAGTGATAAATGTTGTCCTGACTTCCCCCCTTTAGATTACCCTCTGATCAACACTTTTTAACTTTGACTTTAAATGACTAAAAAATCATATGGATTGACAACATAAATTGATTTAATGTCATCATATTCATTATGAAATTTTTTTCTTATATCAAACTGAAATGATATAACTTTGTCGATATTGTTGTTCAAAGTGTGATACTATACAAATTGTGTCAATGTTCTAAACGGACTTGTATTTTATTATATCAGAGGGAGTAGAAGGACAAACTATTACTCGTAGGTTCTTATCAACATGACATTGCTTTTCCTTTTAATTGCTTACAGGCCACTTCCAAAGGTGTGCTATCCAAAAAATGTTAAGGTAATTTGATACGAATTCGGTGAATCTGCTTATTATGGGACTGGAATACCTGTCTTCTGTTAACCATACAAAATATATTTTCTTATACTATATGCAGGCAAAAATTGTGAAGTCACATCAGGTGTTGACAGTGTATGATGAGTACCTTCATGGGATGGGCTCTCACTATGCTAGCGTGAAGTATAAAGAATCAGGTCCCCAGTACTGCATTGCTCGCCCTTTTGAAAAGGCATCTGAAGCAATGCGTATTTATGGCCTAATGATTAGATGCAAACACACTAGCATTCTGCAGCCGCTAGGTATTTGGATATGTGAACCTAAACTGAAGTCGAAGAAGCCCAAGAAGGATGAGAAGTCCAATGATGAAAAGGTTGCTGAAGATAAGGGAGAAGGGACAGAGAAGAATATCGAAGCATTCATAACTTTTCCACTTATTGATGGTGCTCTGACTGATGTGCCTGCCAAAGATATATTTCTGGTTGAAGAAGACAAAACAGCATATGGTCTCACGTCCCAAGGCTCCAACTTCTTCACGTAAATAGCTATTATCCTGCATGCTGATATCTGTTCCGTTAGTTGTTTCTTATTAGTTTGACGATGTCCCTAATTATATCCATTCTGTTTTTTTTCAGAGAGATTTTGTCCGTCATTGAGCATATAAATGGACTTTATACAGCTAGGGATGCATCTCCTGACAGCACCGGAACACCATTTCCATTGTGCTCTTTGAGATTCCATGCTGGAAGAATTGTCTACAATGAGCTGTCTAAAGGAAAGTACAGAGTTCTATTTTGGGTAGACTTCTTCACTGAAGATCAGGAGCAGAGGAAGTACAGAAAAGGAAAAGGTATATCTCCATAACTCAGGAACACAGATTAAACCCTCGAGAAGTTATTCTTTTACTAAAGTAAATTTCAGTCCTCAAGTTCCTTGATTCTTCCATGTGGTTAGTATCCTAGTGGATGCTAGATTTTTCTGAACTTAATTAGGTTACTAAACGGCGTGTACGTATGTGACGGATGAGGCATAAATCTTTTATTTCTGTGTAATATATCCCCTCTAAAATTCAACAGAGCCTACAGTTGAGGATATACGTTTGGCTAACTGGAAAACCGTTGCCACATACCTTACAAGCCTTTTGAAGAAGTTTGGTGTTAATCCAAACGAAGAACTAAATCAGTTAGTCACGAAGCTTAGCGAGGAAATGTCCAACGTTGAAGAAGCAATGAGGTTAGTTGACTTTCCTCTTAGCACTAATAACATAACACATGCATGAATGTTTTACTAAAGAAAAGTGAACATTAGTCATATCCATATATTTGTCACTCTTTTAAGTGTATGCATAATAATTTGCAGGTATACTGACTTGTTGTGGGAGCCTGGACTATGGTCGGTTTACACCAAGGTTCATTTCATCAGAGAGGTGTTTTGGTGTTGCCATGGGAACACTGAAAGAGAGGACACACTAAAGTCAAAGGGAAGCCTTGGTCTTGCACCTGTCACTACAAAACTAGGATTTATAACTAATCCTGAAAATAATTTGTATGACTCCCTTATGTTCTTGAGGATAAAGGTTGTCGCCCACCAGGATTCCTCATATAGGGAATACAACGGTGCAAAGGTACAATCCATACTTGACTACATATTTTATACTTGCATTGCAATTACAATTTTCTTTTGAAAGAACCGTTTACTATATACTGTTGCTACTGTTGTAGTACTTCTGATCGTGAGAATTGTTGTTTTTGCAATCCAAAGAAATGGCTTCATCAAAATAGGATCCAAATTTTTGGATTCGCCAAAATAGGATCCTTAACATCCACACTTTGATTTTTTCGGTTTTTGGCTTGTTTTTGTGTCTTCTCTTTTCTTTACCATTTTTTCCAAACGGGATTGACCTTATGCCCCTAGCCTTTTCCTTCTCTCGGGTATGTTTCTAGTTGAAAACACCTTATATTTATCTTGACTTGTGTGTGATGGGTTGTTGCTTGCTGCTTGGTTCTTTGCTTTTGATCAACTCATTCGGTCATGTATATATTTATCTTGACTTGTGTGTGACGGCTTGTTGTTACTTAGCTGCTTGCTTCTTTGCTTTTGAACTCATTCGGCCATGTCGTGAGATGTGAACTAATTATGCATTTGTACTTGAGAAATTTAATTGACTTATGGACCTACGAGTGTTGTGTCAACAATGTAAAGGTCTTCTATACAAATTTCCTTTTCCGCTAATCAAATTTTTTTATTTTTTCTCTGCTATAGGATGATGTGGGCACAGACAAAAGAACAATTTTAGTATTCTTACAAAAGATCAGGCCTTCTTTCATGATACAGTTGGTGAAGGAAGTACGCCAGTTGCACTGGATACAAGAATCGCCTTTACTGAGAAGTAAGTTCTGGAAATAGTAAGACTTGGTTGATGCTCAGTGTTTTCCTTTAGAAATGCTACTGACAAAGTTTTTGCTCGTATGTCCAGGTGAAACCGCCTACATGGAGCCTTTCAAGTCCAAATAAGTTAGAATTAGCTAATTAACTGCCAAGCAATAACCGTAACATGCCAACATTTGTGCAGCATTATTCCAGTTTGTGCCTCGATGCCCTGTATCTCAGACAGCTGGAAGTCTGGATGTGGTACCGCCATAACTATGTTTCTGTTCTGTATAAGGATCTTAGAACTGTGAGATGCTTGATACGATTGCTTGTTATGGATTGTGTTATACTACTATTTAAGAAACCCAAGTTTGTGAAATTTCGATTTTAGTTGTTCATACTGAATCGCGATACATATATATATTGCTTATTTACAGATTTACTCTTGTAATGATTTGGCATGCATACATGTATAAAAGTCTTTGGTTTGTCTCTTCGTTTTGTTTCCTTGCTTACGAACAAAGATTACTGGTGATTACTGGCATATGCATGTCCAAATAGTTGAATGATATCAAATCGAATATCTTTCAGCCTCCGCTCGCCTCTTGTGAAGTGCATCTGACCGGAATTATATACTTCGATAGACTGTTGGGGCCTCACTATTAGGCGAGACCTCCAAACATCATTTATATTCTGAAGATTTCTTGCACTCACGTCATCAATTACCGGCTCAGCCATTCGTTCGAAGTTCTGTCGAATCTCAATCTTGATTCCATACCGCTGAGGCAGCCGACGTATAGGGCTAATAATAATCCGGCGTCCTCTCGACCCTTTCAAACAGCAATTGCCATGCCACACGACGGCAATTGCTGCTGCATTCGTTTCAAAATAATAATAAAAAAAGGCTGCTGCATTCTCCTTTTCCGCAGGCAAAAGCCCTCCACCACTGCCTTCATCACCTCGAAGTCGAACCCTCCCAAACTGTGGTCACCAGGCAATTGCAGCACACGACTACGGCGCGGCGAGGCACTCAGTTGGAATCGAGAGGACACCGGATTATTATTAGCCCTATAAAAATCGAGATGGAATCGTCGATCACTCTTAAATGCAACCGGCACATGTGGCAATTGCTGTCAGTCGGAATAGAGGAGAAAGCTAATTCTTTCACGATATTGCAAAAACATCATAGTACATTTCAGTAGAGTTTTCAGCTAATGAACTCTCCACACCAGTAATCATTTGCAGTAACCATAGCGCCCAGAACATAGCAGTGCCAAGCACACATGTCCTACTTATTTTCATCGTTGATCGAAATCAAGTAGAAAGCACCACACACTAAAAGACACGGGAGAGCTGCCCAAAGGGTATCACAAGTATTAAAATAGTCAAACCGTCCAAGAAAGAAGAAAAAGAAACTCGATGCAATATGTAGTGCTCTTCCTTAAATAAAACGGTCAGCCTGAGGCTTGCAGAAAATGTTCTTGGTCCTTGCAAATGTTGCACCAAGAATGTGACGTAGCGCTAGATTACAATTTTGCTCCACATTCCTCAAAAGAAAAAAAAATAATGTCATCATTATGAACCTCCAGATGTTATGGCAACTCCAGATGTTATGAAGACTCCAGATGTTATGGCAACTCCAGATGTTATGGCAACTCCAGATGCCATGGCAGCTTCAGATGTGAAGATTAGCTGGTCAAAAACTTGAGTTAGGTGGTGGCACCAATGAAACTCACCTTAGACGAAGATCTGGTAGGGAAAAAAAAGGTCATCATTACGGAATCAACTGGCACAAATGGCATGCAATTGGTGTGAAGAAATAAGATGCAAAAATAGAACATCGCACTAAATTTGTAACCAAGCTCAAATGCGTGCGCACACACCCACAGATATAAGCGTATGCATCCAGGCCTGCTATATACTATCAAATCACACTGACAAAAGGTAGCAAGTTGTGGTTTGCAACTAGGAAACCCCATAAAAATGGAACACGGTAGACTTATAATAATCCCATAATTGACAAAAACAAAAGCTTTAAGAAAAGAGCCTTGGACGGAATATATTTGTCTTGGACAGTTTTTTGCACTAGTAGAAATAGAAGCATCTCGTAAGCTTCCTACATCACCAAATTCTCGCAACACAAATGGAACATATTTTTTTAATAATATTTGAAATTTGCCATTCACCACAGCCATGCATTTTCTGTATTTGCAATGCATAAATAAGTAAACAAAGAATCAACTTGGAAAAGAAATTTTGATTTTATTTCAGTTTAATATAATGATCTTAATTTGATCATAGGATACTCAAATGAGGATTTAGATCGCCAAACTTAGAGGTCGGGTAGTGTTATCTGTTTAAGGCGCGAATTAACTTGAGAAACATTGGGTGTGTGCAAGTTGCACTATCTTCTTCTAATGATCCGCAGCATATTCGAGAAAAAAAAATAGATCGTTACAAACTGCTAATCTATGAAGACATACAAGGGAAGAAAATGCAAAAAAAAAGAGGCCCTACATTCATGACAGATACGTAATACTAAATATTGGGAGGGTAGGACATGTTCAATAAATCAGCTAGGTGGAGCTCTAATGAAACTTAGAGACATCGAACCAGTTACGATTTGGAATCTTTTTCTTCACTGGATCAAGAGGCTGATCCTAACGGTCAGACAAACAAGCACCAAAATCCTCAAGGAGCCACCTTGGCCAAGTAATATCAGCTGCCACTACACGCAAATCTATCAGCTGCCACCCTTTTAGAAAAGGGCAGTTCAAAAGGTCTTTCTTTTCACACAATTTTGTGTCTCAACATAGTTCTCCATGATCTACATGTATGTATTTGTTTTAACAAATTTTGACAGAGATTGGACGAACCCTTGACCCACCTATCCTATACCTTGACCAATATCCTATACCTTGACCCACCTATTTCCTTGCATCGGGGCTAAACTTTTGGCACAGAGATAAGTTCCCTTAGGCACATGTTTAAGTAGTATGACTAGGATAAATATATGAGAACTGAGAAACAGATAACAGCTGCAACATGGGCACCAAAGCCCTCAACGCAGCCTTCGCACTCAAATGAGAAAAACTGCAAGTTGCTTGATGATATTTCTTTGCAACCAAAGGATATAAACTAAACGTGGTAAGCAGAACAAGACTGACGACAGGATCCTGAGATTGTCACAATAGAGCATGCCTCAAGCTGCAGAAAGCTACAATAAGGAGAAAAGGCAAGTTGCGGTAGTCCTACAGAGATATCTTAGAACTAAAGAAATGATTGTATTGGAGCAAAGTATGAGATGAATAACTGCATTCAAAATGTGAATAGAATGAGAGATGATAGAAAAATGTGAGAGAAGTTGAAAACGCTCAAACAAACCTCGATGAGTTTGATTGAAACCATGAGAAATCCAACAAGAAATACCACCGTGGTCAATCTTCTAAATAACATATAGTACATGCCAACGCGATGCCAATTGGATGGCAGTATTGGGGTCAATTGGTTTGACACCACTAGTAAGGGGTGGAGTCCAGGAAACAACATTAGTAAGCGTGGAGTCCTTCAAACACCATTAGTAAGGGTGGTTGTCTATAGAAAATACAAATGCCCCTCTTTTATCTGGTTTTTGTTCTTTTTTAAAGCCAAAATAGACACAAGAAAAGACGATTGTACCCCTACCACGTTCTAGTAAAAAAAAAAAAACCTCACGTTCCTTCATCTTCCTTCTTTCTCTCTCTTCCCTCCGGCCTTCTTCCGGCGAGCTCGCGCCCTCGCAGCCCGAGGTACCTCGCCGGCGCCCCTGCAGCCCGGCTGCCCCGCGCCTCCCTTTGGCCAGCGGCGCGCAGGGCGGCGCCCGTGCCCCCGCGCCGCCGCGGCCCCGCCCCGCTGAGGTCTCGCGCCGCCGCCATCCTCCTCTGCTGCGCGTCCGCCTTCTCCACCTGCTGGCGTGGCCCCAATTGCTCCTGCCTCCATACCCGCAAGCGCACCACGACCCGCAGGCGAGCCGCGACAATGGAGCCACCTGCACGGCGGGGGGATCAGCCCGCAGGTGAGCCGTGCAGCCGGAGGAGCCCTCGCAGGCGTTGAGTTGAGCTGCCAGAAGATTTGGTAGAGATTTGTTTCGATTTTGTTTCCTGCTCTCGATTTGTTTCGTGGAGGAAGAAAGGCGCACAGTACACCAGGGGCAAGAACGTCTTTTTCCTACACATTTTGGCTGTAAAGAAAAAGAAAAAATGACAGGAAATAGGCAGGGTGGTAGCGGGTGTTGACGGGCACGTTCATGGATGGTGTTTGGACGACTCCACGCTTAGTAATGTTGTTTCCTGGACTCCGCTCCTTACTAGTGGTGCCAGACCAATTATCCCCAGTATTTGAAGCAAAATGGAGCCAATCACTAGGCTCAAGGCAGAGAGGGCAAAAGAGCAATCAATCTTTTTATGATATAACCCTAAATACAACAAGGCTCGGAGCAAAGAAAATGACGCCTTGGTCAGTGATCTGAGGAGCATAGATAAGGTGCACAATGATAGCCGACCCCTCTCATCGGATGAGTCATGGATGAAGAACAATCTTAAGAAACATAACCTTGCTCTCTCCTCTCTCAAGTGGACTACTGCTCGACTGCGCTCACGAATTGGCTGGTTGCGGGATGGGGACGCCAACACTAAGCTTTTTCATCTACATTCTTGACACCGCAAGAGGAAAAATTTCATTGGTCGGTTAATTTCAGGGAACCAAGTTCACACTAATCATGCCGACAAGGCAAGACTCGTGGATGAATTCTATGACAACTTGCTTGGCACAAACCTTCATAGGGAGCACCGGAGCATACCATTAATCTGGGGGAATTGGGGATTCACTCACATGACCTTGCAGACCTAGAGGTGCCATTTACGGAGGAGGAAGTACGGTCTACAATCAAACAATTACCTCCGGACAAAACTCCGAGACCTGACGATTTCACCCTGGGTTTTTATAAGGCTTGCTGGCCCATTATTAAGTATGATATCATGGCAGCGATCTCAGCAGTATGGAGTAGGAAATTTTAAGTGTTTAAATGCTCTTTAGCACAGCAAACATTACTCTCATCCCCAAGGAGGACGCGGAGGAACCCAATGATTTTAGACAGATAAGTCTGGTGCATAGTTTTGCCAAACTGATCACAAAAATGTTGGCCAATTGATTGGCGGGACGGCTGCAACAAATGGTATCACCTAATCGAAGTGCTTTCATCGAAGGTCAATTCATTCAAGACACTTTTATGTTAGTGCAGCAGACGGCAAGGTTTCTCCATCAACAAAAGCTCCCGCGTTTCATTGTAAATTTGGATATTTCTAAAGCTTTTGATAGTGTTGGCCCTTTCTCATTGAGGTCCTGCAGCAATTGGGTTTTGGGCAAGTATGGAGAGACATGATCAGTGGGTTACTATGTTCCTCGTCAACCCTGATTTTACTAAATGGGATTCCCAGTGATTGCATCGCTCATCAGTGTGGCTTACGGCAAGGGGGCCCCCTGTCACCTATGCTATTTATTTTGGTCCTGGATGTCTTGAGCCACATGATTTCTAAGGTTTGGACATATATGAAGTCAAATTTTAAACTTTGGCAATCTCTTTTTTGAAATATTAAGAGTAGAGAAGAAAACCATGTGTACATTTGTTGTTAGTAGTAATCCTTGTGTTCAAGAATGTTCTAGTATGTAGTAGAGTCTAGTAAACTAGTGGCATGTTCTGGAATATAGCAGAGCTACTGTAGCAGTACTGTAAATAGCTACAACCTTCTAGAGTCCACGAGAAGTAGCAGCCAACCCCCCTATGTACTATAAATAGCACCTATTGTGCAATGTAATGGAAGTGCCTTAGTGTGCCTAAAAGTCCTAAGCATAACCCTTCCCTTTTCCAGCTCTCCTCTACTTTCTAGCTTCTGTCCAGCACCCCCTTAAATCCAATATTTGTTTTGGTAACTATTATTTATAATATTAAAAAATTATTGAGCTGTAGAAATAAATTACAAAAAGAATAAACTATCAGAGTTGCCTTTTGGAAACCACCCTGATGTCCAGAACGTATCAGGCCAGAGTGAGCAAGCAGTTCACAGATCGATCATATGAAGTGCATGCAGGGAAGGCATTGGAACACGTTCTACAAATGCCTCAACATATTCAGGCTTGCTACAAAGGCCATCCTGTGTTATAAACTTAGATTGCATAGTGTAATTCACCGGCACCTTTGTTTAAGACCTGTCTGGTCTGATACTGATTGATGATAAGGGTATGATGACAAGTATAGCAGGATTGCTACCGTCAACAGACTCAACACTGGGATTGATACTGAACACTAGGAAATATATACATTTCTTCTGGACTCACTACAGCCATGATTAACTCAATATTATACTCAGTTCCAAGCAATGCCAAATTTCCAGGATTTTAATCCAATTCCGGCGGCAGTGCCCAAACATTTGAGTAACCTTATATTACCAGATGTATGGGAAATTATCAGGTGTGGCAAAAGGTTTCACCATGCCATAAGATGTATTCCACATGTGCAATTTGAATTAATCAAATTAATATAAAAGAAATTCAATAATTGCTTGATTAGAACGGTTACATAGCTGTGATAAAACAACCATTCAAAAATACCTATCAAGGCTACCATTTTCATTGCACGAGGATTGATACTTAGTTGCAACACAAATGAGTTATGTGATATCAAATATTCATGCGTCCTAATATGATTCCGCTGTAAAAACTGAAGTATGCAGCCTTATCCGATTCTAATTATAAACATGAACATAGGTATCATAATATATGTCATCCACTGCTATTCTCAGAGAAAGAAAAAGCTAACCTTTTCCAAGGGTCGTTCAAGAATGTCATAGAAGTCATGCTTATAGTGTAGTGTCTCCTTCCAAAACTGAAACATGTTAAAATAAGTTATTATATAAATTATTATTGAACTACACAGTTTTCCAGAAAAAAACACTCAACATTCCTGCACCTGAGGAAGATATGCAGTCAATCTGTTGCATGCTTCACCAACAACCTGAAAGAAATCAACCAATTCAGTTGATGATCAATGTAAGGCTACATTTTGTGTCCCTCCGCTCAATTATTGGTGCATCGTATGGCCCATATTTGTATTGGTGATAATTCCCAAAACAGTGCGATTTAAATTCTTAAACGGAGCAAATACGATTACCCGGGCGAATTTTTAGTGAGTGCAAACATTGACTTAAAAATATGTAGATGAATAGTTTATTATCTCTAGTCTGCTATAGACAACAATAGCAGCAATAAAAATCTTTGTAGAAGATAAACTCCACCTTTTCGAATGACAGCCGAGTCCTATCCTTCGATGGTAGCAGTGTTCTTCTATAATCCTGCATTTGCAGCAATATGAACCTGCCAGATTACTGCAAACACAAGATATTTAGACATGAAAATAACTTACAATGATTCCCCGGATAACATAATGTCTGGGAAGAGGATGGTCTGTAAAAACTTCATTGCTGAATTTATCAACAAGCTCTGAGAAACATTGCTTCTCCTACAGAGTCAATCGATGTGATTAATATGTGAAGTGTAGAACATAAAAGGCACTGCTTAGTTATGTGAAACATACCCAGTCAATACAAGAGTTGTGGATGTCAAAAAATCCTTCTACTTCAAGCTCATTCATCAAATGCATGAGTCGATCTTTACGCTGAAAATTGTTCGTATCAAATAATTTCAGAATCAAGTTAATCAAGTAAGAAAAAATCAGAAATAAAGTTTGTAATGCCAAACTAGATTTATAAAGGTAGATGCACTACTGAGGAAACAAGTGCATTTTGTTTAGTGATGTAGGACAGTACATGTTACATGTTCATGTAGATGCTTTTGCTGAATTTTGTTGTGTCAAATAAAGATAGTATGGGTAATTTAACATGCTTTTTTTATTCTCGAACACACAGGAGAGCTGGGTATCATTATACTAAGAAGATGGGACTAGAGCCCATACATCACACACCACACACGCACCCCTTATGGTTGTTATGTTACATTCGCACCTTTTTAAAAACACAAAGAATGACCACGACCCGAAACAAGACATTAATCTCCTGGGTGCGGAGCCATAAGGAATGAGGTTCCTTTTGCCCCGGCCATCTCCCATAGCCTCCGTTCCTCCCCAGCTTAAACTAAAGCAGCAGCTAGGCTGGGAGCAATTCCAACGAAAACGTATCTGTTCCGGTGATTCCAAATTTTCCAGGCTCCAAGTACCAGAGAGTTGAACCCCCGCCTTGCCAAGCCACCTGCAGCCTCACTAGCCACTTTCCACCACTCAAGAAAGGAGGAGACGCCATGTTATGGAGTGAATTCCTGAAGACCAACCAGTCGCAGAAGATGGAACCAAAATTGCCGCGCAAAAACACACGACACCAAGAGATGATCGATCAATGGTTTCGTTCTCCTGATCACACAGGGGGCAATGATCTGGATGAGTCAAACCTCAGCGTGCAAGACGATGAGCTGTCAAGCACCTGTTGTGCGCTACCAACCACATGCAGAAGCGGCACTTAGGCGGCGCCCACGTTTTCCAAATCCTCTCAAAGGGCTCGAACAGAAACGAACCCAAAAAGGGGCCATGTTGCTAACTCATGTTGCTAAAGAAAATTGTCAAATATATGCTTCCTATCTTCATAAACAATCCACATACTGACCGACTTCAAAAACTCACATCAATTCAAACAAAAAGACTCCCTATGACCGTTTTATACGATGCGCACATTTTCACAATTCAAACATAACAAAATTACAAACAATTAAGCCACAATATATCAGTTAAGTGATACAAAAGTTATACCATTAGATTTGTATTTCAATGCACAGTGATTATGATTTTGTATCCAGAAAGAATATATTAGAAGAAAAAATAATCAAGGTATAATTTAGGAAACCATCCCAAGTCTTAGAAAATAGGAGAGCGATGGTAATAATTTGGTGTCATGCCAGATTTACCATTATGGACACAAATCATCAAATCACAAATTCAAGAAAATTATGGGGATGGAAAAATGGGGGCTCAACAAGATTCAAGGGAATCGGACACTTGAAGAAAGAAAGAGATTTTTCAAACATTCCGAAAATTATAGGTCCACTAAAATAAGATTGAATGGCCCAGAATCGGCAAACAATTTGTCAAATGAATATAACACAAGTTGAACAAATTGATAGTTTTGACAAAATGACACCTACTTTAGTAACATTATATGGTACTAATGTGATTTATGTGATTTTTTCTTGAATGAAACAAAAACGTTCAAAAAATATTTAGGCCAACAGTCAAGACAAGCCAAGCAAAACAAGAAATATAAAGCCTTATTGAATGCAGTCAGAATTACAGTAAGATCCATACCAAATCATCTTCAAACACGTCTTTTAAACAACTTAAATATGTGCGTACTTGATGATCTATTTGCACTATTTCAGCTCTTCGCTACAAGAAGGACATACTTGGTAAGGAATTAATCACCAGAAACAATTTAATAAAATTGAATAAGGGCGTGCAAATACTTCCAGGAACGAATATGATTAGCACCTTGAGAGACAATTTAATAAGGACACTGTCCAAATCTTGAAAATCACATGGTACCGCCCAACTGTCAACGTCTTTATCACAATAATCAGCCTGCAAAAGTTGAGCATAAGTAGCAATGTTTGTACTAGATTGCAGCTTTGTATACGTAAGTTCATGACATTGAACAAACTGTTATACCCCTCTTGGCATGAACTTGTAAATTTTGTCATCCAGTACACCAGAAGTCAAATGGTTATCATACTCTTCATGCCTGATTACTTGTGCGACGGCCCTAGAATACTGAAACACATAAATTAGTCTGTGTCAAGTTCATGTAATTTAGCAATGAGAACAAAAAAAAAAAAAAACCCGGAAACAGTCCATTTTACTCCCCCGACCAATTCAATTTGTCTGTTTCACCCCCTAAACAAAATGATGGTTCACTTTACTCCCTCAAACAATTTCATTTGGTGCAATATACACTCTATTGAAGTTTGTCTTTTTTGTTTCTTGGCCTACAAGTGGAATTTGAAGCTCGAATTTTGTACGATGATAGTTCCCACAATACCCTATGTTAAAATAATTTTTAATTATTTTTCTGATATCATTTGAATGCGTATATCATTAATTGCTGTAAAACCATGTAAACAATATCAAAAAAATATCTCATAATTATTTTAACATAGGTTGTCTTATGAGTTGTCATCATGCAAAATTTGAGCTTCAAATTCCAGTTGTAGGCCGAGAAACAAAAAATACAAACTTCAGTAAAGTAAGCCATCATTTTGTTTAGAGGGTGAAACGGATAAGACATCTATGGCACACAAAGAAGATATTTGTTTACCACAAGCAATCTTAACGAAAAAGTATTAACTGTGGTGAGAGAAAAAGAAAGAAAAGGTTTGTTTTCAGCATAGTAAAAAAGCCTGGCATGAAATTGGCCAGTCTAAACCATCAGTATGTATCCATTAGAAAACTCTGGAGTATTCATCCTCACCAAGAAAGTCAAAACGAAAATTTTAATGGCATCTAGTTCCACAAGGAGTTGATCCTGCTCTCAAACTAATGGAATTAAACACATGACTAATATCAACATAACTATTCCAGCAAATAGGCTGTGGCACGATAGTGCTTGTTTCATTCTTGTGAAGGTCTCTGTTTTCATACTTGTAATCGGCACAATGTCGCAATGTACTTTTTTTGTTTTATTATTAATATAAATACCAAAGTAGGGGTTTTCCCTACTGTATTTCCCTAAAAAAATAAGACAATAGACATCACTTAGGCCACAAACTAAATAGGCAACTACAAAATAAACCACTTGAAACATTATGCTAATGTGTAAGAAGTTCAGCTGTAGCAGCATTATGGAACTACTTCTGTAATATTTGCGTATAATATTTTACATCATGGCACACAAAAATCTGCACTGTCATGATACTATTTCACAAATATTTGAAAAAGCTTAGCCCCTAGGGGAGGACCACCCTCCCACAAAATGGGGCCAATAAAGATCACAAAATCCAGTGGCCCAGGACTTAATCATGTATATCTCTGAAAGCCATTACACATGAGTGACCTTGTGGGAACGAGGAATCCAGCCCTGGCCGGTAGCTTATTTCACAATCCTTGCTAAGGACCTTAGTGATAAGCAGCAGTTTATTATATTTGGTTATCAGAATACATTTTAAGGTATATCATAGCATAACTTATATTTATTGATTTCAACAGTTAGTCTGATCTGATCCTAAAAATATAATATCCCGAGTCTAAAGATAGACACATTTATAATCTGAAGCAGTAACAGAAATAAGAAGAACTGTGTATGTGCATACACAAAGAGCATGACAAAATATGTTGTTAACAGTAAGAAAACAAAAAGCTTGCAAACTCAATGGCATACCTCAGACGTTTTCATCTTCTTCACAATATACGCCATTGCATAAGGTTCCAAATGTAAAGGGAAATCTTCTGGGCTTGGTGCCAGTGGCTGAAAAGATAAGGAAATTTTACTTCTCTTGTCCTAAACGGACTCCCAAACATTATACAAGCAAACCTCAAAGTGCTGGAATTCTTTGGCATTGGTTAACTGGTCAGTTATCCATAACAGAAAATCTTTATGTCCCTACAAAATAAAACCGTTATGGCAAAAAAAAAATGCAAGTCAATAGGAAGAAAAACTATAGTGCTCTAAATTGACCATATGTACCTCGCGGATCAAAGGATGAAAGCAAGGCTCCCAGATATATAACACTGAATCAATGAGGAACTGGAAGGAAAAAATGTTCAGACTTGGAAGGACAAGTATCAACTACGTTGACCTTCAAACAGTGTACCCCTACTGATTTATTAACAAAGGCTCATGAGGAAATCATAATTAACAAGAAAATACTCACATGAACAGATTTTTCCAAGTCATCCGAAGGAAAAGTACTAAATGGTGTCTCAGAATTTTGTTCAAGATCATGAATCACACTATAAGGACAGTCAGAACCCTGACAAAAATAATCAGATATAAAACATGCTGCTTGAAGTTGATGAATCCTAAGATAGCGAGACAAGTACCTTAATGTACGGAGTACGAGCAATGAGTTTCCTAACAATGTCACGCACTTTTCTCTGATTTCTGACTTGAGTTGTCGAACAAAATTTTCTCTTCATTAACACAATAGAGATATAGATTTAATGTTTTGTTAGTGTACACATATAAATATGCACGTTAGTAGTTGAGGTTAATTAATACATACCCTTCGCATATATGAGATGGCTTTTAAATAGGGGTGCTCCCTACTGTTAATGGCATATTTCAATCTAAACTCAGGCTTCAATTTCTGAAGGAGAACTTCCCAGTCATAATAATCATGCTGTGAACGTAAATATGAATCAGCCAGAAACCCATGCAATGCATAAATTCAGAAGCAGTACTCAATGAGAAAGGAACCATACTACTCCATGAAAAAAAATGAAAACCAAAATGTTGCTTTGGTCACTGTAACTCAATAAAGAATGTGAAATTTAAATGAGTACCCAATAAACATAAATCTTAAATCATACCGCAAGGACTCGTATCCACAGTTTCTACGTACCATGAGTTCGCTCAAAGTATCTGTGCTTTTATTAACGTACTGCTAAATTTATAGGAGTGTATTTATAAAAAGATTTCTTTTGGTTGACATTGCCCTGAACTCACAAATGCTATATTATTGGATAACTTTGAAGTATTTCTTCATGATGCTATTACAGAATATCATCTGCCAGATGTAAACATTTTTCTATCCTTGTTGATAATTAGATTTACACTTGCAAGCTACAGTTAAAAAAGATGTTAATAGGGAGCAAAGAAACTACTCTCTTGCAGAAGTGATGTCAGTTAGCGAAAGAAAAAACAAATTATAAACATCAATCATGTTAAAATGTGGAAGATACAAAATATTCTTCAGCCTAAATATAACTCTTGAATTATAAATCAAAATCATGATCAAGTAAGAATGCTGTTTTGGGGAACAATACCTCTAAAGTGTCTTCCATTGCATCCACTTCCTTCAACATATCAATATAAACTGGAAGATATCTATCAAATTCATCTTGAAACTGTATGAATGTACATGAAGAAAATTGATGAAACTTAAGTAAAAAACCATAATACATCACTAAAATGCCAAAAACAGAAGTAAAAACAAGGAACCAACCTCCCAATTCCATTCTACTTCCTCTTCAAATTCCTCTGGAGCAGCACAAAGTGCCTTCACAAAAAGATCTTCCTTAAGCTTTTCCAACCAACATATGAAGTTATCTGCAGCACCGTCTCTGCCTTTGCATTCCAACATAAGGTCCTAGTACAATACCAAGTAAACATAATGACATGCATGAATATATGAAATATGGCAATGCCTCGTATCATGCTAGCAATAGTGACTCATGTAGTTAGAATTAAATCTTCAGTTGCTTACCTGGCCTTGTGCATAGCTTGTGCTAGACAAATAGTTATGTGATTCATGGCAAAGGGCAATGAGATCCTTGTTAACAATATCACTTGGTTCAATCAGGTGTCTGATAGCACATGGTAGTTTATCATGTAGCCGTTTAATAATAGATGGAAGCAATTCATCTGAAACAAATAGCCTAAGTCTTTCAACTGTACTAACACCTGCGAACTGAACCAAAGCAGAGCAAAAGGGAATTGCTTTTGTGGCTGCTACATCATCCACCCAATACCCAAAAAGACTCATCCTTAGTCTCCCAAAGCAACCATGAACGAAAAGATACCTGCAACCAAAATAGTTACTCTGTGTCCTTCTATGTTTGTTTAGTAAAACAAGGACTGAAGTACAAATATTATTTTACCCTATAAGAGAATTTGATGATGTTGACTCGGAATCGCAGAGATAAGTAATCCTTTTATTGTTGACATCTTCAAAACGATGTGAAAGAGTGCACGATTTTGACAACGACAAGTTTCCAAGTAAATGAGAGACATCTCGTGTAAATTGAAGCAGGATGGTGCGCTCCGCTTTCTCAATATCTTCTGTTGATCCAAGAAGTTTGCCAAAGTAGTACGAAACTCGAGCTCGACCTTCATGCAAAAAGCTGAACCAAGCATAGTACAGTACATCCTCACAATGTCTAAGAAAGGGTCCAAGAAAGTTCAACATCCATTCCTTCCAGAATTCACGAGGACAATTTTCAACCAGTGGAAGGAAAATAAGATTGATAAGTTTGCTCAAATGTCTAAACTCCATTGAATCCAAATCGACGAAAGCGAGACTTAAAGATGAACAATCCAAGACCTCGGTAAGTGCTTTATCATGACGCATAGATAGACCTATAATATTGTACCTGCAACAATGTATAACTCATCATGTACCAAATATGAGATCAACAGTTAACTCCATTGTCCGTTATCAGAAAGACAATTCTAAGGTATCAAGTCAGATGTGCAAAAATAGTTGAACTAAAATTAATATAGGTCATATTAGATGACCCAGAAAATGAAAATTTGTGATAAAGGACAAATTAGTTACAAGCTGGAAAGTACCATAGTATCATACATCCTGAAAACAGTATCACATAGAGAGCAAAAATAAACATGTCATCGACGTGATTCAAGCCATGTTCGGTCATGCGGATAGGGACCGTAGTTGCATCAAGATCAATGCGAGCAGTAGAAGAGACAGCACTTCAAGCTAATGGCAGCAACTATAGCAGTTCAATGTCAATGAATTAGCTGCGTTGATTAACAAGTTTTCCATTCTCTTCAGATTCCTTCCAATTTGTAATTCAAGTTGTCAATGCAAATTCTAATAATGTACAGTGATCTTTGTTTAATCACCCAACCCACATCCACCAAAATACACACACCAGTCAATCTTGCAGGTACAATATCCAATACAAATCCTTCTGACTCTTAACCCCTACAATTATTCTCCTAAAAAAAAGGCACTATAGCTAACAGCATGATCATAAATATGCCTACGATCAAAGATTGACAAATCGTGGAGCTTTAAATAACTCAGAAAACCTTTCTAGCTTAACCCACAAGGACAAGCTTGGGACAAATGTGAACTATGATATTTTCTATTATTAGGGCACACAAATTGATCTAAAAGAGCATATCAAGTTCCTCGTGGCTCCCCAGTTTGTTTGGCACATATGCAATACTTCTCTACTAAGAAGTGAAAAGGGGAAGTAGACAATGAAAAAAATACTTAATACAAGAAACAACTTACCCACTCTCTCTGATTTGCTCTAACAGTTCCCTTGTCTCATTCTGTTGGAAATCTTCATCATTCATCAATACTTTAGCAGTTTTAAGGTCTTCGGACAGATTGCAAGAAATTTGGCCTTTCCAGAGAGAATGAATGCATCGAAGTAACTGAAGATCAAATATATATTAACTATAACAAAAGTAAAGGCGGTCAAGGAAGACTCGCAGGTAAATGAGTTATTATGCTCAAAAAGAGCAACTATGAACTTATAATCTTACAACAACCAAGTGTTTTGTCCCATGCAAATTGCGGCAAGCATACCAACAATCCAAGGCAAAATTTTAGTTTGGCAAAATGTATACCTGCAGCAGCAACGGAAGAAACACGTGTAAAAGGGAGCATATATCTTCAGTAAAATCTTGAGAGCTTCTGCAGAGCTCATCCTCACAAAATTTCACAACATTATAAATCTTCTTCAAGAAATGACCATTTGCAAGTAGGCACGATAAACCAAATCCATTGCAAAGAAATGTTCTTTCCCATTCTGGTCGAGTCCAGATAGTGTTGAGAGGTTTAAGCAGGTAAAGAAGCACACCATTGTACTCACAGTTCCTGTAAACGAATTTGAAGGTAAGGAATCACTCTCAGTACATAGATGGTAGTGAACATTAGACCTACTCATAAATGAAACTTCATACTTGTTGTCTCTCAGGTACAATGCTGACCATTAAATGAGGCTAAAATATGAAAAAACTTATGTCATTCTTTTAACTCTGGTTATGTTGTTTCAATCATTTTTTTTTCTATTGGGTATTGGCAATTCGACCGCAATTATGATCAAATTTAAATCAGTTTCAACATACCTTAAATTTGATGTTATAACAAAAGCATCACACAGAATAATATGTTCTGCAAGGAGTAGACAGCCCTCAACTTGATGGCAAGCAGCCTTTCCATCAGAACCCTGTACCATCAATTAGACACCTTTGGATATAAGTTCAGTAACATACTAATGTATTGGAAGAGGGTACAAAACATGCTTACCAACATCCGTATGTTAACAATATCAGTTAACTTTTCTGAGACAATAATCCTGGTATCAAAATAATATTGATGCTTAGGAGGAACTTGAACCTCTGCACCACCATCATCATTTTCAGATATGTCTATCGACATTAACCTCTGTGATCCCGATAGACGATGAGTAATAAAACAAACAAAGATAAGTTGCTGAAAGGACCAATTATTAAATTGAAAATACATGTGAACGTTACAAAAATTACCTGAACTTCTGCATCAAAAGATAATCCAAGAGTGCACATGGATGATAGATTACTGCTCTTGCTGCTTTCAGTACTGAACTCACCACTACTATCAGGCCTTGTACCTGAGGTGTTACTGCTGCTACTGTGACTGCTTCCATCTGGTGTGACATACTTTGATTTTGTACTCAATATAGAATGTGCGGTGGGCATACAAACATCACCTGGAAAAGAAAGAGATTCCAATCAGTGTTAACTGAGGAAAACTATAGTGTCGATGTATATACCATCTCACCAATCTTAAAACATTTACATGATAAAATAGATCCTAGATGAGGAAGGGGCATCATAAACACAGATGTCCGGCTAAACCAAGATTTGTCCACCTCGAGTACATAAAGCCTCCTAGTATTATATGACATAATAGACAAGCTTTCATTATAAAAAACAATGACAGTGCTCCTATACTTCACCTGTTTCCTCTTCTGCTAGACTTTTCAAGTTGTTTTTTGTAGAAAGCAGAAGCAAACTATTCTCAAGCTTAATTTGTAGCCTAGAATTTGCTGTCTCACTCAAAGATTGATCTTGATCTGGGAATGCAAACTGCCCAACTGTCAAGTTAAGACGATCTGCGCTGCTAAGTTTCTCGCTCCTGTAATTCAGGAGATGCTGCAAAAGGAAAAGGAAAAGGAAATCAAGAAACAAGCAAGTACTGCACTATGATCCTAGATTTCCGGTTACCCCTAAAATTGACTTGTCAGCCTATCTTACGTAGTGCACTGAAATGAGCATCGCAGAACAAAGGAACAATTTAATATTTCAAAGAAACCAGCCATCCTTCCATTTTTTTTTTTTGACAGTCATCTTTCCAAAATCGGAGGCTCAATCTCATCAAGAAAGGATCTCTTCAATCCAATATAATGGAAACACCTTCCCAAGTACGGTTCAAATATTTTGATTGATTTGTAAAGCTAACTTTGCTTCCCTTTTTTCAAGGTCCTCATTGGGCCCTTTGGGTGCTTGTACAGGCTGTGTTCAACCTTCTATTCTAATATATCTACTAGCACAGTACGGGCCTCCCTACTGTATTTTCCTAAAAAAAAAAAATAAGAATCCCAGGGGACATGTTTAAAGCCATAAACAAGCTCGTCACCTTGCAGTCGTCTTTGATTATAAAATAACAACAAAAACTACGCATCAACAAATAAAACTTCAAGAAAAAACCATGTATGACAAAAGAATTAACAAATTTATATGGGTATAATCCATTAGAAGAGCATTTGAATGCAATGTGTCAGTTGGTGACTTGGGCGTCAGTACACCAGTTTGTTATCTTTTGATGCCTGAACCGACCAGCCGACTTGACTTGAAAACGTAGAGCATGTGTATGTATTCCAATCTTACACAACCACTGGCATCAATCTTTAGTAACCCACGAGGACAGGTTATTCATTCCCTCATCACAACTGATACTAATGTGCGGGTGCAACTTAACTAACATCAGCAATATTTGATGAAGCAATGCAGGAAGAATAAATTATTCAGAAAGACCTCAATCATTTTAGCTCCATGACACTGGACCTCAGGCGGTAAGTCGTCGCCGCGCAGCATAAGTGACGCCCTCACCAACAAACCAATATACCTTTCCTCGTCATCTTTTGTCTGTTCCACAGTAATTGAAAATCACTAGTGGACAATAATAACAGTTTCCATATGAATAAAGAGAATAAAAAGGAGCACAGTCAAACAATATGATCTACCACGAACTGCATATTAAAGATGAGGCCAATGAACTAGCACAAATCCTCAGGACACATGAACAAAATTAAGTAAAGACTAGAACTGGAAGCAAAACACAAGTGGTGCGTGTCACAAAACCAATAGGCTCCAGTTTTTTTGTTCGGCTTCTCTATTTCATAAAAATCTTTATAAATGAGCTTGACATCGGTTCCATCCACAAATTCACAGTTGATGCAAGGATGTTAAAAACTAGAACCGTGCAAATATACCTGTGGATCGAGGCAGGTTGCGGCAGGGACACACTCCACTTGGGAGGTTTCGGCAGGGGCACACTCCACTTGGGCCATCGACACCGTTCTAGAACAGCACCCGTACTAAAGAAGAACCTAATCAAACAACGGAGGGGTGGATCAGATTAGCAGGACGCAACGCAGCACACACATCCACCAAGAACCAACAATTAAGGAAAGAAGGGGGCGGTCTGGTTCGATCGAAAGCAAAACGAACTATTAGAGCAGCGGAAATCGGAATTCGTCCAAAAGAAGAACAAATTTGACCTACCAATTCAAGAAGGAATCAACTGTCGCCGATCCCCCGCTAGACCAAAAAAAAGCGGAGCGGCGCTGCGCCGGCGGCAGGCGGAGTGTCCCGCGGGAGGGAACGGCGGCGTTGTACCCGTCGAGCGAGCGTCTTCACGACCTCGGCCCCTCGGCTCCGGGACCTAGGTCATGAACTCTTCCAACTGGGAACAGATCAATTTTTAATTTCAGTCCTCGGTGCCAAATTTTCTATTCCAGTTTTCTTCCCCAAAACCCCCTTAATGTGTAGTACATTGCAACATGAATAAGATAAAACTCTGAATTTGTGATTCATGCGAGGGTAACTTTATTCCACTTAAGCGGCGAGGGTAACTTTATTATTCCACATTTTTACCACTATGGCACGATGACGCGGCATTTCGAATGGCCAGTGGTTCATTTCACAAAGAAAAAACAGAATGGCTAATGTGGTTCGGTGGAAAAAAATATTGGGCGGTAAATTTTCAATATTTATGAAAATTAATGTTATGGGTTTTAGATGTTTGTGGTTTAGGATGTCACAACCAGTAAATTGTTGATGCGACGTTCCATCATGTTTTTGGACCTCGCATGGCCGTGAACAATCAGGCTATAGACGGGTTTTTTATACCTGATTTATATTAAGAGAAACCAGACGCGATACAAAGGAAAAAAATTACAATCAAATTTGACGAAGTCTTCTCCTCCACCTCAGCCATTGTAATGATGAAGATCTGAACAAACCCCAATGGCACATAGGCTTTTGAAGACTGCAGTATTCGTCCGTCCCGGAGAACGGATCTTTGCAAACACATAAGAAACATCGGAGGGGCTGTGCCTCGAGTCTGATCCAAATCTGTTTCCACGCCGCCAACCGGTCGACACAAACATATCTCTCACAAGCCCTTCACCAGTGCCGGATGGAACACCGCTGAGACAAAGAGAGGGCCAGAGTACCAATATTCCAAATAGAACCGTCATCACCTTGTCTAGACGACGACGCCATCGACACCGAACCCATATCCCATCCATCCTCATAAGAAACCACAAGAACAGGATGAATAGGGAACTAACACCAGACAAATTGTTATCCCCACCTCGATTGTCGAAGAAAAGAGACAAAAACTATACTCAAACTACTGGATATACTTAAAGGGAAGGATCCTCACTCTCTCTTCTCATCGGTAGCTGACTGGAGAGGAAGAGGGAGGGGGATCAGAGAACGGCGGCTGCTAGGGCTTGCTAAGGCGTATTATTTCATCGTTGATATGGAAAAAGCCATGTCCAAATTAATTAACCAAGGCGATAATGGCCACAAAGCCTATGGGCACATGCAACTTCGAAAAAATCAGGCCACTTTGGCTTCGAGTAATTGTGTTTTTATCGTAATTGTACACTTATTTTTAAAACTTGTGATTTACACCGTTTGCTCAAATGTTAGATGTATATTAGATACAACTAAAAATGAGTAAAGTGGAAAAAACAACAGATTCTCTCTTTAGAGCTAACCAAGACTAGGGCAATGGGGTTACAACAGGCAACTTGCGCGTGGCTACCAGTGGGTTCTCTCTTTAGAGGTCGTTTGATTTAGCTCCACATTCGACTCCGCGTTGTTAACAGCTCCTAGGTGCTTCGAAGCCAATCCTTTTGGCTCCACTTTTTTTGCGACATCGTTGCTAAGCTCGTAGCATGCCTATGACACAATAGTTCCGACTTCAACAAAACCGCCGCAAACCGCCATGGACTTCAGTTTCAAGCCTGTGAGGAAGTGAGAGCAAACCGCCATGGACATCGTTGCTAAGCTCGTAGCATGCCTATGACACAATAGTTCCGACTTCAACAAACCGCCGCACCGCCATGGACTTCAGTTTCAAACGTATATATGCTCCACACCATGCCATGTGGACAGACACAGACGGAGTGAGAGCTCAAGACAATGCCTAGTGCAATGAAATTATGCATTGGGATCGGCCTTAATAGCCCAAAAATTAGGTTCAAGCAGCCAGAGATCTGCAACAGTGTGGTAGTTGAAGCCGAGGACTAGGAATTAGGATATGCGCATTTCCTCAAATGGGCACCAAGGCTCTGACCAGATGTTTGTATTTCCTCCGGAAATACGAAAGGTGCAGTGGTTAGAAGTAAGATGCGGTGATTTCATGCTAGAATATTCCTGCGCTGGCAAAGCAAGCACGCACGAGCTGGGCCACGCGGCCGCACGCTCGCGACATTTGAACTCGCTGTGCTCCGTCAGCTATCGATAGAAAATCTAGTCTTCTCTCGACTGCTCCACCCAAGCCATTGCAAACTCCGTATTCTCTCTCACCGAGCAGTGCACAACACATGCACAACACCGGCCTCATCCCGGCGCCCACCATCCTTCTTCAATCTTCATCAGCCATCTCTCTCTCTCTCTATGTGGCACTTACTTCCGCTCACCAAACCATAACACAACAATCCAGTGAACTCCTGGCTGGGCACCTCCATTACTTTCTCTACCTGATGCTCTACTATCGTGGACCTTGTGCACGCCCCCTTTCCTGCAATGGAGCTTGGCCAGAACTGGCGGTCGGGAATTAATCTTGCAGCTAGGGACCCTCTCCCTCCTCCGACGAGCTCCGCGGCCTGCGCGGGCGATGCGGGGCGGCACGAAGCTGCGCGTCCTTCGCGGCGGCGCCAAGAGCGTCTTGGCGAGCGGCGGCGGCGGATTGGGTCCTTCCTTTTGGTCTTCCGTTGGAGACGAGGGTGTTTTGGAATCCTATTTTCACTCTGTTCGATACCTATTTGATGATTTGGATACTTCCTTTCCTTGGAGATAGTCTTACCATGGGGGCATGGTCGAGGATGGCGAGGAGGCTGCAGGCCCGTCGCCGTTGTCTTCGTGGTGGGCCCTATCCCGTCGATGCGGCCGAACCTGGTAGCAGAGAATTCAGGCCCACCCTGCGGCGTCGGCTGCAATGCCCGCCTCGCTGAGGAGTGTGGGAGCGACGCGTGGCTCCGGCGGATGGCCACGACGTACGGGAGCAACGATCGAGTCAGTGTTGGAGGTATTCCAATCACATCGATCTTCACATGACTTTATTTTAGACACAGTGTCTCAATAGAAAGACAATAATTGCATATTTCAGATTAGGTGTATCAATAGAAGGATAGAGTGAAACTTTAAGTTAGAAAGGCTGCCAACAGAGTTCCTCGTTACATCCATTTGAGCGTTGGCTGGCAATATTTTATAGAGGTATAAAGTCCATTATAAACCTTAGAACTATTGCTTTCATCCAGTTTTCAATCTCAAACTAGCTTCTTCTTCTTTTTTTTGAGCAAAAATCTCAAACTAGCTAGAATGCAAGAACACAAACACCCTCTAACATCATCTTAGACTGACTCCAACCCGCATGACCCAAATCCAACATCAAAACACATGAAAGGGTCTGGCGGATCCTGAAAGGGCACCACCGAAAAATGCTCATCTCCAACGGAAGTCCCATACCCAGTCCCAAATCCCTCTTCGCCGCCGCCAGATCCTTCTTCTCCGGCAGGATCCCCTTCCTTTCCGCCTCTCGCCGCGACCCTGCGAGCCCGCCGCCCCTGCCGCGCGACCCCGCGGGCCCGCCGCGACCGCAACGGCGTCCACAGGCCCGCGCCGCCGCCTCGCCAGGGAAGAGGCGGAGGGGGCCACCGCGACAGGGAAGAGGCGGAGGAGGCCGCCGCGCGCCAGGAAAAGAGCGGACGGGCTGCGCGACGGCCTCGCGGTGCTGCAGCGCGAGGCGAGTGCGCCGGTGCGCGCGGCGTCCTTGGTGCGGAGGCGGGGAGCTGGAGGCGCGGCGGGGAAGAAGAGACCCAAATGAAGACCTCCATGGCCGCTGCCTCCAAGACACGACAAGTGGCAGCCATGGCTGCTCATGGAGAGCTCGATTGGGAGAGGGAGGTGGAGCTCGATTGGGAGAGGGAGGTGGAGCTCGATGGCGCGCGGCAGGAGCGTCGCAGCGGCGGGCGGCTTGCGTCGCGCGCGCGTGGCAGGAGCGGCGCGGCGGCTCGTGGCGCGTGCGGCGGGGGATGCGGCTGCGACGGCGACGACATGGCGGCGGCGCGAGAGGAGAGCAGAAGGGGCACGGCGGCGGGGAGCACGGACGACGAGTCGGCATGCGGCGGGGGAAAAGGCGAGGCGGCGCGGCGCCCAGAGAGAGGCGACGAGCGGGTGCTCCGCCGTGTGGGGGAGAGAGGGAGCGCTGGGTCGCGCGGCTGCGTGCTCCTTTTTTGCGGCGCGCGTCGCCCCACCCGGAAAATGGGTATAGCGTTTAGGTACTCGGTTGGAGACTGGTTTTAGAGGTTTTAAGACCCATTTGAAGTTTGGGTCACCATATGGGTATATGGCGTTGGAGTCAGTCTTAGTGATGTTTCTCGACAACGTCTACAACTGTTTTTAAATAACCAACAATATATATACATGCAAGCCCATCAGGTTGCCGGGCCTCAATCTAGTCACAAACAATCAATTTATATGCTCACATGAATTATATAAATTCATGCCAAGAATCTCTATGTTGTCTCAATGAAAAAACAAAACTATCTTATGCATGAATTTCTTTTTTGAAACGTTATACACGATTTTTTTTAGTATCAAAATGTAGGTTGTGGGATATGGCAGCAACAAACACAGTAGTATACCACATACGAGTTTATGACCTGTATGTATCTCTGGCACGTTCTCCACATATAAGATTGCAAGATGGCATCATTTGTAAATGACGGGTTGACGTTTCACATAAAAATAGTGCTAACTGAGATCAGGTCCCCATCCCAGGTTAACGTCTGTCTGTAGCCTTGGAAACAAACAGAAACATATGTAAGGATACCGAGCTGGTCGAAAATTTAAACATTCTGTATGTGTACTCTGACACCCAAGCAATGCCTGACATATCTCTTCGCCAAGGAGAAATAAAATAAGAGATTACCAACGATGAAAAAAACCAAAGCTACACTTAACTAACAACTACTTTTGCCCATGAGAGAGAATATTTACTGTACATGACCATAGTGAGGGAATATCTGTTGGCTTAATCTCAACAAATCAGTTGTCCCTCCAACAAAGCTTCTTTACGGGGAAAAGATTAGATGCTTCAAGAACAGAGATTGCTTTCCAAAATCTCGAGCCCCTGACAGCATCACCCAACACAAATTAAGCAGTTGTTACGCCAACTGTCACCATAAGAGGAATCATGTCTCAGTTTAACTGCTTCATTAACAACTATAAATGAGAATATCAGGAAAAAATAGAACACAGACTAAAAATTCCCTATATTATTCACGACAAGAAAATATTTAGAACAATAACTAAGAATGAAAATATCATTCTAAGACAAGAAAAAAATTAAACAATTTGCTCTGCAGTTACACTGCAGCATGCCAAGATTTTTCATCTGAGTCTATGTGCATTCCAAAGGAGGTGTCATTTTCCTACACCAAGCAAGTACAACCATTCTAGTATTGCTAAACCCTCTCATAAAGGCTAAGGCAAGGCAGATAAAGGTATGTTCTGGAACAATTAGTCCAAACATATTTTAAAGAATATGTAGTTTACTATCAAAATTGACATTGTGCTTGTGCTTTAACATCCTCCTGTACAAAGCAATGACACTTCCATATACATGGAGGAACCCAAACCCCAAAATTAGACTGTTTTGATGGGCAGGGTTGATTTAGGTAGAATCACAACAAAAAAGTTGAATCCACCCTTGTTATAATACTCAAATGTTCTTGTGTAAAATAGTATAAAAAATTGTTGAACAGGCAATTCATCCTTGTTATCTAACTCAATTGTTCTTGTGTGAAATGGGACAAACAATTCTTGACTAGTAACGACATATCATACATTACCAAGTCTGAGTCATATGTTCCTGGGAGAGAAGGGTAATGATGGCTCATGGATGAACTAGGTCCGGATGACTAGCAGCCCAACGCTAAGGTATTGATGATAGAGTAGAGAAACAACAGAAGAAAATACAAACAGTGTGTGAGTTAAAGTCCGTTCTGCATGCAACCAAAACCAGTCTGAATCTGAACAATATAACTAACGAAACTATCGATGCTATATCCCATAGGGCTAATAAATAAGCCCAACAATTCATGTTCATAATAACTTCTCAAAAACTCCTGATCTATTTTTCCTATACGGGCCACGAAAAGTATAGATGACAAGCTAAGTGGGATCCATTGCAGTTGTGAAGACAATAAAAAAATAACTGAAGCTAACCTTCTGACATTAGTCTGGTCTCTGTGGGTGCAACCAACTATCAGATGAAAACCATGCCACGCGCTTTCCCTGGAATTAACTAGATTTATCCTAAAAGAGAACTGGGTCAGTATATAAAATACATAAGAGGACTACTATATAAACAAATTAAAGGTAACAAAATGAAATAATCAACGGACATATATCATGCTTATCAATAATGACCAACTGAATGGATATCTCAACCATTTCCAACCTTAGTAACCTCAAAACTGAAGAACTTCATCAGTAGTTAAGTCCCAAAGCTGTAGCAAACTTCTGACAATTAAGGAATAGAAATGACCAAGCTTTGCGTATCTCATGTTCCAAATCTGTTTCTTCATTACTGTATTTGAACTGCCGAACTGATATTTTTTTTGTATCCTGCAATATGACACAGATGAAATTATGTACCTAAAACCATACAGTGAAAATGTGAAAAATCAGTAATGTAAAGAATATTTGAAGAGTCCAAGAGATCAAACCTTGGTCAAGTATTTGTCCTCATGCTCAATCAAACTACGAATATGCCACACAAATTTTCTGAATGTGTTTTCAGTTGGCAAATTTTTACCAAGTTCTGTAATTCTTTTGCTTATCCAGGAAGGAATAGCTGATGTCCACTCAACATCACTAGAAGTAGACTCTTGAATACCAATTCTTTAGCTTCATCAGAAGAGTTGCAATGCAGCTGCTCCGTGGCACTGATATCATCATCATTCACAGCTTTGCAATGAAGTTTGAGTTCGGGAATATTGTTAGGAAGCTGGGCTGTCTCCTCACAATGCGTCAAAATATATGTACTCAAAGACAACACATTCTGAAACTTCTTTCGAACTGTGAGCAGAGCCGAGTGTTTCAGAATATCCATTCTGCAAATGAAACAAAAATAGTTACAATTTTGAATGTAAGTATGAATATCCATTCTGCAAATGAAACATAAATAGTTACAATTTTGAATGTAAGTAAGGTACGCACTATTATTTTTCTGTGTATCTGTGCAAGACCTATATAGAAAATTTCAGTGCTTACCTGAACGGTTTTAAATGGTGCGTAAAAGCTATATGGCGCCCAACCATGCAGTTTTAGAGCCTAGTCAAACATGTAAACAGTCGACCAGTATAAAGGGTCAAAAAGGGACGCTATTTACATAGCTTAACATGGTGTTCTGGCCGACTAAGAGCCGTTGGAGATGGGCGAAAGAGAGGGAGCAAAGGAGCAGTAGATTTGGCAGATGAGCAAGAGATTTGGAGGGTCGGGCAATGAAATTTGGTGGCAGTATATATGGAGTTGGAGATTTGGCGGGTCATATTCCAATTATTTTCTCGAGTCGAGCTGCCTTCTTTTCTCCAGCAAATGCTATTTTCCCTCCTTGCTCTGCTGCTGGCAACAGCCTGCTCCTCTCGGCTCCCAATGCCGTGCCACGCAGCTCCAAGCATTGAATTTGTGATTGTTGCTGAAGTGCTGCTTAGCTCTGGTCTGATCTGTACGTCAGCAATGCTTAGCTTTTTTTATTCAGTCATTTATTTCTAATCTAGTCAAACATTTAAACAGTTGACCTGTATAAAGGGTCAAAAAGAGTGGGGCCTATGGACAAGTTCACAATGCCTCCTGACCCTAATTCTTTGGGCAGCACAAAGAAGATTTCAGCAAAAACATCAACCAGCATATAATGAAACATAGGCTTCATAGGTTGCTCTGTAAATTTGTAATTGCACATTTGTCCTCGTTTTTTTTTCAGTTAGGCAGGTTTCTCCTGCCTTTTGGAAACATTTACATGCCGTATACAGTATAACACTAAAAGTGGTCTCACCGCACATTTAGCGTCTATTCCACGTTTCTCAGGTGCATAAGAATGTCAAGGGCAGGGGTGTTGGTGATGGGAATATGGCGAAGGTAGTACTTGAAACTGGTTGTAGGACGCGGCCCTGGACCTCACCGGTGCGGAGGAGCCGTGATGGCACCACAACAAGAAGGCAGAGATAGAAGGGAGGAAGATAGGCCAAACTTCTATCTTAATTCTCAATCTGTTGCCGACTCCAGATTATATCGACCAGAGCCGGCCCTAACAAACTCAATCCAAGTTCAATCGAAAACAAACTCTTAACAAACTTATCTCTAATGCAAACTAAAAAAGAATCCAAACTAACTACTACTCGGTGTGGTGACCTTCCCGGTCTCCCTTCGCCTAGAATACTGAAGTCCTCACATGACAAAGAAATGAAATTTCACAAGGGGAACAAATACATACCCTTTCAAAGAACCATTTTTCAAGTTTTTGCAAAGATCATCAATTTCTGGACTTAACGACCCATGATTCTCAGCTGTCCTCCTCAGCATAGATCCGAGTTTCACCCAATCGTTATCTTTGCCTTTTTGATTGCCTAAATGTTATGAGAGATTACATTAGAAAAGCATATCATTAAGCTTATTATCTTTTATAAGATAATGTACCTTTTTCCAAAACATGAAAATCAAACAACATTGCCCTAGCCCCAGTGTTTTCCTTCACAATTGCAATGTTCCTGCCACTTAGCCTGGGGCAGTAGAAGCCACAATCATGCAATTTCAACAAAGCCGGGACCACACATCTGAAACAACACAAGCACATAAGTAGCTCAACTCCAGAAGTGATTAATGGGATATGAATAAAAGTAGGGAAGAACATATACCCTATGATCATGATGACTTCCTCAGTAAACCTTCCCAATTTCATAGTCCGCTCACAATTCTTCTCCATGTATGCAGCAAATGTTCCATCGAAACGAGATAAGGCTAGAAAGATATATTCTGTATGTTCTTCCAACCGGGACTCGTAACCAAGACTCCTGATGATAAAAGGATGGCTGAGTAGATTAAGTTTATCATGTAACTTTTCAACATCTTCTTTCTGATATTCATCGAACACTAATATTGTTGCCTCGACAAAATGTGTGGCATCGTCGCCAGATTTGACTCCACGTTGTAGTGAAAAAAGGGATTCCTAGAAGACCCTGTCTTCTTAGCCTTGCCATCTGTTATGGTTATTTCTACTGTTCCGAAAACCTGTGAACAAGAAGTTATATTGACTTCATTGAAAAGTAAAGTAAGAGAAACCAATTTATCAGTGGCACATTTTCTTGTACCAGCGTAGAAGCCACAATTAACTAACATTACTACTCTTTGTATTTTATTATTGAAGTTGATTAGTTAAAATTAACTAGCCAACTTTAAGAATATAAAACCGGAAGAAGTAACTATGTTTCTTAAATGATAACCTATAAAAGCTAAATTAATTAACTTGACATACAGTCTTTCTCAATTTGAATGACAAACAATAAAAAAAGAAAAGGTGTTCTGTAGCAATAGAGATAAATACCTTTCCTATCGATCGATGAGTATTGTGCATTTGAAATAAAGGATTCTTGGTCTTGGATTCTTCACCTGATTGCTTCATTTCAGAATTCAGCTCCATCCTTCAAATTAAAAATCAGAAATATTAATCGAAATGAAATTTTCATCAAATGTACATGATCAGCAATATAGTCCCCAAAAGAAGGAAAAGCACTAGAAAATCGCGCAATATACTATGCAGGAGTAGTTGGTGACAACTTTTGCCAAGGCAAAAAAGAAAATCAAGGTGCAGTTGTAATCCTTGTAAAAAAGGGTGCAATCATAATAAGAAATTACATTGTATACCTACAATTATTGTCGACAAACATCTGAATATAAAAAAATACTACAACAGTTTTAATTCATGCTGGAGATAAGGCCAATGTTAAAAAAAATTGTTAGTGCATCTAGAGCTCCAATTCTAACCTTAATTATAATTTCAATTCGAGTAAGGATACACATGTCCGGCCATGTTCTAATGGCCAATCATAACACATGATTATTGTTTTATTTTCTTCATGCAGTAGCAAGTTTCTGCCCGGTTGTACACTAGTAGTAAGGATTTAAGATCTGGTTGTAATGTCCATATCTTTAGCTCGAGATGTTAATCGTAGGAACTGGAGATAATTGGTATGAATTCAGCACTCGCATACCCTAACTCCACAGGTATGAACAAAGACTTCTTTGCAAGTGCGTTGCTCCGGATGTCCAAAAGAAAAAACAATTGAAAAGTTAATATACGTTAAACATGTTGAGTATTAGCTGGTTAGATATAAATGAAACATTCTTTTTGCTGTGAAAGGGATAGCTTCCGATAATGCACCTTGATTATATTTACCGTATGTAAAAAAGCGAGTTGGTGGTGGACTGGTGATCATGGTCGTCGGTGGTGCGTCCATTCAGTCTCCCCGCGCCGACAGGTGGGCCACCCACATCAACCCTGCCCGTGCTCTCCGTCCCTCACCCTTGTTGAAAAAAAAATTAACCCATCGCAGGTCCGCGCGGTGGAGCACTTGCCGTGTCCAGGCCGTGGCGTGGTGCTGCTTCTTTGCCACACTGCCACCTCTCCCGATCTTGGCCTTCACAAGGTTGAAACAGTCCTAGTCGCCGCAGTTAACGGTGCTTGACGCGGGAGATGCAGCCGGAAGTCTCGAGAAGGTACGATGCTCTACGCCCAACCCACCCCCCTTCTCCCCACACCACACCCTCCCGCTGCTTGGATTCAATTTTTAGACATTGAAATTTCAAATCCAGTGGGGCCTGAAACCAATCTTGGTCATGACCTCTCAGCAGCACAAAAGGTCACTCATTGGAGCTGGGAAGATGGGATTCATTCTCCTGCGTCCTCTCATCCCATTCGTCAAAAGCTATGACGGGCTCTCTCCTCAAGCTTGCTGAGTACGTAATTGAATTCTGAAGAATGAAGTATTGTGACTTTCTCACACGCTATTTCAGTGTTTTTCTTTTTTCAAACATCATGTTTTCTAACTTCGTAGATTGACAGTCTGTTTTGTACATCAATGGAATTCTGACATTGATTCATTGAATGAAAAATATCACCAAGTCAAGCATGCATATTGTTCTGCCGTGCTGTTATCGATACTTTAGTACTTTCTATTGCATTCTGAGTTGAAAAAAATGTTATAAGAATCGTCAGGTGAAGGTTTCCGAAAATACAGCATACAAAGAAATTTTATACATTTGTATGTCTTTCTTACAAATTTGTTGGGCATGACTGGACGAATTGGCAAAGTGAGCATCCTGTTTTAGTATAAAGGAATAAATCTCCTCTTTTGGTATACAGAAATAAAGAAAAGTGGAGTTAAATTATCACTTAGTTAAATTTATTTTTCTGTGAAAGAACTTACCAAAGGATTTACTAGGAAAACATTATTGAACTTGATAACACTATTTCCTTTTAAGACAGTCTATTGTTATAACGAGCCTCTGATCATATAGGATCATGATTAGTCATGACATAGCAAAGCCATTGTCAAATGTGATATGCTAGAAAGAACATATTTTGGAGCATTTGGAGTGGGAGCTACTAATGAAGTCAACATGTAACCAATAAACGAGAACATTGAATTATCTGTTGTGCACACTCTATGGTCATTTGAAGTTGAGGCACATTCGTCGAAATGTGAGTCATCAATTTTAGGGAGAGTCAGACCTAATGCTATGGATGGGTACTTGTTCAAATGTTATCTTAAGTGACCTAATAGTACCACTATGAATTCTAGAAGGTTTTCTGGCAAAGCATCTCTCTGTACATGTGTGGTGCTATGTGAAAAGAGTTTGAACTGATACCCATTGTTTTTGTGAGTGCTACTAGGAGACATATAGTAGCAGCTCCTAGGAATTATTCTGTGAATTTGTTCTGAAAGGGTGTACAACAATAGCTATACATTCCTGTAGTACTGCAAATCGACTATCAACTGATGCATGATCAAAATTCTTTCTTAGAAGAACTAATCATTGCTACTGAAATTAGTGTTTTGTTCAGGTTTAAGTGGGAAGCTTCTTCTACACCGAAGGAACTTTATTGTGAGCTAGAGAGAGCAATTTATTGTGAGGTTTTGTATTTCACTGTTAGCCGTGACCTATGAAGATGTATTTTATTTTAAACCTCATTGACAAATGCTCATGTTTGATCAATTGTATCTGAACCAACATTGCTTATACAACTAATTCACTGGCATGGTCAGCTAAAATCCACCTGAAGTGTAATTGATCACCATTCATTTCTTCGACAGGTGTTTTGTAACATCATTTTTCATTCATTGTTAGATTTATCAACCTTTTGATGCATATTTATGTCTATGTGAGCATACTTTGGCATTGTAGTCTATTCTCATTTTTTGCCTATGCAACTATCCAAGATTGATGACCTGATGTCATCGGTTTGTGGTTGGAAGCTTTTTCTTTTTAAGATGTGAGCTTCGTGCCATTTGGATTGAAATAGTTTTGACTAGATTAGGTAGTGCATGTGCTAAAGGAATAAGATACACAGTCTGAGCAATAAGTAATAGATGTATAGTGAAGATATCTACATCAGGTTTTTTTTTTTCTGGTGATACGATTTTGTTTGTCCGTGGCAGCGCATGAGCATCCGATTATAGAAATCATAAACAGCACTTTCCTTAGTCACTACCAAAGACATCACTGATCTTTATCAATCTATTCAGACAAGCAAATAAAACCATCCCATCCAGATGCAGTAAAATATAATGCAAGAGGAAAACTAGAATTCACTGGACGCATTTCCATTGTGGAGCATACCGCGGGTGAAGCGCCGTTTGGATTGCCGAGTTGCAGGTCGCCACACCGCTCCGCATGTCGGCACGATGCTGTATCCGCCAAAAAACCAATTCATCAAGGTGCAGCCATTCACATGATCAGAAATATGAACTGCCACTGATGTGTAACAATATAAACAAACTCAATATTTAGAAGCCTTGCACGCACTGTGGGCAACACAGTGCACTCATCACCATATGTTAGCATTGCAATTGGATAAAGGGTTTCTTGACATCAATAAGAAAGCATGAAGGAACACAACTTGGCTGCTTGTTGCATGCGTGGAGTCAGATGAACATGGCGGGTCTGGATCGGTGAAGGCACGATCTGTACTTGGATGGATCGGAGGAAGAAACAGATCGGCTGCTTATTTAAGGATAAAACAAGAACATGTATTAGGAGCGCTTGCATGTGCTTTTCCCTGACGCCCAGCTACGTTATTTGCGATGAGGAAGACAAGTTGCTAGATTGATAGGGATCCTCTCTGCGCCGATCTACCGTGATCGGGTTTGACGAGAACTGTGTCTAACTCCCACAAAGATACTGGAGAGACCAAAAACTTACCGATGGAATGTTCGGCGATTCGAAGCAGATTGCGGGTGGAGTTTGAGGAGAGGTACGGCGACGAACACGTCGACGAGGAGTGAGGCGCAGCTGCGCTGGAGCCGTCCCTGAGGAGGGGCCGACGGGGAGAGAGGCGCGGCTGCGCGGGCGCCGCCGCGGAGGAGGTCGACGGGGAGGGAGGCGCGGCTGCGCGGGCGCCGCCGCGGAGGAGGTAGACGGGGAGCGCGGCGCGGCTGGGCGGGCGCCGTCCCTGAGGAGGGGCCGACGGGGAGGGAGGCGCGGCTGCGCGGGCGCCGCCGCGGAGGAGGTCGACGGGGAGGGAGGCGCCGCTGCGCGGGCGCCGCCGCGGAGGAGGTAGACGGGGAGCGCGGCGCGGCTGGGCGGGCGCCGTCGCGGAGGAGTCGACGGGGAGGGAGGCGCGGCTGCGCGGGCGCCGCAGGGGAGGAGGTCGACGGGGAGGGCGGCGCCGCTGTGCGGGCGATGCCGCGGAGGAGGTCGACGGAGGAGACGGCGCAGCTGCGCCCGCGCAGTTCCACGAGGAGGGCGGCCGGCGACTTGTTTCAGCACGGAGGAGGCGAGGGAGCGCCGCCACCCGTCGGCCCGTCGACGTGGCTGGTGGGTCCCGCTCTGTTGGTGAAAAGTGATCTTGTGGACTGGTCCCTACTCCGAAATTCCTCTCTCGTGGGCTCGGTCCTGGGTAGACCACTCTCTGTCTTTTCATTGACGGTGCGGGTCCAGCTGTAATATTCTCCCGGAATATTCTGTGATTTATTCCCTCTGTTTGCTCCAAAAAAAATTATTCCCTCTGTTTTCTAATCATTCATTTCAATCTCCTTTATCTTTGGAGAAATCCTAGTAAATCCTTTTTACCTCCTAAAATTATGAATCCAATTGCAATAATTTTGTCTCATCAATCTCTGCATCATGGTGCAGATGGATTCCTTTTCTAGTGGAAATTTGTAACATATCCTTTTCTAATGAAATGTTATTGAGCATATATGCATCCTCATCATGTGCACGGGTTTAGCATTTGCATTGCATGACCATGAACTGGTACTTCGAATTTGAATTCAAATTTGAACAAAATTCATGCAATATGGTGAAACTCGAAATTTTTGCATACAACTTGGCACCAAACTAAAATTCTGGAACAACTACATGAGGAATCATGAATTTACATGATTTTTGCAGAATGTTCGGAAGTCAAATCGATGCTCTAAAAATCCAAGTAATGCTTGAAATCTGTCAACTTTGAGGAATTTTATTTTAATTTCTACAACACCTTTTCGAGTTTTTGTTATTCAAATGAGTTCTCCTATGCTTGGACTTCCACCACAAAAATCGGTGTTAAATTTGGAGGCTTTTTAGATGGTTTAATCAAGTGTCAAAGAGGAGGAAAGTGAGGCGTTGGAAATTCTGGAAAAAGAGAAAAGGCCGCGACCCCACCTGTCATTCTCTGTCTTCTCTCCTTCAACCTCCAGACAACGCTCAAAACTTCGCTGCCACGTGGCCATGGCATGGTCAGCACAACCAACAGCCGTCTCACGTCGTGAGGACCTCCAAGCCGCTCCATTTCACTGCCCCAAGGCTCCACCGTCGATGCCGTCGAGTTTTCCGTTGGGAGAAGCTCCAAAACCAGCCACCTCTCTCTCCATTCTCTCTCTCCCTCATTGCAATCTTTTCCCCATCGAGCTAGCACGCTCTAAGGCGATTCTCGTCGCCTCCGCCCGCGGGAATCGAAGAAGGCCACCCCAAGCTTCCTCGCAAACTTCCTCGCCGGCACTTTTGTTTCTTGGTCTGAGACATTCAGGTCCGGACAAGTCCGTCCAATCCTGGACAAGTCTGAAATTGACTTGCCAAGTTTCTGGGTCTGTAAAAAAACCTGGACAAGTCCGGATTATCCCGAAGCCGGACAAGTCCGCAACCATTCGGACGAGTCCGACCTGCACTGACCCAGTTTTGCTGCCAACTTCCGAAATTCATAGAAAAAACATCCGAGCTCCTAAAATAGTGAAACTTGTTGCATTAGCTTCGTATGGAAGTTTTATATCAAGAAAAAATAACAAAATTCATGTGTTTACCTACTGTAATATAATTAATAATTTACTTTTGATCACTGTCTATAATTGGGCAGACTGCACTTAAACATTTATAACCGGAGCAATTCAAATCCAATGGCAATGATTCTTTTGTGTTGCAATCATAGCTCATGGCACTTCATGTATGCTAAGTTTCATGACATTTGTACTTCATTTCATCATCAGTTCATGTCATTCATCCAATGCATTGTGATGTGTATAGAAACTGAGCAACGGAAGGGTGACGCGGGTCCTTTTGATGTTGAAGCTGCACCTGGGAACGTGAGCGAGAATACTGCAACTCAAGGAAAGCATCGTTGCATATCTCAAACTGTTTTGGATGTGTCTAATTGAATGTGTTCGAGTTAATTGATCTATTGCATTAGTTGGGCACTAAGCAAAATCAGCATTTCCTTCCTTGCTTATAGAATTACCTTTTCCTTGTCGATAAGTCGGGTAAGTCCAGAGGTTGGGATATTCGGTATTGCTTAGTAATGCTTTAACATTTTACGGTAGAAGTCGAATGGTGGAAGGTCACCAACATTCCATATAGGTGGTTACACGGATACTTGACCATACTATGTTGAGATTGAATTGGAAGTTATGAAATAGCTAGCGGGAAATACTTGATAGTTTGTCCATAATCCATGGCACTTTTTCGTACATACCACATGCTGAGATATGCATAGGCAAGCCTTCTTCCTCATTTAGCTGCGGCCATTTGGCTTGCGAGTTCGAAGGTGTATGACCGCCGAGGGCCTAGTGCGACCAGCTCACCTTGACCGAATGTCTGGTAATTGGTCGGGGCGTATGCGGGAGAGATTGTCACAATGAATTGCTCCTTATGACCGATGGGTCGTATGGGCGGTGGTCTTTGTGGCGTGTGGGTAAAGGTGTACGACCCCTGCAGGGTGTTAAAATCAATTCGAATTGCCGCGATCTCGGTTATGATCACGCCTTGATGCGTCAACATTCATCATGATTAACATCCCTAGTATGTGGTTCGTTGAGATTAAGATATGAGCAACTATAATTTTCTTACTTGTATGATTTATGAAGGTGTTGCCCATTAGCTTCACCTAGGTTAAATAGGTTGCTAATTATTCCTTTAAGATTATTTGTTGGCTTTATGCAAAATGCCAACCTATTTGCTTTATCCTTGTCCAATGCCAAATGCATCTTCCATTTGCTGAGAGCATTATGACTCTCTGTGTAAGTATTGCTGAGTATCTCTGTACTCACGATGTTATTTTTGATGAGTTTTGCAGGTGAGGATGAATACGTTTTCGGCTATTTCTTTCCCGCTACCGATGGGGGTGATGTGCAGGAATAGTTGGTGGTTGTTTCTGTGACTCGGATGGTGCTCGTAGGTGGAGCATCGTCAATCTTTTGTTTATAATTCCGCTGTGTAAGCTCTTAAACAAGGACCAAACCTTTATAAACAATGTCCTTGTTTCATGCTAAGCTTGTCGTATACTTAGCATTTGAGCTGAAAACTCCTTTTTGTTGTAAAATATGGAGATAAAAGACTTATAAGGTAATGTAATATATTTGCTCTCTCTTTGAGCTCTTGTGATGACGATGGCTACAAATGTGGCTTAGCGGTGTGCATATTGATCTTGGACGTTGAGATGCATGCCGGGGAATACCAAAATTATACATGTGGAGATCGAATAATATTTTGTTGGCAGCGCGGTATAAATCTTGACACGTGACGGGTCAAGTGGTTGACGAGTGTCAATGTTTATCCCGAGGTTTGCCAACTTATTTAGTCATTACATGTATCATTTGGACGGCTCCTCCACAGCGTCAGTTTCAATCTTCGATCTTTGATCATTCATTGCTAATTCATATTATCTCCATTTGAAGCGATTCTCATCTTGTTAGGTTCGTTTGATCGAGTAGATTAGTTCAAGTATGTCTAGTGATCCCTTTCAACGCTATTTGCTTCCTTATTTAGTTGTTGATCTCTTTTCACCATATCTTATTGTCGTACGAGACTTTGTTTTTCAATATTTGAAAATGCTAAGTTCACTGACGTCAATTGTTACTTGTGCTCCATATGTAGTTGTAAATGTGAAGATGTGACCAGGGGAACCAAGCAAATCTTACGAAAGGGCCTGTAGGCCAGTGGTTACAAGAGCCTCAGTAGTTAGGTCCTGGGTTCGACTCCCGTGAGAGCGAATTTCCTAGGATTTATCGGCGTTGTGCTTTCAATGATAGGCGACGCTCCTGTCGACAGCGAGGCGGTAGTGGTGACTTCATCAACGGTAACAAAAATTTAAAAATGGCGTGAGTAATGTTTATGGAGGGATGAAATACAGAACAGAAAAGGCAATGCATGGAGTAAAAATAGTGATGTCTAACTTCTGGTTTGACATATTGAGGCTAAGATATTTATGGCCTAATATGGAACAGAACATTCATATCATGCCGTTCAATGAGAACATCCACAGATATCAAACATATCAACTACCTTTAAAACTCAGATGCACCATGAACTCTTTTAGAAACTAGGTGAATTCCTCGCGCGTTGCTGCGGAATTTTAAGTGCAATTTTATATTATCACTTGATAATGCAGAAAATAGTGGGGTGAATGGATTTTCTTTAACACCACGAAGGTGTATTATTAATAAAATAAAATAGAGTTATAAGTAAACGATGAAAATTTCTTTTTTGGGCGTGGAATCCTATTCTACTGTGAAAATTGTGTGGAGGAATGGTCCTTCCTTCTATATAGTAATCTTCTAATTGTAAGGTGGCGGTTGCTTGGCCATGTCTTCACCTTGAGATTTGCTTGTCATAGTTAGACAAACTTTTGTTTTGTAGGACCCTTGAGGACATTCATCACGTCCGCACTTTATATATATCTTTTTGGGAGAACTGATGGAAAAGCAACGAAGAGGATCATGTGAGGCTTTTGTGCTGGCCTGATGCAAAGTAGTATTTTTGTTGTTAGTCGAGAACAAATTATGTAACAAAACACGAACGCTTCGCACTTGCACCAAAAAAAAGTAACAAAACATGAACAAAACAAAGTTGATCTCATTATAAGAAAGGTAAATCACTAAGGATTTAAGTGCAGGTAAAAATAAAGTGGAACATGGTAGTTTCCGGTGAGAGAGAACCTGTGCGAGGCTTTGCACTCCATGTATTCTGCAATGAGAATATGTGATGGAGGTAGATAAGTACAGGATCGCGGCAGAGAGGAATAAGAGCATCATATATAGTAGTGCATGTGACGTAGAATGCTGAAATGGAAGGAGAGATCAATGTGTAGTAATTGCTAGGAAGATAACTATTTCATTAGAGTTATAATTATGATTAATTACAACAGAAAGGGTTATGAAGCAATAGTGGAGGACGATTTCATTTTTTTGGATTGTTAACGTGAGTGCCTGCTGGACGATTATGTTGGTGCGCCATTAACTCTGAGAATTGAAGCAGAAAAGCCAACGTGTAATGCTTGGCTAGTGGGCTGCTCTGGTGGGTTTAAATGAAATAAAAACTGACGATGTCGTGCTTTAGTAACAGAAACTGCCAAATTGATGTTGTGTTGAGAAATGATGGCATTCATCAAGTGAATGGTGTACGTATCATTGTTGTGTTGTGATGAAATAGATGGCTAGATGCAAAAGACTGAAGGATATCCAACGGCTTGGATTTTTTTAGTGACGTGGCTTCACCAAGATTGAGCTTTAAAACCATTGATGATAGATAGTGGGTCTGCCTTATATAGATATTCTGGTGGGTTTAAATGAAATAAAAACTGACGATGTCGTGCTTTAGTAACAGAAACTGCCAAATTGATGTTGTGTTGAGAAATGATGGCATTCATCAAGTGAATGGTGTACGTAATATTGTTGTGTTGTGATGAAATAGATGGCTAGATGCAAAAGACTGAAGGATATCCAATGGCTTGGATTTTTTTAGTGACGTGGCTTCACCAGGATTGAGCTTTAGAACCATTGATGATAGATAGTGGGTCTACCTTATATAGATATTATAGATATGAAAGAGTATGGAATCTAAAGAACTATGAACTGCTGGAAACAAACAAACAAACAAAAATGTTTAGATTTCAGAAGATATTAAACATGAACCATTGTCCATTCCGATGTGGTGTCCTGATCAATAGGCATCCATCTGGGCAGACTTTAAGATTTAAAACTATCAATGTTCCGTTTCAATGGTGCACTCAAATCATCGCAAAAGTGATTTTTTGCACGAGCAAAAGTAAAAAAATAAAAAAATCAAAATGCATGAGAGAAGTAAAGTTGGACCTCAACTCTTTCATGACCTTTTGCTACTTAGGCCAATCTCAATGGGATTTCATAGAGGGTTTCATAAGTATTTAATTTTATGCCACATCAGCATTTTTAAGAGGAGAGAGGAAGAATAGAGAGAAGTTTAATCCCAATGAAACCCATCAAGCTCACTTACCAAAATATTAGCCTTATTAATAGTGCAATGAAATTACTATGCATTAAGATTGGCCTTAGAGCAACTCCAAGAGACTCTGTATCCTATATCAGATAGCTAAAAAAATAAAAAAAAGGGCAAAATAGGCATCCAACAACTAGCCATCCCTTCGCCATCTGCCTAGCTATCTCGCGCCCCTCGCTCGGCAAAGATGATGAGCCCCTCCCGCTCGCCATCCTAACATCCCGGCCCCACCATCCCGCGCTCTCCGCCCTCCCCCGCTCCCCGGCCGCGCTCGGCAAAGCTGGAAAAGGAGGCCCGGCGCAAGACGGAGGTCGCCGAGGCGGCGAAGGCGGCCGCGGCCGCGGTCCCCGACGCCCGCCTCCGCCTGCACCCGCCGCCCCGGAGCGCGACGCCGTTTCCGCATTCGAAAATTCACCGGCTCCAGGGAGCGGCGCGTTCGACTCCCAGCCTGCACCGGCTTAAGCGAGCAGCGCATCCGCCTCACAGCCTGCACCGGCATCGGCAGGCGAGCCGTCCGGCTCCCAGTCTCTGGTGGCACCCGTTCTCACCTTCCATTGCCATCCGGAGCCTTCTTTGATTAATAATCGAATCCCAACCCACATCGCAGATAACCAATTCGATTTGGATGGAAGAGTCTAGAAGATGCAGCAACTCAACTGGAGCATTGACGAACGCTAGTATTGTTGTGAGGACGAGCTCGAATCGTGTGGGGACAAACTCGATTTTGCTCTTGGGCTCCAATCACTAGCCGAATCCGAGGGAAAAGAAATACCTGAGCAGCTGCACCAGTTGCCGCGTGCTTCAGCAGCCATGGACGTCTTGGGCGCGCTCCGGCCGCCATGGCTTGCTTGCGGGGCGAGCTCGGAGCGGCGAGCGGCCGCCATGGCTTGCCCGTGACGCCGCGCGCGTGCCACTTCCACCGTCTCTGGCATGAACAGCTGCTTGACGAAGAGGAGCGGAGAAAAGGGCAATTTTGTATTAAAGAGGTCTTTAATATAGAGAGTCAATTTTTGAAGAGGCTGTTGGAGTATACCGAAATCTGGAGAGGAAATCCTGGCTAAATAAATAGCTAAATAGAAATATAGAGAGGAAGATTTGGCTAGGCTCTTGGAGTTGCTCTTAGCCTTCTACTCGGCAATTGGACTATGGTCCATCCGGACGAAGTATATCCGCATGGTTCCTCATCAGAATGATCCATGCGGATGAAGCATATACTGATGAGGGAAGATAGGGCTTCTGGGTAAAAAGAAAAAGGGAAACTCAGGTGAAAAAAAAAAGAGTAAAGTGCACAGTCGGTCCTTAAACTTGTCCGGCTGTGTCACTTAGGTCCTTAAACTCCTAAATCGCGGAATCAGCTCCCTAAACTCTGTTTTTGTGTCACTACAGGTCCAATCGGATATAAACCCGCTAAGAGCGCTGACGTGGCAATCCTACGTGTAAGGGTCGCTGCATGCTGCAATATTGGCGCCAGTTGATGGCGTGGTTCTTTGGCAGTTGGGCCCCTGGAGCTTTTTACTTTATTTGTGTCGTGGTTGTAGCGTTCTAAGTAAGAAAATGTCACCAGATTTTTTGTTTAAATAAATTTAGTGTGCACATATTGATCCAGAAAACAAATGTTGAATATCAGATTGATAGTACAGAACAAGGCAATAGAACGTCTTCATGAAAATACGATTTCCATCATAGCAATTGACATTACAGGACATGGCAATGGAGCATAGTGGTAATCGTAAATTATTTGGAACTTAACTAACACAAGTCATCAAGCATCCCAGATTACATAATAATAGAGCATTCTGTCTTGAGCTTAAGGCCGTATAAGTAATGCAAAATAAAACTGATCCAGATATCTATAATTTGCACAAAAGCAACTGATCATTCGTGCACAAAAAGATTTCCGGTTCTAATTCGTTGTACCATTTGTTGCATCAACTTGGCCCAGCCGAACCTCTACCATTCTTCTTCGCAACTGCAGCCTTGCTCGCCTTGGCACCTCCTGTGTTGGTCGCCACCTTGCTCTTTTTTGTAGCTGCAGGCTTGCCATCCTTGGTGGCTCCTGTGTTGTTTCCTGCCTTTCTCTTCCTTGCAGCTGCAGCCTTGCCTTCCTTGGTGCATGTTGTAAGTGGAGCAGGCCTTGCCACTGGTGCCATCACATTAGTATCAGTATCACTAACAATGACTCTGAGGCCATCTGCAATTTCCTTCCCAGGTAACAACCAGTAAATCTTCAAACTTGCAGTCCTCAGATATCCTAGATCAACAACAAACTGATCCAACCACAATGGAGACCAAGTGTCAATCTCGACATGATCAAACCAACTAACTTTTCCATCGACATATGATCGGAGATGGCCATGACCCACGAAGAATCCCCCGTGGTGAACTTCAACTGAGAACTCCTCGGAACCGACATCTGCATGACAATCCAATAAAGAAAAGACGTTAGAACGAGTAGAAATTGCACATATGAAAGAACAGACGAAATGTGAAGGTCCTATCTAGCCATGTTCCTTAATGTAATCAGATACAGTTAAAAAATAGATGCCGCACAGAAAAATGATTCCACTTTTGTATTCACGTTTGGTTACTGCCATGTACTAAACTGTACTCATACAAGATCAATAGAAAACAGATACACAGAAAAACGAGTTAATATTGTTTGCAATCCTGGCCGAACACAGTGGTGGTGCAGATTTCGCCAAACAGACAAGGGCTACCAATTTTGTCAAACAAAGATTTTCGTGCCTACAATCTGTTAGCATTTTCAGTCTTGTGTCAGAGTCTAGCTTCAGTTCAGAGTCTAGTTTCAGTTTCAGTTTCGTCAGTTTGGTCAGTTAGCTGTCTTGGTCTTCAGGGTGTCCGAGTCTTTAGGATCAGTAGCATGCACGGCAAGTGCTGAGTCGTGTGTAAATCGTGTGCTAGTTTTCAGGGCATGTAGGCCTCTTGAGCGGCTCTATCGGAGACATTACTTGGATGTAATTAGAAGTATAAAAAAAGGAGATAAACCAGAAAAGCTGCAGCCTTATCGCGGCACCAAATCCTCTCGTGTTCTTGTGTTCTTGTGAGTCGTGAGTTGAGAATTGCAACACAATCGATCTACCAATTTACTTACGCACAGGAAGAACATAGGGATTAGGATTTGATGAACTAACTCACCGTACAAGGGCTGCCTTTCTCCCTGCCGCCGCAATCGGGCTCCCATCTTCCACCGTCGCACGCGTCGAATTGGCCCGCCTCCACCCCGTCTCTGGTCTCGCCGACCCGCCCCTCCACGATCGTCGCGATCGCCGTCACCAGATCGTCGTCCGCCTTGTCCGCCTTTCCTCGAACTCATGAAACTGAATAGCTGCGCCAGGAGGAATGGAACGACGTCGGAGAGGCCAAGGGGTTAACTGCATTTTTTTTTACGGCCTCGGCTCTCCCTTTCCACGTTGGCTGTGCCACGTTGTCGCTCAGAGCGGGTTCGGGCGTCGTTGGACCTGCGATGAGACCCAAACAAAGTTTAGGGAGCTGATTCCGCGATTTAGGAGTTTAAGGACCTAAGTGACACAGTCGGACAAGTTTAAGGACCGGCTGTGCACTTTACTAAAAAAAAAAACAAACTGAAGATGCACTTGAGAGAAGAAACAAGTCTAGTCAAAGGAAACCTCTATGTATGATACGGAAAATAAATTCAAGTGATTGCACTACACGTATCTCGCCTGTTTGCACTCCATGATTGTAGTGAAACATAAGGACCTGCCAAACTGAAAGATTTGAATCGTCATATAATTGCACTACACGCATCTCGCCTGTTTGCTAATTGCAAATGATAATTTACCACGCTTTGTGTACTAGTAACATAAACCGTGGAGGTGGGTGGAAAAAATCCAAGCAACATTGCAGCAGGTACCGCGCGGGCTACCCAATGCATATCGCTGTACTGGCCGTCGACGGGCATGCGGAAGAGGTTGTCAGAATAAGGCGCAGTCCGTGCGTGGTCGGCGGCGGTGCGACTCGGGGAGGCAGCTACGGCTGGAGGAGAGGCTGCAGACGGTCGGCCGAATGGGCGGCCGCCCAGCTGCTCGATCGCGTCCGTGGGAGAGACGACCGCGGGGGCGAGGCGCCGGCGCGCACACCGCTCGGCGGCGGCTCTCCGGCAGCTTGCGCTGCAGAGCTCGAAGAGGGCCGTGGCCGCCTCGCGGTCGTTACTGAGTTCAATTCCACCGTCCACCGTCCGCCCACCTCTCACGTTCCGACAGGTGGGGATCTCCCAAAACCAAAATCCGCACGCGCCTCTTCGTTTAGAGTCCGTTTCCTGCACATGTTTCATCTTACCCCTGTGCCACACCGCGAGTCCTGCCCGTTTTGTAGCCACCTTTCCTAATCCATGACCGACCTAGCCCGATTATAGGAGGATCGGGATCACCATTGGCCATCCCGCTCACGCGGCCATCCGCACGGCGGGCGCACAGCGATCAGCGACCGATGCCTGCGGGCGGCGTGCAGCAATAGAATAGGGTCGGCGTGGGCGCGGCGATCGGCAGGGCGAGCGCAAAGCGATCGGCGACCGACACGGCGGGCACGCGACGAACGGTGACCGACGCTTGCAGGCGGCGTTCGCGACAGCCCGATCGCAGCGACCTTCGTCCTGTGCCCTTGTTGTCCCGGTCGCCGCGTCCCACGCTGTATCCATCGTAGGACCACGCTGCTGCCGTTTCGAAGGTGTTCTAGCTTGGCGTGGTCGCGTTGCAGAGGACACTTGGCAGCGTTGTTGAGTTTCGTGCAGATGAGCCCCAGCGGATTGCCGTCCACTGTGCTGTTGTTTGCCACGGATATCCATCTTTTATTAATCCATCCCCGGTAAACATCCTCTCAATGTAGGAGCACAATATATAGCTAACAACAGTTTTACGCCAGCTTCAGATTCGTTACTGGCAAGTCAACTTTTGGCTCCATTATAATCACAGACTCAATTATAATCATCTTCAGTCAATCTTGCTATCTAAAGTAATCTAGCAGGTGCCAGCTCAACGGATCATCATGTTTAGGCTTGGGTTTCTGATAAGTGTCATTCACCAGTTCTAGCATGTTTCAGTTTTGTGGCAACAAGGCAATGATCAAATGAGTCTTTTGCATATAGGACACTTTCCAGGAATCAATGGCCATTGATCAAAGTGCAATGGTGAAATTGAGAATTTAGTCTGTCATGTTCTATGCCTATACTGCAGACACTACTTTAATCTGTTGTGCCTGATCAGATATTGGCCATTATTCATTGATGCAATTTCCACTACGGGAGACCCCCCTTTGCCGAGTGCCGGCAAAGGGTAAATGCACTCGGCAAACCTTTTGCCGAGTGTTGCACTCGGCAAAGGGCACTCGGCAAAGAGCCCGCGTGGCACTCGGCAAAGAGATCACTCGGCAAAATGTTAATAAAAAAAACTTCAAAAAAATAGCAAAAATATTTTTTTAATGAGGAGAGGCCCCCACCGGCTAGCCAGCCCGTTTTTGCGTTGAATTCGCACGCTACGCGTGCCGGTGGGATTCAAACCCGCGATCCCTCATTTGCGCGTGGAGCCCCTCTACCACTACACCACAGCATCACATGTGCTCATATTCGTTTTGATTCCAGTCATATTATACTAAACCAAGTTTCAACTAATTGTTTGAGGTCCTAAATGAATTCAAATTAAAAAGTTGTTAACTACAAAGTTTCATAACTTTTCGAGATCTACAACTTTCATTTTGGTCGATTTTCCACCTTAGGTCGTTTACAAAATTTGAATTTCAAAGTTGAACTCTTTCAAACTAAGTTTTCATTGACAAGATGATTTCAAATAAAAAAGTTATCAACTAGAAAGTTTCATAACTTTTTGATATCTACAACTTTAATTTTGGTTGTTTCTCCATCCGAGGTCGTTTGAAAAATTCAAATTTTGAAATTTGAGAAATTCAAACATACTTTTCGTTGACAAATTAATTCAAATTAAAAAGTGTTCAACAGCAAAGTTGTGTAACTTCTGAAGATCTACAACTTTTATTTTAGTACTTTTTTTATCCAAAATAATGGTAGTAACATTGTTTACAAATTCAAATATCTCTCTTTATGTTTCGGGAAACTATACGGGAGCCGTAGATTTTGTGAAAAAATTTACTTACGCTTTGTCAAATGAAAAATTACCAAAATAAGAAGTGTAGATGTTGAGAAGTATACAACTTTGTAGTTCAAAACTTTTTGATTTGAATTAATTTAGTGTCTCAAAAAATTAATTAAAATATTCTTTGCCTAGTGTAATTGAAAAACACTCGTCAAAGAGGGCTCTTTGCCGAGTGTTGATGTTGACACTCGGCAAAGAAGCACATTTGCCGAGTGTCGGGAAAAAACACTCGGTAAATATTAAAAATTTTGCCGAGTGTTGAAAAAACACTCGGCAAACACCTTTTTGCCGAGTGTTTTTTTTTTGGCACTCGGCAAACACCTCTTTGCGAGTGTTTTTTTTGGCACTCGGCAAAGACCTTGTTTGCCGAGTGTCCGAATAAATACACTCGGCAAAGAAAAAAAACTCTGCAAACGTCGGGTTTCCCGTAGTGTTCACTACTGGAGCTTTGATTCCCATGCTGTTATACTTCCTTGAACCGGCTACTTGTATCTGTTGACCCTAATAAGCTGGTTGGCATGACACAATTCCAAAAATTGTTAGATTATATATATGACACTGATGGTGATATATGAATAGGATTATATATGTAAGATTAAAGTAGGGGGATTATTATATTACTATTACCCTAGACCCATTAAAGTAGTGGGATTATATTACTATTACCCTAGACCCTTTCATTAATTAGCCTTACTCTCTCGGAATTGCATGGTCAGTCGGGTTCGGGATTCAACACTTGTAACTGTTATATAGATATCAAATGCTACACTTGTTACTGTATCTTCCTTTTTTCTTTTAAGCACCTGATGCTTGCACTTAAAATTTTACATTTTTTTTAGACATCGGTGATCAATGGGCCAATACCTTTTTTTAGTAAATTTTACATTGCTCTCAAACAAGATTGAACAAGGAAACGACACCTGGTCTCCAAGCTAGGTTAATTCATCACCTATTATGTGACTTTTCATCTTGATTTGTTCTGATGATCTATTTCTGAAAAAAATAATTCAGGACAGTGAAATGTGCAAATGTTTTGAGTTTAGTTGCCTCACCGGTCTACATTTTTGTTCCTGATGTTTGTGTGATATAAATTCATGTATGGTTGTCTTTTTCTCTGTAAAGCAGATTTAGATGAGCGGTAGATGGTGTGAATTCACCTTAAAATTTTCATTCGAATGTGAAAATGAAAAGTTATGTTTTAAAAAAAGTTTGGATGAACTTTATATGTTACTGAAAATAGCAAAACACAAAAATAATATGGTTGTATGAGTAACATGAATAAGTCTATTAAAAAATATCGATGAATTTTTTCCTGCCAATCGCACTTCGCTAGGCAGACTTTTGACTGAAAAGAAACAAGGGAAGATATATTTGTTTTCTCCTGATTAGTGACACCTCAACAACATTTATTTTTGCTCTAAAACCTATACTGATATTAGTGATAACTTGAGTGACATTACTAGGAATGAATTCTCTAGAGTGTGTCTTTGTTGTGGTTCGGAAGTTTTTTCATCAGTCTCTTTTTGACATTTACTTGAACTGTTTGAATACAACTTGTTTTAAGGATGAGAATAATGAAACTTATTTGGGCATTTTTTTTCCGTCCAACTTGTGGCAACACATGGGCACTTTTGCTAGTAAGTAGAAAGAGGCTTTGCATGGTCTTCGCAAAAAAAAAAGGCTTTGCATGGTCTAAAATAAACATTATAAGCTTGGAATTGTATTGTAAAATCTTTATTTCTGAAATATGTTTCATAATCCCAAAATAAGAATGCATTTTCACTAAGAATTGAAAATGAAGTAAAGTGTATGGCCAGTCTTTAAACTTGTCCAGCCGTGTCATCTAGGTCACTATACTCTCAAAATGTAGTTTTAGCTCCTCAAACTTAGCTTCAGGTGTCATTTAGGTCCATATATTCTCAAAATGTAAATCTAGGTCCTGTAACCTGGCTTCGGGTGTCATCTAGGTCCAATACTCTCAAAATATAGTGTTATCCCAATTAAATTGATTAAATCTGGCGAGTGAATGCGGATCTGACCACCTAATGCATGCTATTCATTGGTGAAATTGAGGAGTGAATATGTATTGTTTATTACTATAGTTTGTCATTTTTTTGAACATTTGACGCAACAATGCTTAACAAAATCTGTTGTTTCATTGTTTTTTTTCGTTGCTGCTCACTTGAATGAACTGGAACATCAAGGCATCTATTAATATTCAATACACACATTTGAGTCAAATAATCACATTTATTTAACTATGATTAAGTTTTATCTATAAAAAATAAATATTAATGATTTTATTGGGATGATGCTGTATTTTGAGAGTATAGCGACCTAAATGGCATCCAAGGCTAAGTTTAGGGAGCCAAAACTGCAATTTGAGAGTATAGGGACCTCAATGACATCTGAGGCTAAGTTTAGGGAGCTAAAAATGCGATTTGAGAGTATAGGGACCTAAGTGGCACGGCTGAACAAGTTTAAGGACCGGTCATGCACTTTACTCTTGAACATGAAACATGCTAATTGTCCACTTATATGCCAATGACCTGTTAATCCAATGCGGAAACAATAACTAAGTATAACATTTCCAAATCATGATGCAAGAAATCGGTTATGTTTTTCCAGTTGAGGATGATGGTAAGTTACTCACATCTCAACTATTACTTTGGAGGATGAAATATTTTGAACTCTTGCACTGTTTTCTTTTACCCTTGTATGCTGTTGCAGAAAAAATGTATCAAGGATTGTGTATGTGTATGTGGCAAAAGAAGGAACTGATAGTACTTTAACTATGATCAATTTGCATAAAAGACACTAGTTAATATGGATAACTACAGAAAATCTGCACTTTTTAGCATGGATTTTTAATTTGAAGATATCATTCTTATGTTTGCATGTCGTTTAACAAAAACACACTTGTATTGTACTCAATGGACATAACATGTGGGTCCACAAGTTGACAATTGGACCCTCTACTATGATGTGTAGCTAGATAGAATTGCTCATGGAGAAAGAATAATTACCCTTTAAGGCCCTTTCTCATATCCTCACAAAGATCAGCCCTCTTGGAGTTTATTATGTTAATGAGTCGTATTATGAGAATATTTCCCAACCTCACCCAATGCATATCTCTTCTGCTAATGAGAAACCATAGGATTAATAACTAAACAAAGGTAATATGGACACTAATAATTCCCTTAATATAAGAGGTTATACCTAACTCCAACACACAAAAGTCCACAAATGTGTTCCTTCTAAATGATTATTTGATTCCCGCAAAGATTAAGAAAACATAATATCAGTGAATGTGCAAGTCTGAAAAAGCATAAAAAATGCATCTGAATAAACATGTATTAACGACAACATGAGTATTGACAATTCGACATGTACATGTACATGAATAACAGTGGTTTCAAAAGATGGAGTGTATAAATTATGTTATTGAGTTGTATTATGAGAATATTTCCCAACCTCATCCAATTCATATCTCTTCTGCTTTGTCATTTCCTACAATGAGAAACCATAGGATTAATAACTAAACAAAGGTAATATGAACACTAATAATTCTCTTAAATATATAAGAGGTTATACCTAACTCCAACGCACAAAAGTCCATAAATGTGTTCCTTCTAAATGATTATTTGGTTCCAACAAGATTAAGATAATATAATATCAGTGAATGTGCAATTCTAAAAAAGCATAAACAATGCACCTGAATTAACACATGAATAACACTGGTTTCAAAAGATGCATTTTACCCTATCAACCTAGGTGAACTCCTCAGTGAAACTTTTCCAAATACATAGTTTTGTTACAAGTTTTGTCCATATAAACCGCAAGAGTAGATTTGAAACAGAGAAATGCGAGAAACCTAGGTACTTCCCAAGGCTGTCACCATATCCCAAATTATTCATAATACCATGATGACTAAATAAACTCAAAACAATTATGATGAAAGATATTTCCTTGTGTACTTTAAATGTCACAATAGTAGCATTCATAAACAAGCATTCATAAACACTCAATCCTCTACGCCACACCTCATTCCCCCTTGTATAGCTATATAAAAAATTAGCCTCGTTTAAAAAATTGATATAAATTTTTTTTCAAGCACTTCGGTGGTTCGAGCTCTAGACGTGTAGCAACAATAAGAAGGCCTTCTACCACTGTGATTCGATGAGCCATTTATATCATTTTAAACATATGCAAACTGGTTTGTGTTTATTGAGCATTATGTCCTACACTCCTACTATACAGAAGTGTGGTTTGTGCTTTCTGATGGATCGTGGCTCCGGTCTCGGTATCACTGAAACCAAGATTTAGCAGTTCAGCGCAGGCTGTCAAACACACTTTTTTTTTATCGAATACGAAGGAGAGCTTCGTATCTTTGTATTAAGAAGAAATTTTGTTTTACAACGCGAAGAACGCACACCAACGGGAAGAAACCCGTGGAAATACAACCGGCTCATAGCCTGACTACTCCCGACCGATACAACCAATCGCTCCTAGTCGCTTCGCCCCACCGAGGACCCAGAGCTGCGCTTCATCCTTGATTCGCTCGACGACTTGGTGGGCCATGGAGGTTTCTCTCTCGAACATCCTCGAGTTACGCTCCTTCCAGATGCCCCATGCAATGACTGCGAAGAGAGTGTCGAAACCTTTCTTTTTGCCTGATGGCTGAAGGCTTCTCAGATGCATCCATCAATCGACCAGCGCGACTCCCTGTCTGAGGAAGTTGCACCCGCATTGCGCCCAGGAGAGGCGATTCCACCACACCTCTTTCGCAAAGGGACAATCCACCAGGATATGGTCGATAGTTTCTGGCGCCTGATCACATAGTCGACAGTTGACTTGTGCTTCCAGACCGTGCCGTAGCCGTCGGTCCGATGTCCAAACGCGCCGCCTGAAAGCCAACCACAGGAAAAGCTTAACCTTCAGCGGCGTCCACGTTTTCCATATCAGATCAGCTCCTAGGAAGGGCTGGGCGCCCATATGAAGCATCCGGTAAGCTGACTGAGCAGAGAAGGTGCCGTCTGACGTCCACTTCCAGCGAAAGTGGTCTTCCGCTTGTGTGAGAGTGACTGCATTTACACGGTGCCATAGCCGGATTCCTTCCATTGAGGCCTGAACCGTCAGCCCACCCGGGATGTCTTGGATCCATCGTCGATCGTTGATAGCCTCTGCTACCGTGCGCGTCTTTGTGGAGCGTGTTCCAATGACGGCGTACAGAGCAGGCGCCAGTTCCTGTATGGACTTGCCGTCGAGCCACTTGTCTCTCCAGAAGAGTGTCCGTTCGCCGGTGCCGACCTGCACCTGCACGGAGGCATCAAATAGGGCCTCGATCTCAGGTTCGATGCTCGTTTCAAGTTCCGACCATGCTCTGGTTTGGTCAGTCTTCTTGAGCCACAGCCATCTCATCCGGAGCGCATAGCCTGCGAGCTTCAAGGTCGGGACGCCGAGGCCGCCCAAATCTGTCGGCCGTGATACTACTGACCACGCAACTGCGTATTTGCCTCTTACTGACGCGTCGCCACCCGCCCAAAGGAAGTTGCGCTGAATCTTGATCATTTCTTGATGGAACCATGGCGGGAGCTTGTCCGCCATGAGGATGTAGATGGGCATAGCAGATAGCACGAACTTGATTAGGATTAGTCTGCTGCTCTTCGGCATAAGCGGCCCTTGCCAGCCAGGCAGCTTGTCCGCAACTCGTTGGACATAAGGTTGCAGCTGCGTCTTGGTGATTGCCTTTGTCGATAGGGGAAGACCAAGATAGGTGATGGGGAACGGCGCGATCTGACACGGAAGCACCTGTTGGATTGCCGGCATATCCTCCTCATCGGCGTAGATGGGCGTGATTGAGCATTTGTCGAGGTTCGTGCGCAGCCCTGACGCATCCCCAAACATGGTGAGGATCTCTGCCACCGCCCGGGCCTCCGTTACCATTGGCGCCGCGAACAAAATGACGTCGTCCGCGTACAAACTGCATTGGTGCTTGATCGCCTGGTGTCCCATTGGCGCCAGCACTCCGTCGGCGCTTGCTTTTGCGAAAAGTTTGTTGAGGCTCCAGCTTGAACTTGTATACGAATTATACAATACAAACTAAAACTAAAGATTACAGAGGTTCTGGATGTTGCTCGCTCAACTCTGCTTTGTCTCCATTCGTGATCGACGCCACCCGCTTGCTCCGGCCATAGGCACTGAGACTCTGAGAGAATTATGGAAGCTGGCCAGAGCGGCCATGCCCCGCTGGAACTCGAGGCCGGCCGGTGCGGACGACGGCCTGAGCATTGGTACCCTGGACCTCTCTCTGGAGACTGGAGTTGGCGGCGGATAAGTACATGCCCGATGCGCCGCCATCGCCGGCTACACACCAGGTGCCCAGGGTTCAACGAAACTAGACAGCCGATGCGCGATTGCGCGCCGACTTCCACCGCCACGCTTGCCTCCGTTACTCGTCAGGAGGGTTTTTTTTTTTTTTGGAAGGGACCTCGTCAGGAGGTTAATTATACAGCGGACATGGTGCGGGAGAAACACTGGCCGCCCTCCCGACATGTTCCAGGCTCTGTTTTCTCCTATGCTCTGCTTGCAACGGCAAATCAGCCCTCACTGACAACCCGATCCAATGGTGATGCTGTGCACCACACACATTAGCAGCTTGAAACTATTTTCATTTTGACCAATCTTTTGCTGATGTATATTCCCTTCTTGCTGCAAATGCTGATCGAGTTGTATAATCTTTCATTTCTGTTCCGCTAATTCTTTGCTGTGGTGTAGTGTTCGATTCCTGAACATGTGAAATGAAGCTCCTTGGTTGCAGTCTCCTTGTCTGAATAGTAAGAGTCTGATGGTGACTTCCGCCGCTCTCAGCATTCTGGCCGACGTGCTCGGCGACCGTGAGGCCGTGTCGTCTTGAAGCCGGTGTGGCCACCCTCCGCGACCACCACGTCAAGCTCCGTACGTTGGTGCTCGCCGACAGGCCATGGGCGGCAGAGATTGACGGCGCCGTACGACGGGCCGCGGGCCGCGGAGATCGACTAGTGGCTGGACAAGAACGGGACGCCCGGCCATGCCTGGGCGGCGCGCTGGGCCTTGCTTTCCATGCCATGGGAGGAGACCGACTGGCCGCGTGCCGTGGAGATCGACCATGGGGTGGACAAGAGCGGGACGCCTGGCCATGCCATGGGATGAACTAGAAATTGGGAGGAGGAAGAAGGTATGAGAATAAATTTAACGATGCAAAATTTGTGATGGAGAATAACAAAATACACAGTTCGAAAGATTCAAACTCAGTTCGCCAATATCAGACTGATGTCAAAAAAGAATTTTAGCTGAAAAATCAAAGCTCAGACAAATAAAACTAGACCTACCCGCTCCTCAGTTGCCCTTGGTTGCAGGACGAGGTCCGAAGGCCACTGAAATTAAATGCCCAAGGCATAGAAGCTTGAAACATTTTCATTCTGGGCAAATTAAACTATATCCGGAAATATATTAATTAGTACCCTTTTTTTTTTGCTTCAGACTGCTGCTGACTAAGCGCTAGAGAATCTCTCCTTTAGTCTTGTTGTCTAAACATGCGAAATGAAAAACTTTCGTTTCAGTATTTTTGACGGCGCTGATAGATCGAACGTGACGAGGCCGGCGCACCAGCTACTAACTCGCCGGTGCTCCGCATGCTTGATGAGCGCCACGTGGATGAGGTCCGCCTACGGTACGACGATGAGGTTTGCACTGCCCCATGGGCATCGCGAAGATGGGCCCGGCCGTACTTGTCGCGCAGGTAGACGATGAGTAGCGAGCGCGTACCGTCGAGTCGAATCCCACGACTGTGCGCCGCCACCACGAACTCGCCGGTCAATCATACCTGGGCCTCGCCACTCTACTGGTACCGGGCGAACCTACTGCCGCAATCATCCAGCCGTTATGGTGCCTGCCTCCATCATCAATTATGGTGCTCCGACTCGGCTTTCCCCGCGGTCGGCGTGCTCGCGCGCCGCCGGCAGAACTGCCTCTCGGCTCTGGCCCGGCACGCAGCACGGGCGTACGCGATGCCGAGGCGAGCCGGCGCTCGCGCTCTAGCTCTCCCGAGATACACACACACATACGCTCGCACGAGCGCGACGCCAAGGCTGACACACGAGACGCAAGCACTAGTACGATTGAGGCCTGCGGTGGCGGGCCTTTTGCCCTAGCAGTGGCGAGCGCTACGCTTCTGCCACTGCTAGGTTTCGGGAGCGGTGGCGGTCGCCATCGCCCGCCACCGCAAAAGAGTATCGGTGGCGGACGGCAGCGTCACCCCGACCGCCACCGCTGCTGACACAGCAGTGGCGCACAAGGTGACGCCATGGGGACCGCCACCGTTAATAAAAGCTGCAGTGGCGGATGACTTGACGCAATGCCGACCGCCACTGCTGTCCAGCCAGCGGTGGCGGGTTGTCATGACGACATGTGTTCCCGCCACTGCTGCTTGTATCATCGATGACGTCAATGTGCCCGCCACTACTCTCTTATTTCAGATTCAATAACCGTGCTAAATTTCGAATTTACCCAGGATTTAAAACTCAAAACCACATACATTTCAAGTGTCCATCACAGATCAAATATCCATCATAGAACAAATATACAACAATACAATTCGATAATAATCACAAAATACCATGATCCAACAAGATACAAGTGTTCATCCATATAGCAAAATAATATATACAAAACCGCACAAGTGTTCATATGTCCACAACCTAAGGATCTACATTAACATCCTCATACGGCCAACTATAGTCAACTTTGTTCCTATGAGAGTCAATGTCATCCTTCCAGTTCTTCTCAATCAAAGTTTGTTGGTGACTTACAGCTGCCTTTCCAGTCCAGCAACATAGTTCCGGTTTTTCTGCCAACTCACCCTTTGGATTGAAATATAAGCCTTCGGGATGGATAAGATGATGCATGATGAAGCGCAATATCTTGGATGTGAAGCCATAAAGTTATCGTCGCTAAATCCACTTGTCCCTTTTTTCTGAGTGTCCTGCACACACAACGAAAGCACACATTAAAATTACGTAAATGAAAACAATTATTGTAAATATATGCAACTAGTACTTACATGTTTTGTAGGATCTTCACGGGGCAAGCCAAGGAACTTGTTATGAACGCCCATGGACAGCCATTCCATGACGTGGTAGCCACAGTGCACGGTGCCCGGAGGCTGTTTTCGACACTGGGTAAGCAAATGCAAACGTTGTTAGTGAATAGTCTACAAATGAGAGCATAAGCTATATGCACTGTACCGGGTAGTTCCACCTCCAACCCAATCTATATGTCCGCGCGGGATCGTGGGGGCCATTATTACGAACATAATACCTGTATCCTCTGTTACAGAAGTAAACGATGTATGAATGTAATGAATGATTATTGAGAACAGAACATCGATGAGTTCTTACTTCTCGATGACTTTGCAGAACATCTTGTATTTTTTCATTTCAACATCGAGGGAGTCAAATACCCAAGCCCTTCCGATCTTAGGATATATCAAGATACAGATCCAGTGGTTCCTAGATGAAGAATGATCCATGTTAGTGTCCAAGGTTAGCTATCAATTGTTAGGAGGAAAAATACGTGTGAGAGACTTACCCAAAGTTATAAGGGGCCATGATGCACTCTCTGTCTTGCCACTTGAGCATGCAATTTCCAATGTAGGTCGCGGTTGCCGTCCTCACATTATCGGTCATCAACTCAACTATATTCGCCCGCTCTTTACGAGACATGCCCGCATATTGAGGCGCCTTCTCGTCAATCTTGGGGGTTAGGTGTGATTCGGATATCAGATGTGGGTGTAGGAACCCATATTGCTTTTGATCATAGTGGCAACAAATCCTAAACAAAAAAATGCATTAGTAATGCTTATTAATCATGTAGTTAGAGGATACAAAGATTGAAATCACTTACATGCACCAAAGAATTATCATTGTCGCGTCGATCGCCTGGAGACGAAAGATGTGATGGATATCCTCAAAAGGCACGGTCATTTCGAAATCCATGGAGTTGAAAATCTTCTTACCAGTGACCAGACACGGGATATTCTCAATGCCCTGCGCACACGCCTGAATGTACCACTCATGAAATCTCTGCATTACCCAGTCACACTATGTAACGAGAAAGCTCCTTGGAACGAGTGGCATGTCATGCGAGTATTGAGGAAAATCATCTTGTTCGTAATCCCAAGACCCTTGTGGGACACCAGGCTTCATTGTTCGTACCACCTTAGGCTCCACCGTTGGTTTCTTCTTGCCAATGTTGCCCAGACTCGCATAGAAAGCTGCACAAGCAGCAGAATCAACTATTTGTTTAGGATCTGATCGTTCTCTTATCATCGTAGTTATAAGTGGGGAAAAAGGCTTGCCTTTGACGATCCCTTTAGCATCATAGGGCTCCTTCTCCTTATCCTTTCTCGGTGACGTAGGAGGCGTAGGAGCACGCGATGTCTTGGTACCCTCGGCCTCCTTGTCCTTTATCGGTGACGTAGGAGGCGTAGGAACACGCGATGTCTTGGCACCCTCGGCCTCCTTGTCCTTTATCGGTGACGTAGGAGGCGAACGAGCGTGAGTACCATCTTCATCATGGGCCGGAGGAGGTAGAGGCGACTGAGGGGAACCTTCAATTTGTACATGTGCCCCAACCTCATCAAAATGAGCCGCTGAGTCTGCAGCCGGAGCCGGTGAGTCTTGAACCGGAGCCGCCGCTGTGTCTGTGTCTGCAGCTGAAGCCAAAGACACTGTGTGTATCACTATGTCCCTCTTGTGCCATGCAACGAAATTGCTCACGGCATCTTGGAGGGTCTCGATCCCCTCTTTCTCATCTGGGTAGTCGAGCTCCTCCTTGAGGAACTTGTCGTCTATCGCCCGGCTAACAAACACCCTGGCACATTCTTTCGGCATTTCGACGGCGTTCAGTTCGCGGCCAGGGTATGCGGTGCCTTCTGCAACCTTGAATTGGCGAGTCTTCCCTTTCCTCTCCATTGTCACCATCAGTGAGCACGGTGTAGCCTCCTTGATATCGTCCACAGGATACCTCTGAGTGTCGATCGGCGTGGAGCCAACGCTGCTAGGAGCTGTCGGTTGGGTCTGACTAACAGTCTGTTGCGGGCTTTCGGTACTCAGATTTATTTCTGGGACATGCATTGGTTGGGAGAACTGTAGGTTTTCCTTCATAAACCTGAAGAGGTTCCTTCGAAATTCCTCGAAAGACTGTTCTTCCACGGGGCGATTGTCATCGGGCTCAAGAATACACCGCGCCGTCGAAGAGAATCCTCTTGTTCGGCCACGATGTTCCTTGGTCCCAAGGGCAACAGTAAGCTCTTGATCCTTCTCCTTTCCCTTCAGCTTCTTTGCCTTCTGCGCCGCAGCGAAGGCCTTGGCTCTATCCACCACGCCACTAACTAAGGAGTTTTTTGGGACCAACTGCCCGTTACCAAGTTTCTTCAGACGTGCAAACAGCCAGTATCGAGTTCGTAAGGAGCACGAACTAAGCTGGCTTTCTCTCCCGGCTTGGCGGTCTTCTTCTTCTTGCTTCGTCCATATTGGGATCTTGGACTTGTAACCACCAGGTCCAAGATTATGGTGGTGCACGTTCTTTCTATTCAAAGCCGCATAAATTTTGCTTACTGATTTGAACTCATCTGAGCTCCTCTGCGAGACAAAGGTGTTCCAATCGTCTGGTATGATGAAACCAAATTGCTCGAACGGGGTTTCACCAAACTTTATGTACCACTTGTCCAGGTTGTACCTGAACGTACGAAGGCACTTTGCCATGGTCTTCAGAGTAGCGGCCTTGCCAGCTTCGAGGCAGTCGGCTGGGAAAATGTATTTCTCGCTGATGAACTTCCACAACCGCTCTTTCTCTTTGTCAGACACCTTCTTCCAGTTGTCCCAGTTGATCTTTCCTTTCTCCCTGACATAAACCCCACAATCATTGGGCCAATTTGCCAATATTCCCTTCGGCTCAATTGGCGACCCATCTTTGCTGATCTTCTCTACTCTATGGATGCCAGCGCTCAGCTTGTTCCGCTTCCTTTTTCCTTTTTGACGTTCCTTCATTTGAGAGGAAGACTCGGGAGTAGCAACTGGCACTATGGCAGTCGATTCATCAGCAAACAACCGTCGTCGCTTACTTCGCTTACTTCGCCGTGGTGGAAGAATCTACGAAAAGGCACATCTTAAGTATATCGAACCAGACAATTAACTTATTTCGTACTACATGTCGACTACCCGATACCTCATCATTCGGATTGTAGTCGGGGTCGACGGGTCCCTCCGCGCGCTGCCTTTTAGCACACGGAGGATAAGGATCAGATGGTTCCTCATATTCGGGAGATGAGGATCGAGCATCTTCCGAGTCATCACTAGGAATCTCATCACCCAGTAACTGGCTCCCGACGGGCTCCTCTCTGTTCCCTTCTTCCATTACTGTGTTTTAACCACAAAAATTATTAGGTTTTCCATGCTTGACTATGTTTTAACCCACCCTCTAGCCTAGATGTTCACGACTTAGCAAAAAAAATGTCGGCATCAGAATGAGGATAGCATTATCATTATGCAAAGTGTAGACTTCCCATAGTCGCGCGTCAACACGACACGTCGACTCTGGGAAGTCTACCAATGGCTATCCTATTTCATCATTTGCCGAAAAGGAATGAAAAATTAGCTCTCAGTGCGGGTTGCCGAATTAACGGCCATCCAACGCTCTAAGTTCCTTGACTCGAGTGGCAACACGTATCCAATATCGTAGGATATGGTCCACGTTTCCACACTCGTCTCGCTTAGTCCGCACTCATCATCGAGCAATGGCCTCAGCATATAAACCTCAAAACAACTTCATCGCAGTAGTACAAAACTCTCGGCATAATAAGGTAAATAGACCATCACGGCAGTAGCACAAATATCGGTGACTGAGGAAAGAAAGGGGAAAAGAGGACAAGAATGCGAGCATGCAGTGGCGGGCAATGACAATGAGCCACATGTAAATCAGTCAAAGTGAAGTAATAGTACAAAAAGACAGGCTTTAGTGGCGGGTGTGTCACATCGATTTTGCTACTTCTCAGAAACAATAAGTAAAGAATATAAGCTTCATCGACCCTTGTACTACTGCTCAGAGCCAAGAAAACAAGCTTCATCGAAGCAATAAAAAAAGCATCATCGGCCATGTTTATGCAACAAAAATGTGACACCAAAATCTGCAGCCAGCTGAAGCAGCCAAGTAGAACTAACTGCAGGAGATAAATATTAGCATATAGGACTTAGCAGTCATATACAAAAATAGATCAACATCATGGCAGCAAACAAAAATGGATCAACATCATGGCAGCAAACAAAAATGGCATGAAGTGTATATGGATTCTTATATATTCAGAGCCAAAAAACTGACAGCATAGGACTTAGCAATATATTCAGAAATATGCTAGACTGCTAAGTATTCAGAAATTTCAGAGCAATATTTTCAGAGCAACCTGACTTAGCAGCATATATTTATAGGACTTAGCAATATATTCAGAAATATGCTAGACAGAAATATAGGACTTAGCAGAATATAGGACTTAGCAGTAGAGCAACATGGTAGACAGAAATATGCTAGACAGATACTATACAGAAATATGCTAAGTTTGACAGCAAGTGTATATATTCATAGCTAACAAACAACGGCAGCAAGTGTATATGGATCAACATCATGGCTGCAAACAAAAATGGCAGGATGACAGCATATAAGCACTAACACGTGACAGCGTTGTCTAACAGTCGATAGCAGTTCATAACATGGTAGCCAAAGTGAAAATTTATAAACACATATTCAGTTCAGGGTAGCAGCAGTTCGGCAACAATGCAGTTCAGCACAATGCAGCAGTTCGGCGAGCAACATGGTAGCACCTAACATCTAGCAGCAGTTCAGCAAAAAAAAAAATGATATCAACTAAAATCTAGCAGCAGTATCAATAGTAGCTGCTCGGCAACAATCCATATCGACTAACAATCCATTTCATCTAACACTTTGTCCTTAACAGGGAGTAGCAACAATCCATATCGACCATCACATTGCCATGAACAACAGCTGCTTCGGCTCAGCACGTTTGCATCAGAGGAACATATCCAGCCACCCACTGAACATCTCCAGCCACGTGGACAGGAAGAGGAAGAGGGAGAGGGAGAGGGAGGGGGCGCGCACCTGCTGGAGAAGATGCTCACGAGCTCGAGGTACAGCGGACGGAGAGGTTGTGGACAGCACCACGAGGTCGAGGATGGTGGCGCAAGGTGAGGGGACAAGGGACGGCGAGGTCGGGGACGGCGAGGTCGACAACGGCGAGGTCGGGGACGGCGAGGTCGACGACGGCGAGGTCGGGGACGGCGTGCTCGGGGACGGCGCTCGGGGACGAGATCCAGCGGCGACGTCGGGGACGGCGAGGTCGACGACGGCGATGTCGGGGACGGCGAGGTCGACGACGGCGAGGTCGGGGACGGCGTGCTCGGGGACGGCGCTCGGGGACGAGATCCAGCGGCGGCGAGGAGGGGGCGTCGGCGAGGAGGAGGGAGGCGGGGAGGAGGGCAGGGGCGAGGAGGGCGGCGGGGAGAGGGCGGCGGCGACGAGGGCGGCGGCGAGGAGGAGGGAGGCGGGGAGGAGGGCAGGGGCGAGGAAGGCGGCGGGGAGAGGGCGGGGCGACGAGGGCGGCGGCGAGGAGAGGGCGGCGGCGAGGTGGAGAGGGCGGCGGCGAGGAGAGATTTTGGCAGCCTCACGGCGTCGCGCGAAATCCTCCGGGTTTAGGGTTTCGCGGCGGCGCCAAGTAGCCTATATACGTGTGAGTGTACCAGTGGCGGGCGCAAGTGACGACAAGACGACCGCCACTAGAAACGGAACTCAGTGGCGGTCGAGGATGACGTCATCAAACTCGGTGGCGGACGGAGTGACATTAGTGCCGCCCGCCACTGGTGTTTCCCTTCAAACTATTTCAAAAATCATACGCATTCCTATCACTGAAGCCTCTATGTTCCGGTGGTAAGGCAGTCGAGTGCTGAGCTACAGGTGGCGGGTTCGATTCCTGCCCAAATTTTTTTAAAGAAAAAGGTTTTATTATTTTTCTTTTCACTTTCTTTATTTTCATATTTAATAATATTCGTAACAATAAATGCTTATTTTTTCACTTCCTATATTATGACAAATATATTCGGTAATTTGCATTGAAAAAAATATTTTGACTATATATTAAGTGATTTGCATTTAAAAAAAATATTTTCACTTGCTATATTATTATTACAAACATACTCAATAATTTTATAAAACAAAAAATAGTTATATTATGTTTATTTTCACTTCCTATGTTACTACAAATGTACTAAATGGTTATATTATGTTTATCATCACTTCATATGTTAAATGGTTTTATTATTTTTTTTAATAGTTAGCAATAATTTCAAATTCACTCATTGATTTGTATATATACTTTGCAATGATTGAATGAAGATGATAATAAATACATAAATTGAAGGGCGTCTCTCATAAGTAGCATATATATTACAACATTAATTGAAAATAAATTACATCCGAAACATTGACATCAATATTTAGCCTTGAACTACTTTTCCCTTGCAGTCAGTGCGGAGGTAGGGCACCACGGATGAATAGTCGAGATTTGTTTCGACTATATTTATCCGGGTTGTATCTGTAAAGAAGGGCACCTCATCAAACTGATTGTATTCTTCTTCATCCGTCGCATTCTCGACTCCGATGATTCTTTGTTTTCCTGAGACAACAATCGACTTCTTTGTGGCAGGGTCAGAGGCATACCACACCTGTGCGACATTTTGAGGGAGTATCCAAGGTTCATCCTTGTGACCAAGAATGTTGAAGTCAACGATTGTCATACCGGTATCATCGACCTGTATCCCTTGTGGGTGCTTAACCCATATGCAGTTGAATATAGGGATTTGTAAAGACATTCCATAGCTGAGTTCCCAAATCTCTTCAATCTATCCGTAATACATGTTTTTGTTTCCCTCACAGTCTTCTGCACAAACTCTTACACCACTGTTCTGGCACTGGCTCTTATTGTCCTTTGCCTTGGTGTAGAATGTGAACCCATTGATGTCAAAAGCTTGCCATGATGTAACAAGACTTAGTGGACCTTCCGCCAGCAGATGCATTGTCTTTTCTTGTGGTGTTTCACCAATGGGTACGTCTTGGTCCTTCAACCATGCAGTAAAACTGCGCTTGTGCTCTTTCATGATCAAATCCTCAGACATGTCATGATTTGTTTACGAAGTTGTAGCAAGTGTTTTTCAACGTATGGTGCGGCAACCTCTAACTGATGCAGGATGCTGTAATGTGCTTCTCGCACTCTTTTAAAACTTTGATCATTGAAGGTTTTCCTTCCTTTAGTTCCTTTACCAGTGAGCCTTCCCTCGTGCCGTGGCCGCGGAACACCTATTGGTTTCCCATCTTGCATGAAATCATTGTAGCACTCCAAAACTTCTTCCGTTGTGTACCCCTCTATCATGGACCCTTCAGGACATTTTGGATTGCGCATATAGTTCTTCATAACGTACATGTAACGCTCAAACGGGTACATATAGTGAAGGTAAGATGGCCCAAGAACAAGTATCTGATCTGCAATGTGGATCATGTAGTGCTCCATCGTATCAAAAAAGGTTAGGGGGAAGCACATCTCGAGTTGGCACATAGTCTCTCTCATCTGTTTACGTACTTTCTCCAATTCATCGATGTCGATGACCTTCTTAGAAACAGCATTGAAAAAGTGGCACATCCGTGTGATTACCATCCTCACATATGGATGTTTGATAGCTCTTGCAGCGATGGCGAGGAACAAAGAAAGCATCATATGGCAATCGTGCGTGTTGTAGCCGCTTATCTTTAACTCAGACATTGATACGAGATTCTTTACGTTCGTTGAGAATCCAGTGGGTACCTTGATGCTCCATAGGCACTTACAGAATGCTTTTTTCTCCTCGGGAGTCAGGTTAAAGCTGGCAGGTGGAAGGTAAAACTTTCCATTTGGCCTTTCCTGAGGGTGAAGCTCTGTCTTTATGCCTTGCTTTTCCAAGTCTCTGCGTGCACTGAGCCCGTCTTTAGTCTTTCCTGGTGTGTCCAATAGGAGACCTGAGGTGCTATCGAAGACACCCTTTGTGACGTGCATAAGGTCGATTGCATGACCAATTTCCAATTGTTTCCAATAGTTTAAATACCTATAGAAAATTGATTGCTTCTTAAATATGGCATCCTTTGGAATAAACTGATTGGATTTGTTCCGCTTTCTCCCCTTGACTGGCTTGCCAAAAACAACCTTGTAACCTTTCACCAGATCATAAACAAACTTGCCGTCGCGATGTACTGGTGCCGGATCATTCTCCTCTTTACCATCAAATTCTTTCGTCATTCGACGATATCTGTGATTTTTTGGTAAGAACCTTCGGTGACGCATGTATACCAGCTTACAGAAATTTGGAAGGTGCACTGATGATGTTTGGTCCACACAAACAACGCATGCCGACTTCCCTTTGACTTGCCCGGTTAGGGTCAGGCGAGCGGGGTTGTCATTGATGGTAACGAAAATAATAGCTCTGAGGTTGAAGTGCTCCTGTCGGTAGGCATCCCACATGCGAACCCCCTCTTCCCACAGCTTCTGCATGTCTTCCATCAAAGGTTCTAAGAACACGTCTATATCAATGCCAGGTTGTTTTGGGCCCGATATAAGGGTACTCAGCATGAGGTACTTTCTTTTGTGGCACAGCCATGAAGGAAGGTTGAACACGCATAGAATCACTGGCCACGTACTGTGTGGGTTCCTCATTTCACCAAAAGGATTCATTCCATCAGTACTCAAGCCAAATCTCACATTCCTCGGATCGTTTGAGAACGGAGGGTTGTCGACGTCAAACTTTTTCCACTGTCGGGCATCCGCGGGGTGACGAAGCTTCCCGTCCTTCTTGCGACCATCGTCAGCGGCATGCCAAGTCATGAGTTTAGCATCTCTAGAGTTGGAGAACAGACGCTTCAGGCGATCGACTACCGGTAGGTACCACATCACCAGGGCCAGAATTTTTCTGTCATCATCCTCATCATGTTCTCCATGACTTGTATTTTTCCCTCTGTTTCTCTTCCGTCCCTTATTCTTCCTGATGGTGAAACTTTCATCGTCGTCGTCATCATTCATTTTGTACGGACTGGCGTTACAAGTTGGGCATTTCACCTTATCTGCGTGTTCTTTACGGTACAGGATACAATGGTTCGGGCAAGCGTGTATTCTTTGTATGCCCAATGTCAATGGAGACAACAGTTTCTTTGCACGGTACGTGCTTGTGGGCAGATGATTTGGTTTCGGCAACATATTGCCTAACAGTTGCAGCAAGTTGTTGAAGCTAACGTCTGACCACCCGTTGCTGGCCTTCAGTGTGAGGAGTCGAAGCACTGAATCCAATACCGTGCACTCCTTGTCACACCCATTCGACTCCTCATAAAGAAGCTCCCTCGACGCCTTATGCAACGTCTCTACGTTATCAAAGCCTTTATTTCTGTGATGGAGTAAATCCTCACGGTCCATGTTTCGCAACAACTCCTCTACATCTATGCCTCCACATTCGCGAGTTTCATGTACCATGTCATCATCCTCGTCGTTGCACTGGCAGTATAGCGCTCATTGTTGGGTTGTGTCCTTTCTGGGTGATCGTTGCCTTCAAGCACTCTCCGGCTCGTTGTTGGCTTCTGCATTCTCTGATGTTTCACCATGTTTGGTCCAAATGTGGTAGTGCTCCACAAAACCATTGTCCAGCAAGTGCTCGCGAATGATTTCACGGTCCTCAAACAGTACATTATTCTTGCATCTCTTACAAGGGCAGCATATAGCCGTTGTATTCTGACTTGCAGCGTGAGTCCCGGCAGCTACAAGAAAATTGTTGATTTCCTCGAAATAGGTTAGCGGATCTCCTCCTCCTCCATCGTACATCCAAGACCGATCCGCCATCTACAATGATAAAAAATATTATAACAATGAAATAATACAAAAATTACAAAATAAAATATAAATTTCCCCTCTCTCATGCATATAAAATCCAAAACTTGATGTGCAAAATTGGAATACAAAACCCAAGGGGAAAACAACATAGGACATGGAGGCTTAAGAAACTAGATGGGATCTACTAAATCCCCACCTAAAATCTAATGGAATCACCTTGAATCAAGCAAAAAAAGTTGCAAACCCTAGGCAAACTTTATCCTCAAAATTGACCTTCAAAAAGACATCTAAACACAAAAAGGCTCCAATGGATGGTAAAGATTTACCTCCTAGATCAAATCTAAGAAAAAAAACGAGATCAAAACCTTCCCCCCTTGTTTTTCAATTTTTTCCGGCCGCCGTACGGACATACAGTCCGAGATGAACTCGATACTGTTCGGGGAAGAAGGCTGCGCGCGGTTATATAGTGTCGCTTATCAGTGGCGGGCAAGATGACGTCGCGGGCGCCCGCCACTGGTATTTTGTTCAAGTGGCGGACAGGGTGACGCAGCCGTCCGCCACTGTTGTTTAGTTCTTTAGTGGCGGTCGAGACGACGTAAGCGACCGCCACTGTTATTAAGAACGTCGGTGGCGGACGTCTGTTGCGTCATCCTATCCGCCACTAGTGTATAGTTTCCGGTGGCAGTCGCTGGTGACGCCGCTCCGCCCGCCACTGCGATATGGGCCAGGCACTGTAGCTTCACTGGCGTCATCACGACCGCCACCGCTTTGCGCCCGCAAGGCTAGCAGTGGCGCTAGGCCTTGCGCCCGCCACCGCTATTTTGAGGCCTGCGTCACTGCAGGCCTCAATTGTACTAGTGAAGTCCTCGATCGATGCCATTTCTCGCCGTCGAGCACCGACCGCCGTGCCAGGTTCCTCTGCGCTGCGATGCCGCTCCCCGAGGCTTACAATGACTAGTGGACTACGACTGGCTACCAATCAATTACGCACGATCCGATCTGCACGAGTACGCCGGCGCTAGTAGGAGCCCTTGTCAGTCTTGCCACCCGCTAGCTAGCTCCCGTTGTCTTGTCCTCGGCAAGGACGTTTCCCAGCGTGATGCTTTCGCCATGCATACCTAGCTCCCGCGGCGCTGCGTCTCTCTGCCAGAGCAACCACACCACGGTAGCTGCCGACGCAAGCACCAAGATAGTGGGCGGGCCGTGGCGCTCATCCGAATGACACGCAGGCCGCCGCGAGGGTGCCTCCGCTGCACGCCACCATGGCTTCGCCGGCCGGCCCTAGTGTACTGCGCCGCACGTACGAAGCGTGCCTTCTCTTGCCACCCGATCCCCTTGTCCTTGGCAACGACATCTCCGAACGACCTGCCGCGTCGTGCATGCAGCCTGTCCTCTGCACGGTCCGCGCGCGTGCTTGCACGCCATGCATGCCAGAGCCACCACGGTGGCTGGGCTTATTTGCAGCTATGCGAGCATCAAGACTCTGGGGCCAGACACCGTGTGCGGGAGCTGGCCGCCTGACGCGTTCCATGCTCTGCTTTCTACCGGGTCAAGGCGCTACGGCTCATGACCCCGATCCTCTGCTCGCGACGACTGCCCATATCCTTGAGTTGAGAAATGGAGCACTGCCGTACAAACCCAGTTGGCATCGGGGGGAAAGGTGTTACTAATTTGGTCCTCAAGCGCATGCGCATATGAACGCACACCTAGCTCACGCATATCCTGTGTCTTGCAAACAATGTTAATCATGACACGACGGTTAGAAAAAACAAAACAAAGATACAAGAAAACCAACAGTGGAAAGAGAGGCTTTGCAAGGGAAGCCAAAGATGAGTTGGCGCTGCACCGTGGGCACGTCTCTTCTCTCCGTTTATCTTTTTGTGTCATCATACTACCAAGGGACCAGTGAACTCTCGCGTCCCTCTCCCTCTATCTAAACGGATGGGATCCATGCATGTATGCGTTTGCTTCCACGGAAAACCGGCCTTCCGATTCCGTCTCACCTCCTCGCACACACCATGCACCATCCCCTATCACTTTCCCCTCTCCCTAGCATGATCTATCTATTATATATATAATTGACGAGAAAAAGAAGCCACCACGTTCGCTCTCCAGACTTAGAAGCCACCACGTTCGCTCTAAAATGCTAGAAATTAAAAAACTCGACCTGCGGGGGGTATGACGGCCCCCGGGCATTTTTTAAGGAGAACGATCGTCTCACACAGATCGAGAAAACCCCCGAACCCTCCTCCGCACCATACACAGGGACTCAGCAGGCCGGTGAGAATCGGCGCGAGTACTTAACCTATGCTTTGGTCCAACGGAGGAGCGAGGAGATTTTTTTGTGCACTGCAGCGACCAGAGCCATATTGCAGGAAATAGTCGCTACAGTGCGATGCCGCGGCGGGAATCGAACCCGGGCCACCGGCCACAGCGTCAACAGGAGCCAACGCTCCTGGAGCTAGTGGCCCTGGCCACTCGGGACCGCCCGCGTTGGCTAAAATGCTAGAAATTACCACGTTAATCCGAGAAAATAAGAAGAAAAAATTACCCACCACTGCCATTATGAAAAAAATTAGTCACAAAACCCCCTATAAATATTTATAAAATAGCTAAATTCGAAATAATAAAAAATAGCCAAAATACCCCTCGAACCTATTTCTAAATTACCCACCATGCCATTATGAGTAAAAAAAAAGCTAAATTCGAAATAACAAAAAATAACAAAAAACACTTCACACCTATTTCTAAATTACCCGTCGTTCCATTATGAGCCCAAAAAGTAACTAAATTTGGATTATAAAATATAGTTAAAAATATCTCTAATTCTTATTTCTAATTTTTTCATCATACCATTATGAGTCTAAAATAGCTAAATTATACGTGATGAGTAAGCAAGCTGAAAAACAAGCTATGAGGATGAAAGAGTAAGGATGAGTGAGAGAACCGAAAAACAAGTTACAAAGGAGGACGGGAAGAGCCTTGAATGAGAGGACGACGAGTTGTCAATCTGAACAACAAGGTGACCAACCTACCTGTAGGAAGTCGAGAGGGGAAGGTGACGCGTGAAGGTAGTACCCCTTGCCGGAGTGGGCAACAAATAGGCGAGACAGATAATGAGTTGGCAGAAATGTACTAGAGGAACAAGTGACCTGGACAACAAGCCAAAGCGACAATTAACTAAGCATCATTACGAGCAGGTGATGAGCAGGCGAGGGATGCGACCGTAGAAGAGAGTATATAAAATTTTATTATGAAATACCTACATACAAGTTTATAAATTTTATACTATTATCGATATGTGAAAACTATCAACACTAGCAGCGCAAATGCGCGGGCAGACATACTAGTTAGATTGTAAAATTCGAGCTCTGGCAGACAACATCTCTCTATCTTTATCTCTCTCTCTCTAGATCGATATAGCATTGCAGCGTTGAGACCACAGTCCGTTGTGCAGCACTCTAGGTAAGCTCTCCACTTCCCTCAGGCACATACCTACTCCTCCGATCCATCTTTATACGTTTCATTCATACATCATGGATTCACTTTTTTGCCTATGAACAATTTTGCTTCATTTGGCAGCCTTGATTTTATCCCAGCAATATACTAGCAATTTACCTTTTGGGTTGTGGGTTTATGGACATGACGACGACCTCTAAGAAATCCAACAGCACCGCCACATCTGTTCACCAGAACCAGAAACAGGTATTATCAACACTTTTATTGGCTTTCTTTGATATATGATCCTCGTCACTACTTGATGGAGCAAGGCGGTAGTTCCATATATAGATGATGGATCCATGCCACTTGCATTTCCTGTAGTCGTCTTCTTCCAGTTGTGAACTCCATGGTTACTCTATGTGTGTGGTTCTTTGTGATTACCGATCTCTTTTGAGCATAGCAAGTATTTCGGACTAGGATCGACGATAGTAGATGCATAGGAATATAGGCATCTGTATTCATCATGCATGCGTGATTTGCCATCTCTTGTGTGCCATATGTACCCTATTTAGGAATTAAAAAACCTTTCTGTTTTTTGAGGGCTTAGGAAATAAAACAATCCAGTCTCTAGATATGTATGCATATATGGGAGCCGTCGTGATGTGTTGTTCTCCCTCAACTGGATCACAAACCTTGATTGGCTTTTCTTTTTAATTTCTCTTCTTGTTGTTTAGTGCTAGTGCTAGTCTTACTATATTAATTTTCACATCCTAAATCATAGACACAAAATATGATCATGTTATGCTTCTCTGACTCCCTTTAGGTCTCTTTAGGGGTGGACCGGGTTTTGGGGATTTGGGTTCTCTAGCGAGTCCAGGATTAAACTAGGAAATGTTTTAGGGGAAGTGGGTGCACCAGCGGTAGGCAGTGTTGAGGCGGCGCGGCAAGGTACCACTAAAAAAAATCTATCATTAGTCATGCACATATATATTTAGTTCTTCTATGTGTTGCTTTGTTCTGTATACCTCATTGGTTTATGACCGGAGTTTAGATGACTTTTACGATGTTGATGTGTGGCACTAGCAGTACCATTCAATGGGGTATTTTTTTTAAGAAATAATTTATTTTACCCACCATTACAACTTTGCATGATCCAGTACATGCCATTGTCTGGATCGCCGGCCACCTGTGCCACCAGTGGGATATATGAGATTGGCATCTTTTTTGTTGCAACGAAATATGCACAATATTTCTCATTGATGACTTTATTTATTACTTTTATTATCGCATAGCGTCTTCGACACGGCTAGTAGTAACCGTTATCAATGGTGGCGATATATGACACAAGAGGGCTCACAGCCACGGAGAACTGATAGTTTAACTATGATCAGTTTGATAATTGTCATGGAGTAAACTTCATAAAAGAAACTTGTTAGATTGGATTTTTAATTTCACAATACCATACATGTCGTTTAATAAAACCACACTTGTATTGTACTCAATGGACTCAACACGTGGGTCCACAAGTTGATAACTGGACCCTCTTTGTGATGCATAACTAGATAGAATCGCTGATGGAGAAAGAATAAATATCATCTAAGAGCAAATCCAACAGACTATGTAAAACATGTTTTCCCCTCTCTAAATATGGCTAGTATTATTGAAAATTTCTCTCCAACAGTCTCCCCAAACCCTCTCCAAAATAACTAACTCTTCATTTCATTTCTCTAGCTAGCTATATTTAGCTAGGGACCTTCACTCTCTATTCCTTCTTCCAGCGGGCCCTTGGTAGTTTAGAGAGTTGTTGGTTTACTCCAACTTTTTTAGGTGGTGTTTATTTTAGAAACTAAATAAAATCAAAGAATTAGAAATATATTTTACCTAACTTCTTGGAGTTGCTCTAAGGGATCCCTTTCTCGTATGTTCGCAGAGATCATCTATCCCTGTTTGAGTTATGATTATGATCCGTATTCTAAGAATATTTCCCAAACTCATTCATCCATATCTCTTCTTCTTTCTTATTTCCTACAAAGACACTCATATGATAATAACTAAACAACGGTAATATGAATACTTATTACTTTAAGATAAAAGGTTATACGTATCTCCATTGCACAAAAGTCCCACAACTTTGTGCGGTAAGAATTTTGTTCCTTCTGAATGATAATTTGGTTCCCATAAAGATTGTTACAGTAATATCAATGAGTGTGCAACTATAGAAAAAACCATAAATTATCCTTCTAATGTATAATGGCAACATGTGTATTGACATTTCGACATATCGACCTTTATTTAGATACACATAGAACCAGAAAACCACATGTAAATAAAGGCTGACTTAGCACTATAATATTGCGCAAAAAGCATGACTGAATTGAAGCACTAGGCAGAATCTAATATTACCCTATTTGATGTGCATGGGACATACTTGTCAATCCTTTATCCCCGGAGCACGAAGGTGTTGCCTAGCCGATGGGCCAAACAACACCAGAAGATAATGTACTGGTTTATGCACCAGCCAGCAGCTTGTTTTCACGGCAAACAAGCAAAGGATCCTTACTTACGTGAAGGAGAACGAATGTTTCGCTCGACAAAACACTAAAGCGAAATGTAAACTAGAAAAGTAGTAGATGCAAACTGGATTGATTAATTCTCGAGAGAGAGTTTCTGACGACCTCTACGCTATATATATATAAGTTACAAAATAATATCTCAACTAACCACTAGCCAAACGTAATTCCTTCTATCTCTAATTACCGACTCTGCTAACACCTCGCATAATTAATCCGTGTCCAAAACCACCACGCCAGCTTTCCAAATCCTCCTCCTACGTATCATCTCCCTGGACAGCCACCCAACACAGCGCCATGCACATCACACGTTCAGTCCAAGCCTTCACCAATTTTCCTATCCAACAGAAGGTCCAACGTAGTTTCCAAACTAACATCTCCTGTTGGTTAGATCCAAACATTCCTTTCCTTTGGGGGATAGTACATTAGTCAAAGATGTTGGTTTCCAACTAAGAAAGTAAATGCTTTACTACCAGTAATATGGCCAGATAAACAGTAACAACTATAGGAAAATGCTTGTTTGACCCATTTCTCCGACTTCTGTCTTACTTACCAAGCGTTTTAGCCTCTTTGATTGATATATTAAACATCATGTGATTTTAGCCATTAGATGTTGTTGTCATAAAAACACTCTAACAAGTGATTGATACATAAAGCAATAATGATCAACTATATCCGAACCAAGTCCAAGTTTGACTGGTTTAAGGAGCACTAGCAGCTGTGGCACGCCCTTCTTCCATCCTTTCTTTTGTTTTTTTCATTTCATTAGATGGATATGTAGAGCAAGGTTTACATTACCATTTTGACCGGAAAACCGGACGCCACCGAGATCTCTGGTTTTCGGAAAAACCAGAAAAACTGGTCCGAAAACCGAACAAAATTCAAATTCCAAATTTTGAGTTCAGAAATCGGAAACCGACCAAATTTCGGAAAACCGGTTTGGAGAGGAAAAATGGAAAAAAATTGAAAATTTATAAATCTGAAACAAAAATATGTAGAATAAACTAGATGCTATTTTCAGCGCATTGGTGTAACACTAATACAAAAATTCGATCGTTTGCTTGGTCCAAAAAATCGAGGAAGGTTGCCGGTTCGAAAAAGACAAAACAAAAATAGGTTTTTCTTTTTTTTTCTTCCCTTTTCAACACAGAAAACTTCGTCGACTTTTTTCACCCATCAAACGATCGATTTTTCATGTTCTTGTTTCACCATTGTGCTGCAAATTTCCTCTAGTTTTTACATACTTTTGTTTCAAATATTTTCAAATTTTCAAAAAAAATTAAAATTTAAAAACAAAAACTGGAGAACCGAGTAAACGGGACCGGACCGGTTTTTCCAAAAGCCGGTCTGGTTTACGCGGTAAGGAAAACCTTAATGTAGAGTAGGGCTAGCATATTTGTTTGCTAACTTGGTTGTTTGACAGAATGAGATGAAACAAAACGAATCGCATGTCTTTTTACGGAAGGGCATAGATTAAAGTGCATCATTATATATTGACAATAATTAAGAGAAAGGCAAGTCGTACAGTACAATGTCCGCCAACTCTACATTATTTATAACAGCAAAGGTACCCCGCTAATTACCCCAGCAAAGTGCCTGACTCTCGCACCACTCATCATGATCCCAGTTCAGGTTGTCCGCCTGAATGGATGCTTACCTTTCGTCCCCAAAGCTCTTGCCAATTCTTTTGCAAATTTGTTTGCAACCTTATCACGTACTCTGCTTTGATATTGAAGAATATTATTACACTGCGTCAGTTTGTAATGCCAACCACACTATTATGAATATATTTATCTACCCATTAGTTTAAGTACTCCTATTTTTTAAGGTCAGTTTCAGCTATTTATCTTCCAATAGCTTGGAAACTAACCCATAATGAGTTCTACAAATTCTGAGGCATGTAAAGTACCACTCAATCTTACACCACGTAACTCTTGGTTGCAAATAATTAAATGCCAAAGTACATTTTAGTTCTCGTGAATATTAGTACTTTTATATAGTTTAAGGAGCATCTTAAATCCGTGTAAATACAGGTTTGAAATCCAGTGTTTGTGAGAGGAACCCCAGTTAAATGGATTCTTCAGCAAGCACAAAATTTGACACAATTTCAAATTATTGTAGCTACCGGACTTGGTGAAGGGCTAGCGCAGGACAAAAGAAATTAAAAGTGATAGCTACCGGACTCGGTGAAGGGCTCGGAGCTGCGGGAATCCTCTGCGTCCGGCCGCCAGAATAACTTCAGCATTATCCATGATCCCTTCGCTAGCCCGCCTCAGCATCTCGCGCTCGGCTGGTGCTCCATCTGCTCACCCTCTCCGACCGCAGCCGGGACAGGGATCGCCTGCAGTAACTGTAAGGTTGCAGTTGTCACTGACAGGTAGGCCCACTCGAGTTGGACCCAGCTGTCGGTGACCACTGCAAATTGTGCAGTACTGCACCGGATCCGCGTCCCCGCAGCCGCGACATAGGAAAGGCTGGTGCTTCTGGGCATTAATTTTCATCACTGTCGTGTCGAGCGCCGCCTCGTCTTCGGCCTGGCCTGCTCGTATATACCGGCGTTCGACGACCTCGGCCCACATACAGCATGTCGACCCCTCCGCGTCGGGCAGCGCTCCGGCCGCTGAACACGTCATACGTCTCGCGCGCCGACGAACCGTGTATGTGTTCCAAAGAAAATCTGAACACAATTGTTTGTTTCTTTCTCTACATTAATTTTTTTTAACCAAAGGTTCAGTTTTTTATTTCTTGTGTTCCAAGGAGACCTAAAAAGTCCATTTTCTTTGGAACACAAGAAATGTAAAAAGCAAGAACTAAAAATTGAATAATACAGGGTTGAAAACACTAGAATCCTTGGGTTGGTGTGTTTGGAGGAAACAACACTTGAATTTTGGAGGAATAATGGTTTAGAGAAACAGAGAGAAGTTAGAGAGAGAGAATGTGAAGTTGCACTGGACTACTAAGCTCGAGAGTAAGTGTTTACACTAGTCTGAACTGGAGACTAGCGAAGCGCGCTTCTAGACTCTTTTCAGATCAAAGAGTTACGTTTCTTTTTTTTTTCTTTTTTCGGGTAGAAAGGTTCGTCCCGCCAGATTTCTCGGAAGGCTACAAAAGCATGATGACATGCCTACTTTTAACACATGAAACTTGAGACATGTTTTTGTGTACAACATTCACTACATCATGCAATGTTGCAAATAGCGGGCTATAGAGTTTAGCGGAGTGCTCTCACAAAAGCTATATTATGAGCTATATATAGCAGCAGCTATTGTCAATAGCGGTTTGCAAAATAAAGCAAACTTTTGGTCAAAATCTTAGTAAATTCGTCAATTTCTGCTCACGTTTCAAAAGTGCATTCCATTGTCCAAGCATACCATCATTTTAGCATGTATTTTCCATCTTTCCTAGCGACGAAACAATTCACAGAATCAAGAAAGCAAGCATCATTTGAACTATGAACAAGCAAATTCATCATCTCGCTTGACTTATTATTTATGAATCATAAATCATAAATACATAAGTTCATAAGTTAATTATATATAGCGGAGTTAGCGGGACTATTTAACCCTATAGCGGAGTTAGCGGCATTAGCAGTAATATTTGTACTATCGTCGCAACACCTATCTTAAAAAGCTTTAGCGGCTATTTGCATCCATGACACCATGTCCCACTTTTGCCAACACTTTCTACAGTCGGCCAATGGCACATTCAGCGAAATATAAACTATCGGCAAAGTCTTTACCAACACTTTCAAAACAGTCGCGGTAGAAGCAGTCTGGTAAGCCTTTGCTGACAGATATCAGCTTTGCCGACACGCTACATGTCGCTGCATACTGGACCAATGCCGACAGTTTATATGTTCACTGGACCTAGTCATTTAAGTTGTATCTATTGCCAACAGTTTATATGACAGCGAATTTTATCTACATTTACCAACAGTTTAACAGACAAGGATTGACACCCTTTCCCTACACTTGACTGTCAGCAAAAGTAGGACATGGTGTAGGTATTTCTCATTTATGACTTTACTTTTATTTGATTCTTTTTATTATCGCATAACCTCTTCTACACGGCTAGTAGTAGTAGTAACCTCTTCTACACCACAGGCTCAGAGCCACAGAGAGCCTTGGAGCCTGGTGACCAGGGACTTGACAGCGAGGTACGTTGTCAAGCGCATGCATGCCCTCGTCCTTGCCGAGCCAGCTCATCTTCCGCCGGCCGAACGGGCAGTCGCAGTCCATGACCATGTAGCAGTTCACCCAAACCACCCGGAGCGCACCGATCTCACCACCCGGTTCACCACGTCAAATGTTCTTGCGTCACTACCCCGGCGTCGAGCCCGTACATCGTGTTACGTTGTTCGCCCTCAGCCGCCTTGTCCAACGTCCTGCAATGTCCATTTGAGAATATCTCGAGGCAAAAGATGAAGACTTGCACCCTCGGGTGTAAGACTTCATCCATAACTAATTTTATTATTTTCTATTTTCTGATTTGGAAATTAATTCTTATATATTTAAGAAACAAACTCACGTGAAAAGATATTGAGTCTGGCTTTTTCGTTGATTTAGTTGCCATGAGAAAGAAAATCATGTCAAGTAAAAAAATTCTTTGACGTGTTAAGAAAAGCAAGACAACATGACTATGCGTGTGTGGTGCATGGAGGTTGCCCATGTGACAAGTATGTAACAAGAAAGATAACCAGTGAAGGGAATTAATCTGCGGGGAGTTTGGTTTATCTAGCAGCCAAGAGATCAAGTACTATGCAAGCTATGAAACTGTTAATGAAATATATGGTCTAAAAAAGACTTTAACCTTGGAGTTGTACTAAACTCTTCATTTCTGCAAAATCCAGAAATAAGAATGCACTTTTCACCAAGAATCGAAGATGGAACAAACTTATTGTCTAGTTATATGTCAATGACTTGTTACTCAACAATGCAGGAAGCGACAACTAACTATAACATCTCAAAACCAGCATGGATCTGTTTTCCCAACTGAGGAAAGTGATCCCTTGTAAGTTACTCACATCTCAACTATTACTTGGAGTATGAACTGGTTTGAACTTTTGCATGTACCTTTTTTTATGCTTGCAGGATGTGTTTTTTTTAAAAAATGTATGTGGTAAAAAAAGGTACCGATAGTATTTACAACCGATACTTTAACTATGATCAATTTGCATAATTTGTCAGGGAGTAGGCTCCCCTTCATAAAATAAATAATATAAAAAATTAAAAGATGCACTTTTTAACATGAATTTTTAATTTCACCATACCATACTTATATTTGCATGTTATTTAACAAAACCACACTTGTCTTGTACTCAATGGACTTAACATGTGGGGTCCACAAGTTGATAATTAGACCCTCTGTTATGACCTGTAGCTAGATAAAATAGCTGATAGATAAAGAATAATAACTGCCCTTTAAGAGTCCCTTTTCTCGTATGGTCGCAAAGATCAGCTACCCCTCGAGTCTATGAGTTATGATTATGAGCCATATTCTAAGAATATTTTGAAACCTAACCCCATCCATATCTCTTCTACTTTCTCATTTCCTATAATGAGAACCATAGGATTAACAACTATACAAAGGTGATGTGAACACTAATTACCTTAATATAAGAGGTTATACCTATATACAATGCACAAAAGTCCTACGGCCAAAATTTTGTTCCATCTGAAGGATAATTTTATTCCCCCAAAGATTGATAATTTACGTAATATCGGTGATTGTGCAACTCAAAAAAGCATAAACAATTCTTGGAACAAAAATTTTTTAACAATGACATGTAACTGAAACATGAATACCACTGGTTTCGAATAATGTTAAGAAACTTTACCCTTTCAGCCCCGATGAACTCAATGAACCCTTCCAAATCCATTGATTAGTCACATGTTTTAGTCCATATAATTTGCAATAGTATATTTGAAACATGGAAAAATAATAAAAATATATTCTTCATTCTCCCCAAGCTCATAACCATATTCCAAACTGTTCATAATACCAGGATGACTAGATAAACTCAAACAATCATGTTGAAAAGCTCTATCACTCTCATGCATCTGAAATGTAACAATATTATCATAGATAAACACTAAATATTTCATGCTACACTTCACTTGCCACTTTACAGTAAAAGAGTGCATTCTCAAACTTCCCAACTTGTGTAACTGTAGTCTCCATGACAATAATTTCTAGTTCCATATACGTGACACAAAAAGAATATGAATGATGATATATTTAGGTTTTCACCACCAAAGTTCAAAAATGGGTTACCCTAACAAGAACTTGCTCAAGTTGAATAATAAACACTACATTTCACTTACATACAAACTAGATGTTCCAAGGGTGAAAAGGAAGAAGTAAGCCATATATATTATATCTCAGCTTGGAATGACAAACAACTAAGAAAACACAAAAGGATTACCTTTCCAATGATTTGATATGGGTCATCCATTTCGTTGTTTTCTTTGCATGCATGGATTTCGACTCTCAAACTTAAACTTGATGGGTAAGAGCGATGCGTCATGTCAGAATTCACCTCCAACCTTCAAGCCTTAGAAATAGCACATTAGGAAATCAGAAATATTATAGAGAACCAATGTATTTGTGCTATTGTTATGGAAAACCACATGAATAAATTGAAGCACCACAAAGCATCTAATATTACCCAATTTGATGTGCGTGGGAAATGCTTAATTTACTATGAGTAATATGCGGCCATATAATTTGTATCAACTATCAGAAAATGTTTCATGTACGCCCTTTTGTCCGGCTTTTGTCCGAAAAAGCGTTTTAGTCCATTTGATTTGTATATCAACAACCAGGCAAGTGATTACATAGTACAATTCAGACAATCACAACGCACGCATACTCACCCTTATGAACACATGTATGCAAATCTTACCCCTATGAGCATCTTCGAAGACCGAGCCGGCAAATCCTTGAGATTGACGAAGTCGCCACTAGCGCCTCGCTGTCGACGTCAAATGTCAGCTACCGCTGAAAGCACAACGTCGTTAAATTCTAGAAAATTCGCTCCCACGGGGAGTTGAACCCAGGACCTGAGGTGCAGAACTGTTGACCATGCATGTTTCGATTTTACAACACACTCAGGGTTCCTTTAACTGTGCTTATTACATATGAGACTGATTATCATATGTTTTACGTCAAAATGTATCTAATACGGTCAAGTAGATCTGCGTTACAAGGAAGTCAACAGTCAAATCCTTAAAGTTGTGGTGTTAAATTCCTAAGTCCTGTAGGGCAACGTTAAATGATGTACAGTTCTTTGAAGCAAAATTGATATATATGATGCGTATCCTTTTTTATTCATTTATGTGTTCCAAAGGAATCCTAAAGGGAATATTGTTTGTTCTTTATCTGGATTAAATTCCGTATTCTACAAATATTCAATGTTTTATTTCGACTCCCAAAGGGCCCTAAAAGTTCCATTTTATTTAGAACACAACAAAAAACAGAAATTAAAAAGTGCACTATCGGAATGTTAAATTCGATTGAATCCTATAGGGTTCAAAACACTAAAATCCTTCCGGTCCTGTGTCTGGAGAAAACAACAGATGAATTTTGAAGTAATAATGATTTAGAGAAATAGAGAATTTGGAGAGAGAATGAGTGAGGTTGCACTGGACTTCGAATTAAGCTCGAGACTAAGTGTTCAGACTAGTCTGAGTTCGAGACTAAGTGCACTTCTAGACTCTTTTCAGATCAAAGGGTTATGTTTCGTCCCGCCGGCCGGGTTTCCCTTCGGAAGACCACAAAAGCATGACGACATGCCATCTTTTAATTCATCAACATGGAGACATGGTTTTTATGTACAATATTTCTTATTGATGACTTCACTTTTATTTATTCCTTTTATTATCGCATAACCTCTTCTACAAGGCTAGTAGTAACCGTTGTCAGTTGGCGACATAAGACACCAGAGGATCAGAGCCACGGAGAGCCACGGAGCGTGGTGACCACGGACTTGACGGCGAGGTACTTGTCGAGCGCCTGCATGCCCTCGTCCTTGCCAAACCCGCTCATCTTGCGCCCGCCGAACGGGCAGTCGCAGTCCATGATCATGTAGCAGTTCACCCACACCACCCCGGCGCGCACCGATCTCACCACCCGGTTCGCCGCGTCTATGTTCTTGGTCACCACCCCGGCACCGAGCCCGTAGGCCGTGTTGTTCGCCCTCTCGATCGCCTCCTCCAACGTCCTGCATCCGCGGAAAATATATATGAAACTTTTGTTTCCTAGCCTTCTCGCCTTGCATTTCTGTGACATTTGCAATCAAACGGGAAAAAAGAAGTTTCATTACTTGAACTTCATGAGGCACATGACAGGCCCGAAGATCTCCTCCCTGGCTATGACCATGTCCTCCTATTTTCGGAAAGGAAAAGGTCCGTCCCCGGTCAGTTAGTAGTTACCTTCACTGCAGTGACAGCAGTTTGCGTTTTGGTGGGGTTTTTTTTTACCGTCACGTCGGTGAAGACTGTCGCCTGAATGTAGTAACCTTTCTCATGGCCACAGAGATTTCCGCCTGTGAGAACAGATGCCCCTTCTCTCTTGCCAATGTTCAATGTAGCTGAGCACCCTCTCATACTGAGTCTTGTTCACCTGCACACACAAGAACAGCCTTATTGGTTTCTAAATTCGAAAATGCAAATATATCCCTTATGCTTATATTGTGACACGCGAGTACAACCTGAGGGCCCTGGTTGATATGAGGACCACTGAAAGGATGTCCCACAACCCAGCTCTTCATCCTCGCTACCAACTTCTTCTCAAACTGATCATAGATGCCCTCTTGCACGTACACACGGCTCGCGGCGATCCAGATTTCTCCCTACGAACTACAGTTGCTCAAGTAAGCGCAAGTGACAAGGGCCATGCGTAGCCATAGTGTAACATGCATGTTCACCTTGTTGAAGAGGACCCCGAAGACGGCGAGCTCGACGGCCATGTCGAGGTCGGCGTCGTCGAAGATGACGAGCGGGCACTTGCCGCCGAGCTCCAGATAGACTGGCTTTAGGTTGCTTCTCGCGGAGGCCTCCATTACGCTGCGCCCAACTTGCGTGGATCCAGTGAACGTGACCTGGAACATGCAGGAACGCTGATTTCAAAATTTTGTACACCAACAACGAGATTGTTCACGCCAGTTCGATCAGTTACCATGTCGACGAGCATGTGAGACGCGAGCGCAGCTCCTGCCGTTGCACCAAAACCTGGGACCAGATTAATCACGCCGTCTGGGATTCCTGCCTGCACACCACATCTCAGTACCTTGAGAACAGCACTGCTTGAGAACTGCTGAAACTCAATCAACCATATACGTACGGTTCTTAATTAATTGTCACACGCCGTATAACGTTGCGCCATCATCACATCACCTGCTTGGCGAGGTCGGCGAGGTAGAGCGCGGTGAGCGGCGTCTGCTCGGCCGGCTTGACGACCATGGCGCAGCCGGCGGCGAGCGCCGGGGCGACCTTGACGCAGAACATGACGCAGGGCACGTTCCAGGAGATGATGATCCCGGCGATGCCGACGGGCTCGCGGAGGGTGTGCCCCTGGAACTGTCCCTCCATCTTGAGCGTCTCGCCGTGGACCTTGTCGGCAGCGCCGGCGAAGTAGCGCAGGCTGCCGGCCGCGCCGAGGACGTCGAACTGCTTGGTCACGACCGGCAGCTTGCCGGCGTGGCTCTCCAGCGCCGCCAGCTCGTCCGCGTGCTGCTCCATGAGGTCGGCGAACCGGGCGATGATCCGGCCCCGGTCCTGCCATTTGTTCTGTTTGAAAGAAGTTTCAGTTACCGACGACAACAGCTAGTTGAGCCAAAGAAACCTAATCTGCTCAAAGAATTTTCAGTTACTGAAATGAAAAACTTAGCAATTGACTTGTACGACTAGTGCTTGAAAATTTGAAACCCATTCTTTGAGCAAGAGTGTGAATAAAAGAACATTGGGTAAAAAGACTGTAAGTTTAGGAATCATACGGATCCCGACATCCGCGGCCATTCGCCGTGATCGAAGGCTTCCCTTGCCGCCCTCACAGCCAAGTCGATGTCCTCCTTGTCTCCTTCGGCGATGCTGGCGATCACGTCCCCAGTTCGAGGGTCCGTGGTCTCAAACGTCCGGCCTGAGGAAGACGAAACATCAACCATGAGGGTTTATGACTAGACATGAACATGCTAACAACCATCTCTATGTACCTGAGACGGCGTCGACAAAGCAGCCGTTGATGAAGAGCTTGGTGAACCTGATCTCCGGCACCTTGAACAGCTTGTCCTCACCATCGCTCGCCATGTCGCCCTACCCTCGCACACGCCCTGCTCGATCGCGTTTCGTTTGGACACGAGCCCGAGCGCGCTGTGCGAGTGGCCGTGTGAGATGCTACCTGCAGATATAAATCGTACGAGATGTGGACGTACAGTACGACAAGAGATGGGGCCTTATTTTGTGCCTTGAGTAAGTTATTCCTTGCGTCTTCGGTTGGTGTGATTCTGATTACTCCCTCCGTTTTTATTTATATGACGCAGTTGACTTTTTCGTTGAACTTTGACCAAAAATATATAATTATGTAATTAGTTACTTAACGTGAAATCGATATCATTAGATCTATCATCAAAAGCACTTTAAGGTAAACCTATATATTTAGCTGTTTGTACAAATATTTGTAGATAAGAAGAATGGTCAACGTAACAAAAAAAAGTCAACTACGTCATATAAATAAAAATGGAGGGAGTAGATTTTTTTTCGATGAAGAACAGACGCTGCTGAAGCGTGTTCCTCATGATCTGTTGAAAATTTGAAAGAATATTATTATGGTCGGTGGAAATGTACCAAATTTTGGTACCTGTAGTACCATTGTTTATTAGTACTACTCAAATTTTGATTGATGATACGACTTGATGCCACTCTTAGGTAAAAAAAAAACTCTTGTTTATAAACATGCAAGTCCTTTTATTACTTTGTTAATTACAGATATTTGATGGGAGTGTACTCGCGGTTGTATATTGGTGTGGTTTGCATGTGTACAGATCTGTATCTGTGTGATTAACCTTTTTTTTTTGCGAGGGCTGTGTGATTAACCTTGTAAGCACACAAGGAAAATGATCAACAATCTTTGACATTTGAAAAGACCAACATGAAGAAAAATTATGCATGTCTTTTTCTTTCATGGTTGTAATGATGACTTACCTTGAGTAGATGTTGCAAGGGATGAGAATTTCTGCATCAATTGTTGACCGGTGACTTAGCTAAAAGAAAAGAAACGCATTTCCTTTTCATTTAGAAATCAGCCGATATAATTGTTGTTTTAGAAGCATGGTCGAGTCAAAGGTTATATTATTTCGGATTTGATTTTTCATTGGCTGATGAAGATTATCTTCCTTCCTTCCTTCCTTCCTTCCTTCTTCTGTTAGAAAGAAGTTTAGAACACAAATTGCCTCCCTTGGCAACGAACTTGGCAGTTGATTTCAGGTGTCAAGATGTTTCATCATCTCCTTGTTAAAATACATGGTCAGGATCTTATTGTATCAAAAATGTTAAGAATCTCTGAGTATGTTTTTAATGAAGTTTTCAAGTTTCAAACATTTGTTTGGCTTTACCCGGATATGCACCTTTTCCTTTTGAAAAAAACACAACATGTTTGGTTCCCTTTTCTTGCTGCTAGATTGAGAGAAAACAAAAACTTTAGTGAAGGAAATAGAGGGGAGGTGACCCCGCTATATCCTGCAGTGTAGTGCTTTTGCATCATACAGGCCGCCAGGTCCTAGTTGGGATAAATATCACCCGTGAGCTCCTTCGCCCGATCCTCACCGCAGTGGTCGCCACTTCATCGAGCACTAATACATTATTTGATTCTTCAGAATTGATCTAGCTAACATACAAAATTTTGAATAAATGTTGTATTCATTGAGTGTGTTGATGTTTACTGTAACATCTGATAGAGAGGTCAAACAAAAACACATTTAGATCAGGCTGCTATTTAAGAAAAATTCACTATTTCCCAAAGTATATTGAAATCCAGCTTACCATTGTTTTGTGGTGAAACTGTCCAACTTAACGGGCTGAGATGTGCTTTGCCGTTATCCTAACTCATGCATTGGGCACTATAGCACACTTGGAAGTCCATCGTTTGTGAGAGAACCTGAATCATTCGAAAACACTTGGAACTCGATAAATCAACGCATATAGTATACTCCAAGGCATGCACAAGATGCGGATGACACATAGTTGTTTTCTTTTTTCCGCAAGGATACAACACAGAGTATCTTACAGAGAACTTTTGGTAGTTGCACATTCGAAGTAACAAACGCAAGCGGAAGCATAGAGATAGGATAATATAAGACGGCACATCGAGTCCACCACTGTGAGTATACCAAGAAGTGAGTCATCACTGAGGAGCACGCTTGTTGGCCTCCATCAGCTTTCCTTTTGAAAGTTTCACCGTGTGTTTGGCACGGTCTAGCTGGCTGGTGAGCTCCCCAATCTGTTGGTATTTCGCTTGCACCTGCTTAGAGAGCTCCCAATTCTGTTTGACTTTCTCCCCAATCTGTTGCTCTTTCCCTTGCACCTGCTTAGTGAGCTCAGCAATACGGTTGTCCTTTGCCTGCAGCCTTTTATAAATCTCTGTTATACGTTTCTGTTGAAACTCGACCAACATGATCTGCTTATTGTACTGGATGTTCATAGACCTCACGCCGTTCACAATTGCGGCTAGCTCAGGGTTATGGCCAGGCATGTGTGGATTGCACACAGCACTCATGCGATTGCTCCAAATGCGGTCACCCTGCAGGTAACGGATGGGAAATAGAGCTGCTGGTTCCCCCTCAAGTTCTTCCTTGTGGGATCACAAAACTGAGTGAGCCTGGTGAGCCGCAATCTCTAAAGTCTGGTTCAACTTTGAACCTTTAGCACGAACCGTCCACGGCTCCCATTCTTTTTTTTTTTATCGCAAGCTCACTCGTGTTTTATTCATCTACCATCAGGCCAGAGAAATCTCGACCCACAAGAGTGGCTACAAATTTGGGGAGGGGATCAGTCCACACAAGAGCACATCACACACAACAGGACGCCCTTGCTCATGGTATTCTGTCACGGGCCATGGGCTCTACTCCAAGTCATCAAACCCGTGTTGGGCCAAGGAAGGGTATTCAGGCCAAAGAGCCTTGTAGTAGGATAGAACTGGCCATAGGCCTTCACTGAACGATGTTGAGGCAGGCATATAAGCCATGCCGGGTGGTTGGTGGGAACAACATAGATGATGAAACCAGTATTCTAAGTCTCTTTCTTCTTCCTCAAGTTCATCCCCTTCCTCTAGAGCTCTTCCTTCTTCCCGATCTACCTATCCCCAAAGCTCTACCTCCTCTAGATCATGACATATTCCTGCCCCATATACTTGGGAGGCTCGGTGTACCCAAACGGCTAGAGGGTCTCCCAGAGCAACGTGGCGAACCCAGGCCTGTGGAGGCCCATGGTGTGTGCTCATCCCTCGGCATCGTAGATAATGTTGCTGGAACTCGCCATCTGTGAGAAGAAATCATTGCTAAAGCATTACCAAAAAAAAGTCAAATGGAGAAAGACATAGCCGGAACAAAACAAAAAGAAAAGAGCCTATGATGAAATCAGATTATGGATGCACAACTTACACATCCTCACGAAAGAAAATCTTTGTTGAATTATAGTCGATGATACAGTTGGACATTCGATGTGAAGGGTTTAGTAAGGTTTAAATACATTATTTTTGTGTAAGTTTTTAACTTCATCGTTTTAACAAGAGAGTAATAGCATTATTTCTTTGTAAGTTTGTAAATTCATCATTTTGAAAAGGCCTGTTGCTCTTGCTGGTGGTAGATTCTGTAATTGAAACTTCCTTAAAAATAAAAAGAATAAACTTTGTATAAATTGAGGGTGGTGCAATTTAATCCATAAACTGACTTAATCAATACTTCGAAAGAATTTGAGGAGTTTTCCTCCACGTGAGCTTATAAAGATTTATAACCAGATAAAAAAGTTTAATTTCTGTTCTTGAATTACCAGTCTCAAAGAAACCTTCTCAGGATTTCCATGATTTATGCACTTATACTGAAATATTTAGAACAAAACAAGCACTAAATAACATTCTTTAATTTATGCCATGGACAGAAAAGTTATTTCGGAACACTAATATTTCTCATGTGTAGACCGGAACATAAATAAGGTAACATGTTTGGTAATTTTTGTAGTCGCATTAGACTTCAGTCGAATTAACAGTTACACAAAAGTTCCCATTCACAGGAAATTGTAGATCTAGATTTTTACACAGCCATGGCCCATGAATTTGAGCTAGGAATTGGACCAACAAGAAAGCTGAGCCATATAGCAGAGGATCTATGGACAGAAGTAACTGATGCAAGGCTTGAGGTGTGAGGTTCACGGCGGCGCGGATGGCGCTCGGTGAACGATGTCGAGGAAGAAGGGCGTCGACCTCCAGGATTGAGCCGGGAGGTGATGGTCGACCAGCAACAAGACGAGGGGAGCTTTCCAGCGGCCGTCCCGCTCGGCTTGACAGGGAAGGGGAGGTGGTGGGGCTTGTTTTGTGCCGGCGGCAATGGTGGTGCGGTGGCGACTGGGAGAGGGGGAAATGGAAGAAGATAGCGGATGGGTCATTGTGTTTATACGGAGGCGAGGCCCAAGGTAGCTCGGTCATGGCGACGCGGCCCATTGACGGCGGCCAAGCGGCGTGCAGCCGCCTCTGCTGCCCAACCAAAGGAAGAGAATACAAGAAAGAGGGTATGGCAGGTGGGACCGGCAAGCCCTTTTGATTTTGCTCCTTTTCCTCGTCCCAAAACAATCAGTTATCAAGCTCCACAATTCATGTTTTTCAGATAACAAAAATCAATATGATCTACAACTTATGGGGCCAGGTCGAGGTCTCCAATGTGGTTGCTTAATTTGTTCATTTGTAGGAATTCTTAAGGATACCACGTTGTTTGGTAAAATTATAAGAAAAAAGTCACTAAATTCATATTTCGAGGTTGAGTATCTGATAAAATTATTTGTAGGGTGTCGGTGAAAGTGTTTAGCATCACTGAAATAGACATAGCTTTTTTAATCAGAAGCATAACACATTCGAATGATTCAAATAATCAAATAAACTCTGCATGCCCTAGTATCTCCAACATTGTGAGATAACATGTCACACGTCGATAGACAGTACAACTAGCTACCTCTCTTTGGTTCTGTCTACATATTTTCCTTCTGTTGCATGCCAGTTCCATGTTAACAGAACATGTATACCTATCAATCACTCATGCTTACATGAGCAGCCCCTGCTATACTATTGTAACATTGTTACCAATCGACAAGTCAGTCCTCCTTGACTTATACCTACCATTCTTCGGTCCATATATGAACGGAATGTCCATCACAAGCAATTGACTACACAACTAGAGTCGGTCAATGTGAACACAATCACCATTAAAGTCAATTTCGCCACCATCTCACATTCAACCCGGAGAATTGTACCTAGTGTGAGATCTTTCATACAATAAAAAAACATAATCCTGCATGAGACATCGAGTGTGCAAATGTGACTCTTATTTGGCACTATTGATTTGGCAAGCCCGGCCTAGTGAGATGCAAAAAGAACTATATGTCCTTATCTTCTATATGGATACACGCATGAATACTTACCCCTATGAACACACGCGCACAACCTTACCTTATGAGTGCCAATGAGAGAATAGACTAGCTGGTCTTGAGATTCATGAAGTCATCACAAATCCCTTACTGTCCATAGGTACGTCACCTACCACAAAGAATAGTTAGACGTGAATGCAACACTCGTGCCAAGTTCACAACTTGTTGAACCCATGTGAGTTGGTTCCACCTAACGAACCTAACTAGCTAAGCTATACTCAATTTGATGGCTCAAATATGATTTTCGCTGCAGCTTGCAAACAGATAATGCAAACCCAAACATCCAAATATTGCAAAAATCCAGTTACATTTAAGAGGGTTCTTATATAGCTGAAACTTTCTTGTAGTCTTTAGTTGTTTGTTGCTTAGAGCAACTTAATTAGGGAAAGTTTTTGTGTTACCATCACTTTAGATGTTACCGTTTACTAATTGAAATATCGTCTCTTAAAATACACACAAAGTTCAAGAAAAAAATAGAGAGCTATGTCGTCTTCCACCATCATACAAAATTAGATATGCAACAAAAAATTGTACAAGAGACCAGCATTTCATCTCAAATCTGTAGTCAGCTACTTCATTTATATGTTGATTTATCCATTTTCTTTTTTGTATCTTACTCAAGGTTTTGTTTCAAATTAAAATTTTATATGGGGTTAGATGATACTACAAGGACTATCCATAAACATTTTTATTGGAATTTTTAATACACTTTTAGTAGTGTATTTTCTGGTTAGTAACACGCTAACACCTAACCTGCTTTTTTTAGATCAATACCTAATCCGCTTATAACAGTACACATGCACTCATTGTTAAGTGCGTAATATATATGGGTTTGGGCTCAGCACGAAGGCCATTTCTCGTTAACAGAACATCATGCATATAAGAGTGGCACAAGAGAACGACAAAAAGCGAGAGCTAATCGAATGGAATCAAGGCACTGGTAGGACTCATCTGAAAATATAATGCCTTGCTCCCATTTCATTGAGTCTAAAATAATAAACATGGTTCAAATTGTGTTGACATATAATTCATAGAAGTCGATGTTATTATTTTGTGGAGTATGGCGTAAATTCCCGCCATAAAAAACCAATGCCATTGCTAGAGCTGTCCATTGGCAGAGAATGTGTGGGTTGCCGTACTTGTAATAACATTTTTAGTGATGAATTGGCCAGAAAAACGGCCAGCCGGTGTCCCCAGTCAGCACTGTTCATGAGTTTTTGTCACTAAATAATCAAAATATATGGTTTTTCATCAAAAAATGGCTTGTTAGTGACGAAGCACGAAAATATCACTAAGTTGGTCAAAACGGTGAAAAAGGGCAAAATAGTAATGAAATGGGAAAGCAATCCTCTGAAAACGTCATAAATCCTCAGCAGATTTCTTCTAGTGAGGCTACATTTGCATGATTGCGTATCGCTGTTCCTCTCACCTCTTGTGTCTTGTCAGCAAGGATTCTACTCATTATTTTGCATGCTTGGAGCTCGAGTTGAGGAGGACATACTGCTGAAGAGTATGAATTCGACTCAAAGGTGATGGAAGTTCCTAGAGGATGCTCGGATGTGTAATATCTAATATAGACCAAAGCCATCGGCATTACTTGTGGAAAGAAGTCCATTTTACTACCTTCAAGTATCCTCAGTGTTCACTTTAACCCCCTAAACTAAATTTTGGTCCAATTTACTTCCGTTAACTATTAAGATTGGTTCAATTCACTTCCTTCTGAAATTTTTCCTTTTCTTTTCTTTAGGTACCCATCATGTTTGAGGGTAAAGGTTTGCGAGATTATAGGGATAAACATACCATATGTTAGGAAAAGTTTAAAAGATTCTTTTGTAATTTTTTTGTATGTTGGAAGGCGTGGAACACAAATCTGACATGTGAGATAGAATAATACAAGAAAATATTATGAAAAAATTCTGAATGTATTTTTCTAGCATAGAGTATGATGTCATCTATGATACTACAAAATTTTAACTTCAAATACAACCCATGTAAAGAGAAACAAAAAAGAAAAATTCACTAGGGGGTGAATTGAATCAATGCAGATAGTTCGGAGGAATAAATCGGACATTTAGGGGGTTAAGTGAACATCATAGATACTTAGGGGTAGTAAAATGAACTTCTTTCTTACTTGTGTGAGCACTAGGTTGGTGAGCTAGCGCCAATAATATTGTGTAAATTTAGTAGTTTGGGACTGCCAAGAATCGAGGGCCGGACACTATTGAAAACCGGAATCGCATCTATATCATGTGTGGCACGTTCGCAATTACGCACACATAAATAGAACTGATAAAGAGACGTTACATTTACAGGGTCAGTGTTCCGTATATTCTTTTCCCCAAACAATAGAGTTCAGTTGAAAATCTTGCCTCCTCATGTTACGCCCTTCCCATCCTGTCCCCTGCGCCTCACCTTGCCACGTGATATTAGTGGCACAATCGAGTAGAGCATCTTGTTCGCCATTAGTTTATGACTACAAGTCGACAGCGCTGCAAATGCTACAAACTAATTTGGTGTATGTGTGAAAGCAATTCAAAGTACTAACCTAATTGTATAGAAATTTTTATACAGGTAGTTGCCTATCAAAGTATACTTGTATTTTTGGACGGAGATTAGCTCGTCTGATTCAGATCCAAGTTCTTCAATTATCGTAGAACATCTTTTGTATACACTACTTGTGGCCCCAATTTGGTTTATATGCTTACTACTTTATTTTTTAGGAAAATCCCTTATGCTATTGCTTCAACCTCTAATCTATGATCCACCATTGATAAAAGACATATCCTGCGTATGGCATTGCTCTTAAACTTTTATCTTTTTCGTGCCACCACTGACATTTTTTTGTTAGCCTTACCTAACGGAGACGTCAAAATTGACTAGTTTGTGTTTGGCTTCACCTCTTAAACAACGGCAGCACGCACCCTGGTGTCGGCCCGCGCTTCTCCTGCTAGGAGGCAGCACGCCGGGACATATGATCGAAATTTTTTGCATAGTTGAGTTTATTATTATTCTTTGTTCTAAGGAATCAGATCACATGGTAGTACGTACTATTTATACTAAAATGTGGGACTAAACAGTGTTCACATGCATGGCAAGGTTGGACATCAAAAGCTACAATAAATACTTGTAGTGTACACATGTGACCAATTGAGTGGTTTAAACATTTTAAACCTTGAATGTAAAACTAAATTCTACAGACATGATTTGTACTATAGGATGATTCAATTGATGTCCCATTTCACGTTTGGGTAACACCAAGCATATACTGTAGAATAACTGTAAAAAGATCTTAAAACATGGTGGGTACATGTTTGCAAGATGTTTACAAATCAGTAAGCAAATATGTGATAGGATATAACTATAAAAAGGTCTCATTAATGTGTAAACTTATTTAGAGGAATCAAATCTGGATCGTTAGACGGATAGGAGATTATATATGAGGTTATATACAGCTTCAGATAGCTTCTTTTCATGGTGAGGAAAGAGGTGAAATCCTCTCTCAACCTTTAAAATGGGGATAATCCCCTGATATCTAGTATAATTCTCTTCGGTCCCTTATTCGCCATCGGAAAATGCATAATTCCGTTTGTGTACAGATGATACCCCCGAGCTGCCGAACTTTCTGGTGCTCTCCATGAGACAATGGCCAGAGAGAGAGAGAGAGAGAGGAGATAGGTTGAAGGTGAGGACATTTTGGTCATTACAAAAAAATATAGGCTGACAAAAAGAAAATAAGTGACACGGATGGCATACACAGATACATGGTAAGGAACTACAACACAATAGCATACGGGATAAAGCATTTGGCGATGGCAAATAAGGGACCGGAGAGAATTGCAATGCCTCTAAGGGAACTATTCCTCGAAATGACACACAAAAAAGAGAGAGTATTTCGAAGTCTTCATCTTAAACCGTTTGGTGCAGATGAACCTTTAATAACGATCGTATATTGCATGACAAAAACAAGGGGGGTGTGGGCTTTATTCATCCAACGACGGTAATTTTAAGGAAATACAACAAAGGTAACAATGACCACACCCATACATGATTGATCATCACGAAACTAAAAGGCAGACGGACGGACTGTGGCGCGGCTGGCCACGGCACACGCGAACGAGTACCACTAACCTAGCGTCGCCCCTAAGCAGCCATCTTGGCATCTACTCACCATAAAGGGAACTCCAACGAAATCTGATTCACACTCTTTATAGCATTTTTTGCAGGCATCCACGTCCCCGGTGGTACTGCAAGGAGCGTCGGCGGCCGCCGGCGCAGCCATCAGCAGCAGCTGCCCAACGAACAGGGCAAGCATGAAAGTCGCGGCCATTTTGAGCGGCGGAGTGGAGGCCATATTAATTGTCCGTCTTAAAAAGGGAGATGGAAATGGGTTAATTAGCAGAAAGATGAATGCAACTGTATATTGGCAGGATGAAGGAGACTTACGTGCAGCTAATTAGCTGGTATTAGGATGCCACAAACTGCAACTTGGTCGATCGATCGATCTTGTCTTTGAAAGATGCAAGAACTGATTTTAGCAACGCTCCTATTTATAGAGCGGGAGAGGGTGCTTATAGTCCTATTCATATATATCGAGGGAGTGAGTTTTGAATTGCCGTTGCGTAAATAATACAATATAATTTGCAGGTCAGAACAACCTAGAAGGTTACATTAGAATAGGACTTTGTAGTTAAATAACTCTTGTGTGTACTCCACGCCATACATATGATCCAAAGATTACTCGTCCAATCGTTGACTCAGTACCCCACCACGCTAGTTATAGTCGTCCAATAGTTTTCTTCTTGAAAAAAAAAATGGTCACAAGGTTTTTTAATTAGCGTCATGTTGGTGAAGACTGTCGGCTGAAGGTACTAACCTATCAAATGGCCACAGGGTTTTCCTTCTGTGTGAACATGCCTCTTCTCTCTTGTCATGTTCAATGTTGCTGAGCTAGTGGCGATTCTATCCAGCGCCGGTGGGCCGCAGGCCACCTCCAAATCTGGCTAGTTAGTTTTTTAGCATTGTAGCATTGTATTTATCTCTATTTCTTTGTTTTTTTCCTTTGCGGCCCAAATTCGCGAGCCCAAATAGATTTCGGCCCACCTGCTATACCCTAAACTCACCAGAGCTAAGCACCCTCTCATCTTGTTCAGGTTCACACACAGGAACAACTTTATTAGTTTATGACTTAATGAAACACAAATATATACATTAGAAAAACGATGCTTAATTATAGGGACTGTTTGGTACAGCTCCACATCTGATAACTACATTGGATTACGAGTTATAAGTTATAACATAAAATAAAAATGTTTAGATATCTATTTCTAGCCCAAGATAACAAAAAACACCACAACAAAAATCCCTTAAACCATTCAACTCTAGATCTACAGATTTCTGGAGCTAGTTACGTGCAATCCAAAAAATTAAGTTGGCATAGCAAACAGGGCCAAAGTACCCAACTGAACATGAATCAACAGTAATGTTATGCCTGAAACTCATAATGAGAAAGATTTAGGCCTGTTTGGATGCTAAGTATTTTTAAAGTTTTGGTGGAATACCATGGTTTCAAAATATACCATAGTATTGAAAACTTGAGGTGTTTGGATACCAAAAACAATCAAGTTTTGTAAACCACGGTATCCCAAATACCATGGTATTTTTGGAGTTTTAAAAAATCCAGTCACAACCTCTTTTTTCTCAAAACCGAGCCACGTCTTTGCAGCTGCCGGTATATACAGGTGCTAATTTGCATTGATTAGCACTAATTCAACCTGTAGTTGAAATAAAAAATGGTTCCTCCTGCTAACGTTCTACCATATGCTGCAGCGTCCATTAATTAATTCATCTTGAATTATAAATCGGATGGTCTCCAGCAGCCTCTATATGACGATCGATCATCCATGTATACTCAAGTAGGAAGCACAAGACAGCATATGCTGCATCAAGTCTGCTTTATTTCTTCCTGATGACTGGTTCATTAGTTAGCAATTAGCATAATTTCTTCATTGATATGGAAAACGACTGCACTAAATACTGCTATTGCCAAACATGTCAAAGTTTTTCAAATACCACAAAAGACCATGGTTTTAGCAAACTGTGGTATTGAGGCCTTGCGCATAGAAAACTTTGGTTTTCGAAAACCATGGTTTTGAAATGCCAAGATATCCAAACAGGCCTATATTAATATTGTGACACGAGTGCTACAATGCTTATTAATTGGGACACGCCGTACGTTGCCATCATCTCATCACGTTGGTGAAGACTGTCGGCTGAAGGTACTAACATCAACACATCCAATAGTTATAGTCATCCAATAGTTTCTTCTTTTGAAAACAATGCAAGATGTTGGTTCCCTTTTCTTGCTGCTAGATTGAGAGAAAACTAAAGTGAGAAGGAAATACAGAGGAGGTGACCCGGCTACATCCTGCATCGAGGTGCTTTCGCATCATACAGGCCGCCAGATCCTAGTTGGGATACATATCACCTGTGAGCTGCTTCGCGGGGATCCTCACTGCAGTGGTCGCCACCTCATCGAGCACTAATACATCTTCGTGCATTATTTGATTCTTCAGAATTGATCTAGCTAACATACAAAATTTTGAATAAACGTTGTATTCATTGAGTGTGTTGATGTTTACTGTAAATCTGATAGAGAGGTCAGACAAAAACACATTTAGATCAGGTTACTTTTTAAGAGATTCATTTCCCAAAGTATATTGAAATGTAGCTTCTCATTCTTTTGTGGTGAAACTGTCCAACTTGACGGGCTGAGATGTGCTTTGCCGTCATCCCAACTCATTGGGCACTATAGCACACATGGAAGTCCACCGTTTGTCATCGGACAAATCAAGCGCAGATACTATAAATCACAGAGCATGCACAAACATGGGTATAGCACATAGCAGTTGTTTTTTTTCCGAGAGGATACAACACAGAGTAGCTTACAGAGAAGTTTCGGTAGTTTACACATTCTAATTTACAACACAAGCGGAAGCATAGAGATAAACTAAACAACGACGGAACGATGATAATAGAAGACGGCACATAGAGGCCAGGCCACTGAGTCCCAAGAAGTGATAGTGAGTCATCACTGAGGAGCAGGCTTGTTGGCCTCCATCAGCTTTCCTTGTGAAATCTTCAAACGCTGTTTGGCACGGTCAAGCTCGCGGGTGAGCTCCCCAATCTGTTGTTTTTTCGCATGCACCTGCTTACTGAGCTCCCCAACCAGTATGGCTCTCTCCCCAATCTGTTGGAATTTCGCCCCAATCTGTTTGGCTTTCTCCCCAATTTGTTGCTCCACCGCTTGCACCAGCTTAGTGAGCTCAGCAATATGGTTGTCCTTTGCCTGCAACCTTTCATAAGCCTCTTTTATACGTTTCTGCCGAAACTCAATCAACATGATCTGCTTATTGTGCAGGATGTTCATAGACATCGCGCAGTTGACAGTTGCGGCTAGCTCAGGGTCATAGCCAGGCATGTGTGGATTGCACACAGCACTCATGCACTTCCTCCAAATGCAGTCACCCTGGTCACGGATGGGAACGAGAGCTGCTGGTTGCCCCTCAAGTTCTTCCTCGTGGTCCTCACAAAACTGAGTGAGGCCTGGTGAGCCGCAATCTCCAAAGTCTGGTTCAACTTTGAACCTTTAGCACGAACCGTCCACGGCTCCCATTCTGGACGTGCCTCATTAGCAGGGATGGACAAAATCACATCGCAATAGGACACCCCATGCTCATGGTATTCCTTCCCCATATACATGGGAGGCTCGGTGTACCCAAACGGCTGGAGGATCTCCCAGAGCAACGTGGTGAACCCAGGCCTGTGGAGGCCCGTGGTGTGTGCCCATCCCTCGGCGTCGTAGACAATGTTCCTGGAACTCGCCATCTGTGAGAAGAATCATTGCTAAAAACGTTACCAAAGACTGTTGGTCCTGAAGTATGATGAAATGAGATGATGCATGCATGCAAAGCCTACATCGTCCTCACAAAAGAAAATCTGTGCTGAATTATAGTCAAATATACAGGTGGACATTCGATGTGAAGGCAAAGTAGGTTTGAATGCATTATTTTTGTGTAAGTTTGTAACTTTATCATTTTAACAGGACAGTAATAGCATATCGCAATTTCATCACTATATGCGTTAACAAAGCAAACAGAGACAGGCCGATCTTTTTACGGATTCAGGTCGGCATCAAAGAATCATATGGATAGGATTGCTATTCTGATTAGTGCTTTCTTTAGTCTTTACGGACCCAAGTAGGCATCAAAAAATCAAAGAGTATATGGTCTGAGCTTGTACTGTTGGCCACTCTTCTGGTGCATCAATATCTGTCCCCAACCGGGCATAACGGGCAGATTGTTTGATACTTATACTCTAGTCTGGAGGAGAAATTTGGAGTTGGACACTACCGTTTTTACCTGTGAAACCATTCATCTACAGATTCAGAAAAGCTAAAATAAAACGAACACTAAATAGCATTCTTTAAATTTAATTTAGGCCACGGACAGAAAAGTTATTTCACAACACTAATATTTCTCATGTGTAGACCGGAACATATTGGTTTGGTAATTTTTGGAGTCACATTAGCCTTCAGTCGATTTAACAGTTACACAAAAACTCCCATTCGCAGGAAATTGAAGATCTAGATTTTTAAACAGCCACGGGCCCAGGGATTTGTTTGATCTAGGAATTTGGACCAACAAGGAGTTGAGCCATATATAGCAGAGGAGCTATGGACAAAAGTGACTGATGCGAGGCTCACCGCGGAGCTTGGAGACAGTTCACGGCGGCGCGGATGGCGCTCGGTGAACAGTGTCGACGAAGAAGGGCGTCGATCTGCGGGCTTGAGCCTGGAGGGAGATGGGCGACCGGCACCAAGAGGAGAGCTTCGCCTTTCCGCTCGGCTCGATGGGGGAGGCGCGCGGCGGTGGTGGTACGGTGGCAGACGGGAGTGAGGGAAAAAATGAAGACAGCGGATGGATTGAGTTTATAGGGCGGCGAGGGCCAAGGCAGGCAGGCAGCTTAGTCACGGCCACGCGGCGGGTCGACGGCGGCCACGCGGCGTGCGCCCGCCTCAGCTGCCGCCCAACCGAAGAGAACACATCAAAAGTGTGAAGAGTTATCGAGCTCCACCATTAACGTTGTTCAGATAACAGAAATCAACATCTTCTTCCTGTAAGGTCATGTGAAGATCTGTTATAGAATATTAGAATTTGAATTAAAATTTCTCCAATGCAGTTGCTTTATACATTTGTTACAATTTTCAAAGGAAGAAGTCTATTTTCCTAGACGACATCATTATCTATGCTAGAAAAATTGCTCCAGATTTTTTATAAATATTTTCTTGCATTATTCTATGTCACATGTCGAAGTTGTATTGCACAATTTCCACATACAAAAAAGTAAAAAAAATTAGACATTTTTCTAACATAAGATATGTTTAACCTATAATCTCACAAAGTTTACGCTCAAACAGGATGTGTACCTAGAGGTACAAAAAAGAAAAATCTCATAAAGGAGTGAATTGAACCCATCTAAATAGTTTGAGGGAGTAAAATAGACTAAAATTTAGTTTAGGGGGTTAAGTGAACTTCATGGATACTTGAGGGTAGTAAAATGGACTTCTTCCATTTTGAAATGACACCATTGTGGAAATTTTAAATCAAATTCTAATATTCTAAACGAAAAGTCACCAAAACTTACACTCACTCTCGTATCAAATTTTTTTTGTCGTTTATAAATTCACATGGTCTCCAAAATATAAGTTTTGATTAGTATTTTTATAAAAAAATATTTATAAAATATAGTTAAAGTGTACTTTTATGAAATCATATTTCAATACGAATCTACTCGTCTCATTTTCATTTTCCAAACTAACACACGAAAGATATTTGCGGTCAAAGTTAAAAATGTTTAACTTAACACAACCTTAAAAAGACAAGAATTTTGACACCCGAAGGAGCATATTTCAAGGTTTAGTATCTGAAAAAAAATATCTCTAGAACGTTGTTTAAAGTGTTGAGCATGCAACAATATGTTGTAGCATTTTAATCAGAAGCATGACACATTCTAATGATTTAAAAATACATTGATATGCTAAAGAAAATAACACAAATTTATGATAATTTGCAACTAAAACACAAACATATAGCAAAGTTACAAGCTTTTGTTCATAATTAGTGTTTAACAGCAACCATCATGTGTTACGGAATGAATGCATATGCCATCATAAACATCTTTTGGCCAAAAGGTTGAGGGGGTGCCATGCATGGCCCAGATGGTCTTAACTAAGCTCGTCACCGGCTAGTGGCTACAACGACGGGTTCAACTTAGCCAACGCGTCACTCTACACAAGCTCGGGCAACTAGCATGAACCCCGGGCGTTGCCCCGGGCTGCCAAATTCATGTGAAAATTTGCTTTCAGAAACAACCATACGAAACCTAATGAGCATATCAACCCTATTTTTGTAAATGAATATTAAAAATGACTGTTTGATATATGGAAAGTGCAGCTAATATCAATTTACTCTACCACTTTCTGTCATAATTAAAACATGTAATCTACATTTCAACATAGACAATGGTACAGAATCGAAAGGAAGTTGCATTTTATACATCCCTGGTTCCCAATATCGTTGCTACACAGCAGGTAATTTAGGTAAACCGCAAGAGCAATCTTCACTCATGTAAGACAGCAACATGTTCTCTTCATCAAACCCACGCCTGATATATGGACAGCAAGTACGTGTTCTAATATAGCTAGAACAACAGCGTTTTTAGTCCATCAGTTAAGTTTGAAAGCAGTGCATAAACCTGGCTTTTCAACCCTTCATCAGTGGGAGACCTTGGATATCATGCTTAGCTCCACCATTCTCAGTCAGATACCTGAGCTGCAAAATCCCCACACAAACTAAGCTTTTGATAGTTACAAAAAAGGAGAAATGAAAAAGGAAAGAAATATCTAAAGCATATGTACAGATCCAACCTTCTGAAAAACAGCTGATACTCGCTATCCGAGACCTATGTGTTGCATACATAGGTCTTAGTGCTCTTTAAATGAACCTTTTTCCATTTTTCTTATGGATGTTACATTTCATAGGCTGATTATATATCTAGATAAGGTGAACCTAATAAGCAAGAATGAGTTCTGTAATAATATGGTAATAAAATTATATCATGGAAGACAAATCATTGAAGATTAAATTGGTAGAGAAATAGAAGCTGGTAAGCATTTCTTTAAATAAAATGAAAATACTACTGCAAGGACATACTCATAACTGAATCATTGAGCCGAATCAATCATAACAATTTGTTAACAGAATGACTGCAGTGCGGCAGTCAGCTGTCCATGAATACATTCATCTCAAATTCCAATAAGGGGAAATACTATGAATTATAGATTGTTGAATTAACAAAATACGAATGCAGTTTTTCTCAGAATATATTTGGTTATAGTGTTTTCAAGTTGTGTTTCTAAAAGGGGAAACACGCATAGTTCCGGCAACTGAACAATCTCAATTTCTAACCCTTGTTATGGTGTCACTACAACAGATCATTGCTAAGTCTTTACCTCCTCCATTATGAAGACCTAAGGAAATTTAAATTGGATCCAACCAATAAGGTTATTAAAAAATAATTCTAATCTTGCTAAGCATCAACGACTCAAAGAAAGAAAGATGCCAAATATGGGTTTTTAATGTTGTTCCTATGGTCAATGGTAATATGCTGAGGCGCCTCAGTCAACAGCAATGAGAGCAGCACGGGGCCTGGCTTCTGATCTGCAGCCAGCGGGGACTGAGAAAGATGACTGAATGCGAGGTCTGGAAGATGGATGTCTCATCGACAATACCGGTGAGGGGAATTGATTAAGGCACGCGGCGTCTTCCATTAGGTCGGGAAGCCATGAGAACGGCCGTGCTTGCTTCGACTGGGGAGTGGGAAGCAGGGGATAGGGGCTGGCTAGCAGACGCCTGGGGGGGTTGTGGGGGTGGGGTGCTGTGGGCGGCGACCAGAGGACAGGAGCAAGCGGCGGCAGCATCAGCGGTGGTGTTGCGGCGATGGGGAACGACGTGTTGATGCGTTCTGCGGCCGGCAGATGCGCGGCGCTCGTCAACTGTTTCGGCTCAGGAACGAGCTTCTGGCCGACGGCTTTTTGCCGTCAGAAACGGCCATCCATCCGTACTCGGCCATTCGAGCCGCGAGCTAGCATCAAATGGGAACGGGCGAAGCAGGCTTCTGTGGCCACGCGGCGGCGCAAGGCACGGACAGAGCAGCAGCAGCAGCAGCAGCAGCAGCTCGACGACCGGGGAGGGACGACGACGGCGCTCGTGCGCCTGCAGCCAGGCCACGCGGACACGCGAGTAGCCGGGCGGGGCTTTGGGCCTGGTTGGGTCTATTGCAGCCCACAATTAAAATTCGGGTAATGGGCCGAGGTCCAACCTATTGTGCTTTAGGAATTCTGGATGGAAATGGAATGGAATAAAGGATCTAGAGATTCAAGTTCAAAAATAAATTGGGAATGATAAATAAGAGAGTGCTTCTTACAGAGCCGACTCAAGTGTCCGGCCATTTTACGACTAGAGTTTGCCACCAGCACGGTAAGGATTAGGAAGGAGTTACGGTGTTCACGTTAGAGGGTTGGTTTCTTGGTCGCAACTCGGTCGGGCAATATACTGTCAGATCTATGGCATTTTTTGATAACTAAATAGCAGACGGATGGACCTCGTAAACCCCACAGAAATGCCAGTAATCAAAGAAAAGTTCAAGGAAGGCAAATAAAATATTTTTAAAAATTACTTCCTAATAGAGGGGGTTACAACTACGACACCTACAAATCAGTGACTTTCATCCATGATAAACAGGAAAAAAATCTCAGGTATTCAAATTTTGTGGGTCACATTTGGAAAGAACAAAATGCACCCAAAAATATATGATCAACATGATTAATGGAACGGTGGGTACAATTTATGGTGCATAGGATCGGAGGGTGTGTTATTATTGCCTTATTGGTGGTGGGTTCAGGTTGCATACCCCCTCCAGTTCTTTATAAGAAAAAAAAAATCAAATTCTAATAAATAAAGTTAGCAATAAATCCGTTACGACTATATGCATATATATGAACATACAAATCTACTTAAATACTTTGCATTATTTTGTGAGTACAGTTTTGTTTGACGGAAAAAAAAACATGGTCGCACCACAATATGTTTACTTCTCTCGGCATTTTTTTTTTTGTTGAGAAGTATCTCAGCAGTTATTGACCATCCCTCCGTCTTGGAACACTCTTTTTTTTCTATAAGCCTGAAAACCTGCGCGCATCCGGCCTCAAAGGGCATCCGGCCTTAAAGAAAAGAAACCGCCGTCTCCGAAACCAAAACCAAACCACACACAAAGCGCTCCACTGCCCCGTCCAGGACGCATCCCACCATGGACTGGCGCCGGGCCGGCAGCCCCACCTACGGCCGGCGCCGCTCGGCGGCCGGGATCTACTCGGCGCCGGCGTCCCCGGCCCACCCGCTAGGCCCGCCGCCCGCCACGGCGTCGCCGGTCCACCCGCTGGCGGCGCGGTCCAAGGCCCGCGCGGCCGCGGCCATGGCGCACGCCATGTCGCGCCCGGCCGCCACCAACCATTACGACGACGAGGACGACGACGCAGCGACGGCGACGACGGCCACCAACGGGCGCTACGACGGCGGGCGGAGCCCCCTGCACGGCGGCGTCGGCGCGTACGGCGGGTACGGCGGCCGGAGCCCGCTGCACGCCGCCGCGGCCGCGGCCGCCGCCAGCGCCGCCGGCAACGGCGCCGGGACCAAGGACAAGTACTTCGGTTTCGCTCTGCCTAAGGTAAGTATTTTTTTTGTTATGTTTTTACTCGCTGCTAAGTTAATTACTTACCACTTGCCGTTCCTCTCGCCGGCCGTACCGTGGTGATCACTTGCCTAATTTTCTCTTGCACATTTTGGATGCACGCGATCGCTTGCCAGATTTTCTGCAGCGTTTTTGGATGCATGCGTTTCGATTCCATGGCTTCTTTTTTCTTTGGACGTTTCTTTCCTGTGCTGGTTGCTTCGTGAGCTCTGCTGTAGGCAGGACAAAGAGAGACCACATCGATTCATATCCATACAGATCGACCATATGCTCCTGAGAAACTTATTTTACGTGCTTTTATTACCTATATCAAATCTCAGAATATCATTCTCATGTTAACTTTATTACAATGAAAAAGTCCCTTCTTTTGAGACACAGTTCGTTCGATCCGGCCGTAGAGTTTTTGTTAACCATGATCAACTGCGTGCTAGTGGCATTAATTTAGGTTGATCGTTTTGGATTGTTTGTTTATAATAACGTGTAGCCGGTGCAGTCAGAGGCAGGGCGGTGCAGGGGCGAGGTTTAGCTTAGGAAACTGAAAAGTTAATGATCGAGATCCCGAGGCGGTCTGCTCGATCCGCGGCGCCACGCACCCCTGCTGCCTGCATGGATCCACGCGCGGTCAACGCGGCCCACAATAAATGCCAGCGTATCCATGGCTTCCAAAGGAGAAAGAAAGTGGAGAGATGCTTTCGTAGGCGCTGACCTCGCCGCCTCATCGAGTCCACACCGGTCTAGCCACTGAAGGCGATCTCGCTCGAACGTGCGCGCCACGAGACCCGGCCGGTCAGGTGTAGACCCGGCCGGTCAGGTGTAGACCGGGCGGTTCAGACGAGGGGCCGGCCGGCGCTGATCCGGTGATTACGCGCGCGCGAGCCAGGAGATAGACGGTTCGGACTTCGGACGCCGTTTTCCTAGTCCTGGCCATAGTCCTCACTCTAGTCCTGCCCCTACGTATTACCATTGACTAAGTGAGCTCCTAGCGTGGTGGAGCTTTGTAAAAAAAAAAAATTCGAGGAACGGAGCTCTGCATTGCTTCCGTCAAGACTACAGCCACTGTCGTGTCCAATCGTTAGTATTAACCATGTACTAGTACTCTCACCATTTTAAATATATGGCATCGTTGACTTTTTTTACTACTTTGATCATGCTTCTTATTTATAAATATTTACACAAATAGCTAATTGTATATGCTAACCTTAAAGTACTGTTCATGATAGATTCAATGATATTCATTTTATGTTACAAAACTAATCAATTTAATATATATTATTGGTCAAAGTTCAACGAAAAAGTCAATGGCGTCGTATATTTAAAACCGGAGGGAGTACATTGTAAGGTGCAGGTTTAAATGTAGTACGTTCAATTTTGCTCTTCATGGCACCATAAATCAGATAAAAAAAATCTTAATGTGATATAAAAGTAATTAAATTAGCAGCAAAGATATGGCAATTCCTAACATTGTTATTAAAAATAATATGTGAGCTTGAACAAACAAAAAATTTCCAGTATATCAAGACAATTTGAAAATGCTATTGCGGGGAAACTTAGAGGGAGGAGTACGACGGGAAATCTCATGTCAAGCAGAGTTGACCGAAAAGTGGAGGAGGGCACTACCTTTAGAAACTTAAAAAATGTTTTTGAAGTGCAAAATTCAGAAAATCAAATGCATTGTTAGGTACTCAGTGGGGGCACATGTCCCTACTCAACTAGTACAGATCCTCCTACTATCTCTTGGAGCCTGCGAGGCAGTTGTGTTGGAGACAGGCTCGCAGGACCTGGTGGCCTTGTGGAAGGCGCGGCGGAACCACCGTTCGGAGATCTCTACGGTCCTAGAGGAAATCCATGAGCTAGTGATATCCTTCGCTTCTTTCTCTTTACTGCATATCCGCCGGTATGCAAATGTAGCTGCTCATTTGTGTGCCAAGCATGATGTGTCATGTAACTCCTCATGTGTCTGTGTAGATCACCCACCTAGCTTCTTAGTATTCGTTGCTTGCAAGAAGATTGTTAGTCACATGCATAATAAATGAAGAAGTAGGGGGCAGCCCCTCCTGTTCCCATAAAAAAAATAATAAATGAAGAAGCTATGTTCCCAAAAAAAAGTTAGTATAGATCCACCTTTGTCTCAAGGGATGGAGTTTCTATTGCCCACGTCCACCCCTCCCTCTAAGTTTGGCCGCAATAGAATTTTTCCTTAGCTTGATATAGTTGGAAACCCTCCCCTCACTGATCGTGCGTGGTAATGCTTCATCTTCCCAACATACTTTCGCAAACTTTTTAAGAAAAAACCCAAATATTTGCAGTTTGGGGTCACAGCCCACTGGGCTATACTCTCCTCCTGACGAGCCCAGGTTCGAGCAACCAAGTCAAATCCCTCATACTGCTGGCCCAGCACTTCAATTAATAGATACTTCAGCTCAACGCTCGTGTTCTTGTTTAGCAAGCCAATTGACACTTGCGTGTTGATTCCCCGCGGCAACTCATTTGCTTGTGTTCTTTGAGTTGATCGGTTCAACATTGGCACCTGCCTATTCCACGTCTTACCCTTGACGCGTCAAACGAGTTTATTTTTAAAAATATGGATCTCTCACTAGCCGTGTCTCCCCATAACGTGCACACCTGTCTTACCTGCTGCCTGACGGCTGGGGCTAGGGTACCGGTGAGATAAGCATTTGGTTTTCGTGCCGCTGATCTTTTTGCTATTTTAAATGATTCGGCGAGTTTTTTTTTTTTATTGAGACGTTCCAGCTCTCCCTACTTATCAACAGTTCGTATTTAAAAGAATCCCTAGCTTTTCAACAATGGGAATCAAAATTAGAGCGAGTTGTTTCATTGTTGTTTATGGTACATTGTGGAAACCATATCAGTTATTTTCGTTCTGCGTAAGTACCAAACTTTACCAACCAAATCGCCTGAAGCTGACCCAAACTTTACCCACTCCACGCCGTATCCAATATAATCCTCGCTTCCATCAAGTGGATGAAAAAGGATTATTGTTGTCCTATCCGACTGTTTCTGTCACTATAAAATGGTTCTTCGAAGGCACGTTCAATAGGTCCTTAATTTGCAAAACTGAATTTCCATGTAAGCTAGCTTGCTTGTATGCATCCATGTGACGAAAGTATTTTGGTTGCCACCTTTGTATCAAAACAAGGTCCGTTTAGGCAGGATTGTGATCTGCACAGTATTCCTAGCAATTCGAAACCCCTTGAGTATTGGTATGCTACATTTTTTTTCTGCGAATGTATTGGTATGCTACCTAGAAGGGTAGAACTATACCAAATGCCCGAGAAATGTCTGTTTACATGTTGGAACTTGGAAGCAGTCTCTCTCGATTGAAAACATATTGGAAATAATCATACGGACTGGAGAGCCAAATGGTGGGTGGATCACCCGTCCCTTTGCAAGTTCCATCCTTTTCCCTCTCCAGCCAAACCTTCCTCGAAACGCCCAAAATCCGCAGCTTCTCTCCGTACCCAGCAGCCAGCAAGCAGACACGGGTTGGCAAGCAAAAGTCAAACGGAAAGTCAACGCGGCGGCGATCACCCAATGGACGGCCCCCGCCGCGGCCATGGGCGGCGGCCGGGAGCCCCCAGCGGCGGCGGCGGCGGAGCGGCGGCGGACCCTCGCCGCGCCGCCGCGGCGCGCGAGGCGATGGCGCGCATGGAGGAGATGATGATGGCGCACGCGGGCGCCGCGGGCCAGTTCAGCATCATCCTCGACGCGCCGCTGCCCTCGCTCCAGCAGTACCGCCGCAACCCCACGCCGCCGGCGCCCTCGGGACCACCCTCGCCGCCCCGCCACCGCGGCGGCGCGCAGAACGCGGGAGGCGGCGGCGGCGGGCGGCGGGACGAGGGAGTCCCCGCGCGCCTGCGCCGCGAGGGGAGCCTCCCCGACGCCGTCGGCGACGCGGACGCCGCGCATGCCTCTCGCCGTGGCGGTGGCGGTGTCGGTGGCGCGGGCTCGACGCGGCCGCGGCGGGCGGCGCGCGCGGGGACGCGGAGGAGGTGGTGGTTGGCGAGCCGCCAGTGCGTTTGGTGGACCCGCGTGGCGGGCGGAAGCCGCCGGGCAGGGGCGAAACGCCGCCGGAGAGGGTGGCCGAGGTGAAACGTGTGGTGGCGGAGGAGGCGGTCGAGGCGCCGGTGCGGCTGGTTGACCCGCGGGTCGGGCGGAGGCCACTGAGCCGCGGCGAAACGCCGCCGATGAGGGTGGCGGAGGAGGTGCTCGAGCAGCCGGTACGGCTAGTTGACCCGCGCGGCGAGCGGAGGCCACCGGGCCGCGGGGAAACGCCGCCGCTGAGGGTGGCGGAGGAGGTGGTCGAGCCGCCTGTACGGCTGGTGGACCCGCGGGGAACACGGAGGCCGCCGAGCCGCGGCGAAACGCCGCCGAGGATGGTCGCCGAGGCGAAACGCATGGTGGCGGAGGAAGAAGAGGAAGAAGAGACGCCGTTGCAGCTGCTGGCGCGCGGCGGGCGGAGTTCGAGCGCGACGAGGCCCGCGGAAGCGCCGCGGGAGGTGGAGGAGGCGGCCGCCGCCGGCGTAAGGCCGTCGAGCCGGCGGTCGAGGCGGGACGGCGGCGTAAAGGCATTTGCGGCCGAGGATGATGAGGTGGAGAGCGTCGGGAGGGGGAGCAGCCGTGGGAGCGAGGATGGCGGGGAGGAAACGGCGGCAGTGTTGTTGCCCAAGCCGCTAGCTGCGGTGGTCGCCGGTGCCCGGAGCAGAAGCAACTCGCCGGCGATAAGTAATGTCAAAGATTATAGTTTGCTTTTGCAATTCATTTGAACGAACTAACAATCTAATCTTATAACAAAGAAATTGATTATAACTGTTCTGCTTGTTATGAAACGAGCATTTTATAAAAAATCTTTTGTGCGGAAACTAGCAGAAATATTTCGTTTTAACACGCCGATAGTATAATCTTAACAAAGAAAAAGACAAGAACTTGATTAAAATTGTTCTGCTCTTTGTAGGTTCTGTTGTTTGATGCTCTTCTTGTTATGAAACGAACAGACTGAAGATTTTTCATTACAAAACAATTAATAATTAGCATTTGAGGTGTCGTATAATGTAGTTAAAGTGTGATTCCTATTGTACAGTTGGTGGATGATAATTGACTGCTTTGCAATTGCACTATTTTTCATTCTCCTTCGATTTTAGTCTGTGATAAAAAGCATAATTCTTGGCATTCTACATTTGATGTTTTTGTTGATAGAATTTTTTCGTGCTACTGTTGCATTTGATGTTTCATGTTGATACAGTTTCTTCATAGTGAACTACGAAAGGCAAAATGAGTACTCCATCTGGACAATTACTCATTTTATGTTCCTTCTTAAAAGATTGTTAGCAAACTAATAAGCATGTTGGATTCTAGGCAAGCATGTTGTATCAAAATAGTGATGTTTTCAGTTCTATCAAATGGTGCGCCTTATTTCCTTTGTCCTTGTTCACCTAGTTAGGTCGGAATGGTGTGGACTCAGGTGCAGCAAATCGACCACCATCAACCGGAAGGTCAACCTTTGCACCACCAGTTGGTGCTAGCGTGAGGCCTCTACAAGTGGAAATTCCAAATGGGACACCTAGGGATAGAAGGTGAATTGGTTATCTCGCCACATATTGTTGAAATGTCACTCTCTTCTAAGTTTGCTGCTTCCATTCTTTCATTGATTTGTTGGCCTGATGCTGTCTAGTTTTCCCATGAATATTTGACATACCGAACTGGTAGATTGTTCCTTTTCACACATTTTCTATCATGTTGATCAAATGTTTTCTGTAGACTTTATCTTCAGTTTCTGGTTGAATGGTAACTGTTTATACTATTGAATTGTAAGTCTTTTTTTTTTTCATTATACCACCCTTGCAACTCAAATAGGTCTCACCTAGAACATATTATGTTTTTGACACCATGTTATTCTTCTTTTCAGACTAAAGTGTTTTCTTATTATAGGTTTACAAGAAAGTACGGATCATTTGACCGGTTTAATCAGAAAAAAAATCTGTACCGTTGAGAGTAAAGTAGCTACTTTTCTATGTTACGATCAGAAAAAACTACTAGATATGTCACGATCCAACATCACATATTTTGTTGCTGAACCTTTATAAGTAGCAGCAAGATCACTGGGATTGAAGTTTTATATTGCAATATCCTGTAGGGCAATCTACCCAGATCCAACTTATGCTCAGTCCGCAAGGTCACGTGACTCACATGACAGTTCCACAGTAACAGAAGAGGTTTGTCCTAAATTTTAACATTTACACTCTCGAATTGTTCAGAGGCTTTTATGCTGAACATCTATGATTTGGCAGAATGCGTTCGTCAATAATATTGAAATAACCTTAACTGAAGATTTCTGAGTTATGCTTCCTTTTTCTTTTCCAGCTTGAAATGCTAAAAGACGAGAATGTAAATCTTTTGGAGAAGGTGTGTTGATCTTGCATGTATTTGAATTCCGTGAAAATGGAAAACACAAGTTTCTTCATCCTGTTTATAACTTGTAATAATACTCTGTTTTCAATATTCAGCTTGGACTAGCAGAAGAGAAACTTAGACAATCTGAAGCCTGGACAAGGGAACTCGAGAAACAGGTATCTTGTTTACCATTTCACTAAGTTACTATTATGCGCTAGTTCAGTGAGATATTTTGATATAATCATCTATACCTTTAATTTTCATGTATTGATTTTTTCCATCTTTTGGAGATCTAAGATCTGAGATTGTTTTACGGACTATGTACCATCTTTCAGCGATCTGAGATTGTTTTACTGAGTTTGTAGAATTTATCATCTTGAATCATGGACCTGCACTTTTTTTTCCCTTGAACATGCATGAGAACACCTGCATGTCATTTCATTTAAGTAGTATCATTGAACCATTTTAGAAAATACAGTCAGTGTTCGTAGCTTCAGAAGTTAATTATTAATTTATTATATGGTGGAATAATCAAGATGGTATATTTTCTTCTTACAAATGTACTACACATGTGAGTTGTTTCTTTCTTTAAACTAATGCCTGCAACCATGAAAGCTTTTCTTCTTTGAGTTTGAAGTACGATCAGCATTTTCTTTTCTAATGGATTGATTTGGAGGATATTTTTCATTTGTATCACTTGAAGGAGATAAAGAAATAATAAGACCAACGTTGTTTGATTATTTAGTTCTGGCGAGCACAACTTATATCCAGCTCATATTTTTTTGCGTTTAATATGTTCAGGTTGCTAATCTTGGTGATGGACTATCTATGGAAGTTAAGCTTATGAAAAGGTATTCATAAATTCGTTTCAGATCTCTTGCAAGCTGATTTTTCTGTCACACTATCAATGACTTCCAACTTGTGGAATACAGGCGGAAGGAGATGCTCGTAAGAAAGGAGGTACATATTGAGTTTTAGATGTTTATGTAATTCTGTCTAAAAAAACCACTTGGATTATCTGGAAAAGAGTTAGTGGCTTGTTGTCGTGTAAATTTGTTTCCATTCTGAAAAAGTGTTAAATGATGCACTAGGATTTTTTCATTCATTATATGACCTGCCCTCATAATTTGCTATTTGATCAGATTATTGGAACAATATTTGCAACTCTAGATAGTTTATTTACCTGCTAGCTGCTGCCATGTCATTGAAGGACCTGATACTGATACTAATGTTTTTCTGAAATAAAAACAGCAAGAAATACGAAAAGCTCTTATATCCAAGAATGGTAAAAACGAGGAACTCACTACTCTTCAACAACAGCTACAGGTAAGGTGCTAGATTATGCTCTACAATAAGGTACATGACTGGGTCAATACCCATGTTCAGAATTTTTGTTCTGTACTCAATGTTTTCCTAAACGCTAAACGGTAGACAGTCGGTGAGGCTCGGTTTAGCGTTTAGACTGTTTAAACGCGTTTAAACGCCGTGTAAACGGATTAAACGGTTTGGTACTGTAGCACCTGAAAAAGAAAGAAAAAGAAAAAAGAAAAGAGAAAAAAGGAGAAAGGAAGAGGAGAATATGCCAGCCCATCCCGGCCCATGAGCAAAAACACAGCCCACGTATACCCCTTGTACCTTATCCACTGGAAGACCACTCCCGTTCGACATCCAACACCAGCCACGCATTTTCCTTCGCCGCCGCCGCTCCCCTTCTCCTTCCTTGCTCCCCATCCACTGCTCCCAAGCAAGATCCGGCGAGGAAATCTTGCCCGACTACAAGCTCTAGATCCATCTGCCGCTCTTCTGCTCAACACCGTCATCTGGCTCCCGTCATCGCAGCAGGATGCGGACAAGGCGGCGCTGCTCGACTTCCTCACCGCCGTGGTCGTCGTCGGCGATGTGGCCTGATGCCTATCAACTCCATGGCGCTTGCACGGGCTGGATGGCGGCGTCGACGGGGCTAGCGCTCGCGACCCTTGGACGACGGCAGAACCGGGTCATCTAAGGTGCTCCCGCTCGTTTCTTGCATCTCTCGACTGATCTCCTGCTCGGTTCTTTCCGTGTCACTCCCGATTCCCCAATCTCCATGGCCTAAACGAAGCATTACACGGCCTGAGCGGCGTCCAAATCCGCCTCAGATCCGTCCCGTTTACGCCGTTCAGCCCGTTTTTTTCCGATTTTGACCGTCTATACGGGTCAACCGTCTACCACACCGCCTAGGCCCTAAACTGCACGGTGACCCTCCGTTCACCGTCTAAACGCGTTTAGACGACCGTCTAATCCCGTTTAGGAAAAGATTGCAATATCCAAGTATGTGCGAGTGTTACTCTAGGCTTCAAGAGAAGAGACAACAGCTGCTGTAAGAAACTCAAAGAAGCAGAATCCGAAACAAAAGAATTGCGTACAATGACACGAAGGATGGTCTTAAGCAAAGAAGAAATGGTTGGTTTCCTTTTCCTTTTCACTTGTAAGATGCAATCAAACATTGATGTCCATTTGCTCGTTGAAGTGCTGATTTCAAGCCAATGTATATTGAACAGGAAGAAGTTGTCATGAAGAGGTGTTGGCTTGCTCGCTATTGGGGCTTGGCTGTTCAACATGGTAATTGAAAAGATGGAAGAATTGTATTGTGAAGAATCCCTAAAACCTGAGTACTGGATTTGTTTATAGAATCAGCCATCCTAAAATACTAGTCATTAATGGATTTTGTAACGAAAATGCTCTGTTTCCTTGCTTTTGAAACTTCTATCTGAAAGCAGTAACCCAACCCCTCATTTGCCCAACTAACTTTACCAAGTTCCTGTATTAAGTTAGTGATTTTCGAAATTCTGCAGGCATCTATCCAGATATATCAATGTCAAAACATGAATACTGGTCTTCGCTTGCACCTCTTCCGTTTGAGTATGTAACATCGGCTGGACAGAGGGCAAAGAATGGATCTGATCATACTGGCAAGTTATCAACCCTTTACTGCTCAGAATCAGTGTCTTAGATAATTAAATGATCCCTATATTCTTGTGAAACAGGGAGTAATGATCTGGAAGATGCAGACAAGCTTGTTCATGATTTGACTGTTACAGCCGGGGAAGGCAATGTAGAAACCATGCTTTCAGTTGACAAAGGACTACAAGAACTAGCTTTCCTGAAGGTGCTTGCTTATCTCTTAACCTGGCTTTCATTCACATAGATTTTGGAAAAACACCAAAATCTACAGAAGGTACCGGCACTCAGATAGCCTGGTGCTAAATAATCCTTTTAGCTTCCTTGATGTCCCTTTTTTGACACTCCTAATTACTTTTGGAGGTTGAGGATGCGGTTCTTTTTGCTCTTGCCCAACATCGTCGTTCTAATGTCAATGAACCAGCAGATCCAGGTCTTTTCCTGTTTTGTTGTTGATAATGTATCCAAAACATTTTTCGCAAATTATTACTGAGGATTCATGTTATATAATTAATGGTTGATTGGTCATAATTCTTGTCCTGTATTTGCCTTGTGCAGATATTAAATCATCTGGTGACGAAAAATTCACTGAAGCATTTGGTACAGTTTTCAATTACTTTCTGTTATATTCATTTAAATATAGCTATTGAGAATGTTGTTCTTTCAGAACTAGTTGATGGCAGCATCAATCTATGCTAATTGTTCTGTTGCAAATTCATGATCAACACTGAATCTTTTTCTGCAGATCTAAGCAAGGAGGAAGAAGAAGATGTACTGTTCAAACAGGTACTTCCCTAATATTTCTTTTCTCTGAGACTACGTCATGGACAAGGGAGTCGAATGATTCTGTGCCAAGTTGCCAAAAAAAAAATTACATTGCTTCACTATTACTGTTTTGTAGAGCAATTTTCACTGTGACTGAATTTATCTTGTACAGTTAGTTCTGCCTGTGTGCCAGATGTCTGGTACTATATTTGTTTACTGTCTGCATGTATATGTAGCAAGGTTTTCAGAGGTGAAACTGTAGAAGGGCCATCAAAATGTTATTTCACAACATGGATGACCCTTATCCACGTTGGTAGGACAGGAAAAATGAAGCAATCAATTCTATCCAACAGAAAAAACAACTGCAATGAATCTTATGCTACATAATTTTTTTCTAGTACATTTTCCTTGTGTTAGTTGTTTCTATTTACTAGCCTAGCTTTTGTCTTGATTTAGTACTTTTGTTATAGACCTTTAAGGGTATCGCATACCACAAGCTAGAATATTAGGCAAATGTTCATTGTATTTTCTTCAGTTGTTGGCTATCATTATCCATTGTATGCCTCTGCAAATGACCCTGGTCTCTGGTGCGACTCAGGCTTGGCTCATCTACTTCTGGAGAAGGGCTAAAACACATAATGTGGAGGAAGATATTGCCGATGAACGACTAGAGATGTGGATCGATCGACATGGCCAGCAACCAACTTCACATGACGCCGTAGATGGTATGTGCTCATAAATAACTCCAAATTTTGCTCTCCTTTTGCTGAGAAAAGATGATAGATGGCAGAAATACCACTGATCCACGTTCGTTAGCTGTATCAGGTGGCTTTTGTATATGATTCTGCATGGTCACACTATACTTGATGTTTTATGTTTCTGGGCATACTTTTTTAAAAAAGAAAATTTTCACCGGTGAAGTGCAGAAATAACATATTCTGAAACCATATGTTGTACTCGGACTGCACAATTTTAGTGTCGTGAATTGAATTTTTTTACATATTGCTTTTCCGTAAAAAAGAGTACATATTGCTTGGTCATTGGTTTGTTTAATATATATAGAGCTCTGATTCCCTGATCTGAAAAGTTAAAAAGATGTGAGTAGTTCAGTTCATTTTAATATGTATCGTGGCACATAGTGTTTCATATCATTTTGTCATTATCAAATTGTTTTTGGTACCGTCTCTTTTAATGTCGACCTGCAACTTTTGACATCGATCTCTTTTAGGGTTCTGTCTCCTATCATGTAGCAGAATTCAAATGTTTTTGTTCTTGCATTTCGGGTTTTTCTCACTCATAATTTACATTTTGTGCAGTTGAGCAAGGCATACATGAGCTGAGGAAGTTGGGGATCGAGCAGTTGTTATGGGAACTTTCGCGGCACGAGGTGAACCTTGCGAAAGGTGAGGAAACGACCATCACCAAAGGAGATCCGTCAGATGTTGAGGATCTCACCTAGGAGCCTCCACAAACAGCGACCGTAGCTCGAATCCGCTTCTTCATTCATACATGTACCATACAGCGAGTCTAGGATAGCACAAAGATGTGTCTGGTTTTGTTTTTCAGTTTTGTTACAAATAGTTTTTTTCGTGTACATAACTTTTCACACCCCACTGTGTTACTAAAAAGCAGCTTGAAGGGTGCTGATTTAATTAAAAAACCTAGTGATGTACTTTCCCTGGGCCTAACATATTAAAGTTTTGATGCAGTCAATCAATGCCTAGAACTGTTTGTGAGTGAGTCTAAAGTTTCCTTTTCTGTCATTCCAGCCGCATCAGCAGTAAGCTAAGTGAGGCTAAACCCCTTTTTAACCGAACAAGCTTGTGACAGGCAGGGAGGCTAAACCCCTTTTACTGAACTAGCTTGTGACAGCTCGCAGGAATGGTTACTTGTGCAGCCATCTGGTAGCAGAGTAGTGCACGGCGTGTTGTCTCACTTTCGGCTGGAAATCTGTTTATTCCATCCTTGCATGTTCTGGAATTTGATGTTTTGTCCGATAGTATACTGTACCTATATATGTTCTGAAACCTGGATCAGCATTACCAATCCATACTGGTCTTGATGCTGAGTTTACACATGCAATGTTTCCTTTTGGAATGTGGCATTCTTTTATATGCTTCTTTTGGGATCAGCATTACTATCCATATCTTGTTTATGTTTGAGGCAGCATGAATGAATCCATAATTGAACAAACAATCCGCTCTTGGTGGGATGGTGATGATTAATTAGCAGGGGACGTCGGGACCACACGATCCCCATCCGAAGGTCTCGCGGTGCTCTCCTCTGCGATGGGCGCTCACTCGTACGAGGCGTGACGAAGCAGAAATACTTAATTCTTTAGGTTGTTTAAGGCTACGCTGCTATTTTTCGAATAATTCTGAGTGAGCTTGAAAGCAGATGTATGTCTCGTGAGAGCTGGCTCACAGACACGTGGGTCCGTCGTGCTGGCAACGAGGCCCCACATGCAGAAGCTTCCGTTTCGCTGCTCGTGTTGGCTGTTACAGTTGCGGCGAGCCTCACCGCACAGTACTCCGTAGCAAAGCGGGTGACGTGGCAAAGTGTGATGATGACTCTCACTTGCCCGGCCAGGAGAGGACCACGACCACGAGATCTCGATCAAATGGCGGTGAGCGCGCCCTCCGAGGCCGCCAGCCCCAACGAGCCTCTCACGTGATGCACCGCACCGGCATGGTTGGCTTGGTCCATTGCCGTTGGCCGTTGCTCGTCATGCATTTTCTTCGTGAAATGCATTGCATTTTTTTTCTCTTCTTCTAAATTGCATTACTGACGACGCATATTGCAAAGAAAATTCCAAATTGAAGCCAAACCAATCTAATAGACAGTGCCATGAACATATTATTTTTATTTTTGTTATGAATAAAATGGCAGGTGCTCTGCCTTTTCATTAATAAGAAAGCAATAGGCGTGATACACACTGAATTAGTTTGCAGTTTTCGTGTTCGCATGAACAAAATTATGATATCCTTGCAGAGAAAACAACAAGAGTTAGGACAACTCTATATTTTGAAGGAAAAAGTATATTATCATGATAACTACTCTGCCTCTCTCACATCACATGCAGTAAGTAGTGCACCTCCCAAAAGCCTTGGAAAAGCTGGCCGCTGCAAACTCTCACACGCCTCAGATTCAGCAGCGCGTTTGTACATGAGCGCATACAGTGCACTACCGGCAGCGGTCCACGCAAAGGGAACAAGGATATGGAGACCGTGGCTGGATAGAAAAGAAAGCGGGGTTTAAGCCTGCACGCAGGCTGCAGCGCAAATCATTACGGCCACCAAAAAGGGTGCTGGGTACACGGTGGTCACCACCACGTTTGTTTGTCTCGTGCAAAGAATTAATATGACAATGTCTCAACTCTCAAGTATATACCTAGCCGCCGTCTTGTTCCGTACATTTTTTTCTCGAAATTGTTTTCGCCTGTCATAACGGTGTTTCATGCAAATAAGAAATTCGTAGTTTGCTAAAAGATAATTGATCACTAGTATCCATTGACAAGGTTCTTTGAGTGTTGAATGGTTGAAAATTTCCTCCTATACTTCCGTGATCATTTTATTGGTCAAACAATGTTTAAAAATTCACAAAAACAAAAGAAACAACACACAAATGCCTTCCTAATTAAGTCACAGGAACGGAGCCAAGTGAATGGCCAAGGGTGGCCATGCCCCCCCCCCCCCCCCCCCCCCCCCCCCCCCCCCATCCACAACAAAACTCCATTGATTACCGTAAAATGCTACTGTTCATGCTATTTTTCACTGAAATTACAAAGACTGTCCCCCACCATTTGTGTTGAAGCTCCGTCACTGATTGAATGAAAAAGGAGTCACCGTGACATAATTCGCATCAAGCTATCATGTACATGTTGAAGCTCATGCTCTCACTAGATAGTCCTTTGAGACATGGAGACCCCACGGTTGAGGCCACCGAGCAAACCGGAACAAATGGGCAAGCACGCCAATGGCCGCAGGCTTTTGTATCGGGAGGGCCTCCGCTCCTCAGGCAGGAATGATTGCCAGCCTGACAAAATAATCACATGGGGAGGCAAAAAGGTTCATGGATACGCACAAATTTCTTTTCGGCCCAAGCGCTCGCCAGAGCCCACCACCATTGTGTCTTGCTACTTTTTCACACTGGCTTGAAGAAGCTAATCAAATTTCCATTAAATTTTTTTAGAAGTAAGAAAATAACAGTGGAGATTGGAACATGGGAGGGACCAAACAAGCTCAATATCACCATTTCAGAAATGACGCGGACAAAACTCTAGAAATGGTAGAAAAATCTAATGCAAATTGAGGGTATTTAATTTTCTTGTATTTGGAAAAACAAGCTGAGAGAGTATGTCTTGAAAAATCTAACCGATAATGTAGCTTCCATTGACCAGTTAGATTGTGTGAACGAATCCTCGAAGGATATAGACGCATGGATTGTAGGAATATGATAATTCAACTTTAACAAGTACAAAAAGATCACCTTAATGTAGTACGCTTAAAATCTCGATAGCAATTCAGTGCCCATCATCTTAGATGTTGCAATAGCGCATAGAGCAGGTGAAGAACTAGTCTAACGGATGTAGATATCGATTGCATAATGCAAAGCCACCCATGGATACTCATGTTTTCATAGCCAGGAGACCTTCCATTTTAGGTGCAATAAATTAAGAAGCTACCTTGGGGGACCTAGAGACGTAGATACCATGTTAATTAATCGGGCAAATGGGGAACAAATTGGCTGTCGATGTCAATCCGGTCGATGATGGTTTCATTCATGCAAAAGTTATCCATTGCGCTTACTATTCCGCACATCAATTTTGTCGATAACTTTGAATCATATGTAAGAGTACTATGCAGGGAGATTAATTGTATCATATGGTAAAAAACGTAAAAAATGCACATTAATTTTGTCCCTTATTAACTGATTGCGGCCCTGTTTAAAACTAAACAACTTTTCAAAATCACAACATCAGTAAAATTTTATTCTACAGTTCATCACCCTCTTTTTTTGAAAAAAGAGTTCTTGCTTCAGTGCAAAATTTACTGTTGTTTTTTTTTCTAAAAAGGTGATGAACACTAGTATTATTCACAATCCGCTATAGCGAAAGGGCCAATAGCCTAGTGGTTACAAGAGCCTCAGTAGCACCTAAGATCCTAGGTTCGACTCCCCATGAGAGCGAATTTTTTAGGATTTAACGGCGTTGTGCGTTTAGCGGGAGGCGACGTGGCCGTCGACAGTGAGGCGTCAGTAGAGTGTCCGTGCGTTGTGAGTGTCTGAGTTGTACTGTGTAATCACAAAAAATAAAATCACAATCCACTCTACGCAAATTTTAACACTGAAAGTTCTATGGATGGGTGAGATATTTACAACTCTAGAGTCCTATATTTTGCTCATGATTTTATCCAATTTAGTTTTTCTTTACTAATTTTGGTAGTTTTGAAAGGAAAACCTAAATTCGTTGGACAAACTTTGAATTTAAGTTTCCATCTATCGCAAGAAACACTATGAATGTTGTCGCCAAGCAACATGTAGAAGAATTAAAGCCTCCGCGGCACCTTTTTACCTTCTGAAGCAAAGTGAAATACAGAGGGACAGGCAGTGCATCTTTTTACCCCGCATCAAAGTGAATCATACCACTCGACTGTATGTCTGTATCATACTAGTACTACTTGATTCAAAAAAAAAAATACTAGTACTACTACATGCACACAGGTACGGTGAAACCGTAAAAAAGGAAGGGGGAACAAAGAGAACAAAGATGGGGCGGCTGCAGGACATGCAGGAAAAGGCCAGCCGCCATGTTCCACAGCACACGCACTTTGGTCGCATGGTTTATCGATCGCTCGCTACACGCAAAGGGGAAGGGACGAGACGGTGCACTGGAGGGAAAGGCTCCACTGGCACTGCGACAAACAACGGAATGGGAGCAACTTGACTAATTATCCGTTCAGTACTGTAAAAGAGAATTATACTACTCATAGATGTGCGTGTCCACTGAAATTTGGATATTTTACTTGTGACGCTGGCATGAACATGTAAATTAAAGTGTCCTGTAATGTTATCTTAGTTCGTACTCTATGTGGGATATTAGCATCACAATCTTTACATGATAATGATGGCAACTCTAAAGTTATGTTCCGAATCACATTAACGTTTTATTAGATGATAATGATGGATTGACGGTCAATATATAAATTATTTCTCATAGGGCTTTCATTTTACGACAACGTCTCAAATGTATGGCTTCCACGTTGTGCGCCACCTTGCAACAAGGACAAAAGAAACAGAACCTAATAGAAAGCATGCATGCCACTGTTTTATGCCATGTTGTATCCTCTCATCTACAGCAGTAATTATAAGCTTAGCCGTAGAGTACGTACATACATGTGGGACCAAGACATTCGAGTAGATTGGACATGATATCTTTAGGAAAGCTTATTTACAAGAACCTCTTACAAGAAACATTCGCAAAAGAGACCGAAGCGAAAAGGGGAGGAAAAAAAGGTGTTGCCAACATGATGGATCGAATGTACTGATAGATTTCCTGTCCAATACACATGCATTGTCCTTCAACATCATTGTTACAAAGAATTTTTTGTTTTGGAGGAACAAAACAGCTGGATAGTACTGCTTTTGAGATCTATAGTTCTTCTGTATCTCATCAAAATGTTTGCATTTTCAAGGCACAAACAATGATGGTAGATCATGCTATCTCGTCGTAGATGTTGAGGAATGTATTTGCGTGTGTAGCGGGTAGTCGGGAGTTCAGGGCTCATGTGGCGTGTCACCGTGTGTTTGTCTTTCTTTGGAGTAGTTGAGTGTTTGTTGTTTCTTCAGGTAAGGTCCCCAAGCTAGCCAGCTGCTTGTGCTACTATCATCAGACTGCATGGGCGCCGTTTGAATGTTCGCATTTGTTTATCTTTTTTTCGAAATATACATATAACAAAAAAGATAGTCCCTTCGTTTCAATATACAAGTACTCTGGTTGTCTACAAACGAGTACTCTACTATTAAATTATTCTGTGATATATAACTATAATTTCTGTATTTCATACTATGTGGGCAAAGCTCACATTTGGCAATTATATATATGTTGGTGATGCATTTACTGGACAATATACGGTTGCATTAACACATGTCTTCATGCTTGTGTTTTTCAAAGTTGACTGATTATTGGTGGGCCGTTCCTTTCATTTTCTTGCTCGAGCTTCATTTTCTGTTGGAAGATTTGATGTAGAATTTTTCTGAAGCAACATATTTAGGTGCCGCAAAAAGAAAACCTTTGTTAAAAAACATTTTGGTGGACTTTAGATTTTGCCATGCGACTGCAGCATATGATACAAGTGGATAAAACAGTCCAATAAAAGCCCAGATGGTGGTATCAAGCTAAATTAAGTGGCTAGCTTGTGGCACAAGCCCTGTGATTATTACTCGATAAATCCTCTAACCAATAATTAATAAATCATTTCTCTAAAAAAAACTAAAAATATATATACTAGATTTTTTTTGGCTAGGGCTTGGCCTGAGCCCATTCTAGGTGCGTGACCTCCCTATGCCCAGCCCGACCCTACAGGCGAGCAGGGCCAGGCCCATGGCTGGGACTTTTTCTTGGATGCATTCTCTCAACGCGGAGCTCAAAGTGCTGAGCTTGCTTCACACAAAAAAAAAAAGTGCTGAGCTGAAGTCCTAAAGCTCAGCCAAAGTGTTGCACGGAGGAGGTAGCCGAAGAAGATGGATAGGTGTAGCCCCAACGCGCGGACACAACAAGACGTCTATGCATGCAGAGGCTGCAGTCGATCCGTTGCTGCAGAAGAATAGATGGCGACCTCACCCTGCTACCATCGCCCACCACAATAGCGACCAGATTGACGGGAGCCAGGCAAGATCGGACGTCTCGTCCACGATCATCATCTCTCGTCAGCCGGTACACCGCGCGCAGAGTCCATCGATGGACGATCGATCATTCGATCCTTTAACCCGTGTAGCACCCCAAAAGGAAGGTAAAAACATCTGATAAGGCTTTGCTTCAAGCGCCCTCACAGCAAACCGTCTCACAGACAGTCGTCTCCCTCCATTTTTAATTATATGATACAGTTGATTTTCTCGTTGAACTTTAATCAATAATATAGATTTAAATAATTATTTTTCGAATGTGAAATGAAAATTATTAGATTCATCATAAAAAGCACTTTAAAGTTAACTTATATACTTAAATATTTACACAAATATTTATAAATAAAATAAATGGTATAAGTAACAAAAAAATTAACAACGTCATATATTACAAAAGCAACCGGTTGTAACCATTGTGAGCATAGGTAATATGGTTGAGACTGAGTAGAAGTGCTATGCTGATAGTAAGAAAAACAAAATACTCTCTCTTATTTTGAATATGTGATGGTATTGACTTTTTTCGTTATTTTGACCATTCGTCTTATTTATAAATATTTATGTAAATAACTAATTGTATAAATTAAGTTTAAAATGTTTTTAATGATAGATCTAATAATATATTTATTTCACGTTAAAAAATTAATTATTTCAATATATATTGTTGGTCAGAGTTCGACGTGAATGATGCCATATATTTAAAACCAAATAGAGTGTACTTTTTTAATGTACACACAGTAAACTATTGGCTGCTTCAAACGTTGCCTCTCCGGACACACTTTGGATGCGTCGGCGCACCCCCTCTAATTTTTAACACCCATCACATCAAAGAGAATCTTGCTATTTAAAACTACTTTTATTAATTTAATGACAAAACCTATGTCACAACCCCCCTCTAAATCGCGAGACGAATCTAATGAGCCTAATTAATCTATGTTTTGCTACAGTGATGCTACAGTAACCATCTTCTAATTACGTCTTAATTACCCTCATTAGATTCGTCTCGCAAATTCGAGCGGAGTCCTGAAATTAGTTTTGTAATTATACTTTCTTTGTAATTAGAATATTGCAAAAACCCTCTAAAATTTAGACCCCATGCAACGCACCCTTTATCTCAGTTTTACAGACAACTATTGTGTGCTCGGTCACAACTACTGCCACCTGACCATAGGATCCACTGGCTAATGTCGATTTGAGAATACAGCAAGGGCCTCCAAGTCGACGACTTATGTGGGCCCCACATGGCAGGCAGCGCGTGGAGGCAGGCCCACGGGCAGGCAACGAGGCAGTGCAGTGCACGCAGCATGCATGCATGGTGTACGTACTTCTGATTTCTTTGTCTGGAACCAAAGCTTTTTTTTTTCCCTGAGAAATTGTTGGTCGTTGACGCGTGACTGCTCGGAGAAGGTGGGGCCCCAGAGCCTGAAGTACGTGTCGCGTCTCAGAGCCGTCAGATCAGGCTGCAGACAGAGAGGGGCTCTGATTACATGGCGTGCCCGGCTGCGCGGCCGTCCGGAGATGCGGCTCGTGTTGTCTGTTCTAGCTATGACACTTTTTGTTAAGTGCTGCTCTGCACCGAGCAATGCATGCCTAGTTTGACCTTCTGGCATTCCTGATCATTTTGTGTTCATGTATTGTTGTACGAGTACTTAATTCATTCGGTTTTAAAATGAGCATGAACTAAAAAAAAGTTGTCACAACGTAATCAACTAATCAGAACCAAGAAGTAGTAGTTACCAAATATGATTAACACATTTGTACGTAGCTCATGGAAACAATAGTGGTTGATAGGAGATGACCATGTCCTTAGGTCCTGTTTGGACCGACCAATGACCATGACTAATTATGTGACTAAATTTAGCTAGATGGGTGTCTGTTTGGAACTTGAGCTTATACTAGTTAGTACTATAAGTTTGTTTTGCCAATGGCTAAAATTAGTTGGACTGCTTTGATTGTGCGCAGCTCAAAAGTTCCGATAACTTTTAGCCTTGATGAAGAGCGCATTGTTCAATTTAAAATATACACCCAAACATATAAAAAAACATCAGATCATCACAAGTGGCACAAATAAAGTAATGCACGGTTTTGCCAACAAAGAGTAACATTGATTATCCAATGCAGACACTGATCTGTGAGCAAACATCTAGCTAGGGACCATTTGAGTCCACGGTTATAATTGACGACAGCTGCTTCATGGTGTTACTTTGACAGCGCAGCAGAGGCAGACGACATGGTTAATTTGTTTCTATGAGATAGAATAGAAGTAACCTTTTCAAGCATTGTGCAGGTTGATTGCTTGAACCTAACTTTAGTAAATTAAGAGGCTTTGGTGAATGTGTACGGATCAAAAGTTCTCGTGACTTTTAGACTCGATGAAGAGCGCATTATCCCTGTTTAACATACATCCAAACATACAAAAACATTTGATCAAAAAGGCAAAAATAAAGTAACACACTAACAGTAGGAACACTATCCGATGCAGACGCTGTGATTTGTGAGCAAACATCTGGGGACCATACGGGTGCACGGTTATAATTGACGACAGTTCCACCAGCATGTTAATTTTGACAACGAAGCAGAGGCAAGACATGGTTAATTTGCTTCTTTTAAGGCGTGATATAGGGCCAATCTGTTGCCGATGAACTCAACAACGTGGAATGTCTGCTTGCGAGGCCACTGATTCCGTCCCACCACGCAATGCAAGGTCGTTTCCAACATGTACCTAACTCGTAGACATTCACGCATGCAAGCTTACTTTAATCACTTCATGACCTCACATCAGCGGCAAAATCACGCGTAATAAGAAAGCTTGGTAGCCATGCAATAGCCATGCATGTAGATAGACCATTATATTAAGTACCTAAGTGCGCCCACATCAACAGTTTGATTGATCACCACTGTCAACGAGATAGCACGTCACGATTATATTAAGTAACTAACTGCGCCCACATCAACAGTTTGATTGATCAGATCAGCACTGTCAATCAAAGGGTCTTTTCGAGTCATCAAGCTACTAGCACGTTGCCATATGATACAAGCATATATGGTACTAGTAAACTATCGGATTTTGTGTTTGGTAAGTAGTACTACTACTACTGCTATAATACAGTATGAGAGACTCTTGAATGAACAATTAATTGAACAGTGTAATCGATCACCACTGCTGAGGTTTATGCGCACTACTAGCCATTTGTGTGCTTGGTAGTAAGTTGTAAAGGAGGTACGTAAGGACAAGAGGCACGGTCGATCGCAGCACACGCTCGCCGAGAGGCAGAGCAATGCAAGAGCACCTGGGAACGAGAAAGAACGTACAGCATGCAAAGCAAAGCGGAGCAAAATAATACACTAGTAAAAAAATCCAGAGAATGATGAGCACATAGTACCACAGGAGGAGAATCTCTGCGTGTGCCTGCATCATATTGTTGGCTTGTTGTGCCGTTGCCCTCTTGTTCTCTAGCCTGCCTGCCTGAAGAGCCGCATCACCCGCGTATCACTCGTACGCTCGCACGAGCGAGCGCAGCGACGCAGGCTGGCTGCAGGAAGACGTGCGGTGCGGACACAGGTGACAGAAGCAGCAGCAGGTACGTGCGCATCACACATGCACGCAGGTCACACACGTATACTCATGCGTGCATGCAGCATATAGCTGTACAGTAGCACAGTACATCATTCAGTAGTAGGAGCACGAGCGTACAGTCGTCGATCGTCGAGACCTGCGCCCCACATCAGTCGCTGGAATATATACTCGCTGGCCTACGAGTAGTACATTCCACGACAAGTTCTCTCTTCGGGGCAAATAAAAAGCGTTCATTACATGAATCATGGGATGCACACGCGTACAAGGAACTACTAGTACACATGCATGGACATATTTTTTTTTTTTGCGAGGAACATGGACATATATAATACTGTCACGTTACATTTATTTTTCCTTTTTTTGTCTTCAGCTCAGCTGCTGCATCTGCATGCATACAACAGCGATACAGATCCATTGTGGTAGCTACTGATGCGTTGCTTGCACAGCGGCAGGCGTTTCATTCATGTGCCGGTCTGGGCGTGCCCAGCTCGCGCGGGACAAACGTACGCATTTTTTTTTCTTTTTGCGGGAAAGGACAAACGTACGTACGCATATGGCCTGGACGTACGTACGTGCTCTCTGCAGCCATGGATTCGTGTTGGTCTTGCTGACGGTGCCAACAAGAACGTGGCTTTTGTTAGTTTATGCAAGTTTTTCAACAGGGCAGACGATCGATGGATACTATGAGCATATAGACGAAGATAATCTATCCGTGAACGCTGCATCATATTGTTCGCTTGCGCCGTTGCCCTCTTGTTCTCTAGCCTGCCTGCCTGCGGCTGCATCGCGTATCCCTCTCGCATACGTACGAGAGCGCAGCGACGCAGGCACGCACGCTGCAGGAAGACGTGCGGACATAGGTGACAGACTGAGAGCAGCAGGTACGTGCGCATCGCACAGCTCGTACGTAGTACTACTCATGCATGAAGGCTATAGCTATACCACACCGTTCAGTAGTCGTCGAGAGCTGCGCGGCAATGTATAGTATATAGTACAATACGTCCAAGAACGGTTGCAGTCTCGCAGACAGTAGTCGATTGCTAGTCTACATGCATGCCAGTCCGAATGCTCTGTTGGCGAATATACATGCATGTGTACCCGCCCCAAGGAAAAGTGTTCAAGCATGAATCATGCATGCATGGGAGGCTCTCACCTTACCACAAGTTTCCTGTCTTCAGCCGAAGCATGCGTACGCAGGTACTAGTAGTGATGGCAACGCTACGTAGGAGTGGTATACATATATAGTCGTGTGGCAGCGATCGTGAGAGAGAGAGAGAGAGGGGAGGGAGGTACGTAGGGGTATGTGGACATGCAGGCTTGCGCGAGGCTGACAAGATTCCCTTCCTAGCTTGCGCTGACGATGCTAACTTGGTTTTGTCAGGTTATGAGAGGTTTGCAGTGTGAGAGCGCTGTACCCGCTTCGTCCTAAGCCAAAGTTGATACTATGTTCCATTAGTTCTCTTTCTTCCACGTGTAGCTACTAACCGTTTGCGCGCCACCAACAAAACAAAAAGCCGATCGATCGACGACCGATCGTCCACGGCGGGTACTGCAACTGCGTGCCACAGCCCTTAACAGTACTTCAGTGATTTGTTTCCATGCACGATCCACAAGCTCGTGACACGCATGTCATCAGAATGTGTCAAGACAGAGGAAGCGAGACACGAGGTTTGCTCGATGACGATTCAAGAGAGAGAGAGAAAGAGAGAGATGAAAACGGACAGTACTCCGGCCTGCCCAGTCATCCAAACTGATTTTGGTGCTGCAAGCTCATTTACCGCTCGTAAAAACAAAAAGGAGAGGAGCAAGAGGTTACACCAAACTGCCTCCTCCATCGACAAGCTGTCAGGACCGGTGAACGAACGAGACCGTGTGCAAGAATCGGCATCTTTTCCTTTCTTTTTCTTTCAGTAGTAGTACAGCCAACTGGAGTCTCTGGATAACTGCCAACATTGCATTGCTGCTGCTGCTGCCTGATCGGTGTGGTACGTGCGACGACGACTACTGGTGGCAGCAGTGCAGCACCCTCCCTCACTGATGAGCGTCTTGGAATCCCGAGGAAAAGCGACGCATGAGAAATGCGCGTCTCTTTCTCGGACGAAATTATTGGAGCCATTCCCGCATTGGCCGCCGGCACGGCAAAGCATATAGTACTATGTTCGTTTTTTTTTAATCAAAAATTTTAGCTCTGCCATATCAAATAAAATCTTACCATTTAAAAATATTAAATAAAGTCTAATTGCAAAACTAATTGCAGAACTCTAGGCTAATTCGCGAGACAAATCTAACGAGATTAATTAAAGTAGTTAGAAGATAGTTACTGTAGCAAAACATAGATTAATTAGACTCATTAAATTCGTCTCGTAAATTAGCACCCATCTGTCGAAAATCTTTGTAATTAGACTTTATTTAATGCTCCTAAATAACAAGATTCTCTTTAATGTGACAGGGCTAAAATTTTGCGGCCTGAAACGAACACCCCCACAGTGTCCACGCCCTGCACTGTTTCGTTTGCTGACATTGGAATCGGGGGGAGCGGTAGCTAGGCTGGATCATGTGATGGTGAAATGTCTGTGGCAGAGGAGGAAGAGGAACTGTATGTGGGGAAAAGATTGGGCATCGCGCCAGGCGGCAAACGGGAAAAAGATGATCCTCTTTGGAAAATTCGCGTAATCTCTTCGTCAACATGGTTTGTTTGTTTGTTTTGGGGGAGAATTTTATTTTTCTCCATGGCTTGAGACAGTCGACCTTTTAGTTTAGGGCTTTTTCTTTCTGGCCCACGCCTATCTGACCAATTCTAAGGGCGAGATAATGAATTTTTTCGGTGATAGATTCTGTGGCCAAACGTTTTGGTCAGCGTCAGCGTGAAAACAAAAGCCCTAGCTCAGCGCATGGCCTAGTATCAAACTACTACGACATTGGCCTCAATGCATTGCCCTTTGCGGTCAACGGGCCAAAGGTTGGGAAGACAACCACAAGTGCAAGCCAAACAACGCCATATCTATCTACTACCTTCTCTTAGATCTATTTGACTGCAACCGTCCGAAGTGACGATATATTGATGACAAGTTTTCTGGAAGCTAGCCCCAACCAACCTAAAACTCTGCCGCTTGTGTTTTACATTTTCGGTGACAGACGGAAATTTCTCTCGGGAAATCATTCTCTTTCTAGTGTTTTTGAGGACATCAATCGATCAAATTGTTTAATACAGCTACCTTCTATTTGATATTGTTTTGAGTTTATTTTTTCGTTCGGTTGTTATTTATGGCTTGTCGCATTGCAGGAAATAGGTGTTTCAGCCATCAACAATAAACATTCATAGGAGACAATATACACATTGGTCACAGTTCATATTTTACCAGGGTTGTTGGGGATCATGAACATCGGTTAAGCTCATATTTTTGCTATTGATAGGATCAAAATGGTAGTAACATGCTTCTATAGTTAAATTATAGATTCTTACAAACCTAAAATCTTTGTTGTAATACTCACTCCGTTTTTAAATTGTTGTCGCTGTTGACTTTTTTATTACGTTTGACCGTTCTTCTTATTCAAAATATTAGCTCAAATATGCAAAATTATAAGTTATATTTTAATTTTCTTTAGTGATAAAACAAATCATAACACAATATATGATAATTTTAAAAATATTTTGAATAAGATGAATGGTCAAACGTAGCTCAAAAAAGTCAACGTCTATTATAGTTTATAAACTAAGGGAGTATAAAAAAAAACTCGACCTGCCGGGGGAAGACCGCCCCCAACGGCATTTTACTAAGGAGAATAACCTCTCACGCAGGTCGAGAAAACCCCCGAACCTCCTCCCTGATCCTACACAGGGACTCAGCTGGCCGTTGTGAGCTCCGGCGCGAGTCTTTACCATGTGCTTTGACCCGGGGAGGACGAGGGGTTTTTTTTACTCCGCACTGCAGCGTGGCATATTTCAGCCACATGTGCTACAGTGCGTGTGACACTGTAGCGAGCTACAGTGCCGCGGGTGCCTGCACCTCGAACCCGGGTCGCGCGCTCACGGGAGCAACGCTCCCGGAGCATCTCCGCTGACCGCTCGGGCCACGAGTGCTAGGCAAACTAAGGGAGTATAAGATAAGAAATATTTGTATTGGTCAATCTAATTCCGGTCAACATATTCCATTGTCACTGAAATGTGGAGATCATGCTCAAGCTAATTAGTGCTGTTATTAAGCACAACAATAATCACCCTTAACATCTATAGTTGCTATATAATACATCATCTTACCTTACATTGTAAACAAAAAGGAAGAAAAACAAACTCTAAAGTAGGCCTAAGTATATTATCCTCCTTTAATTTGCATGCATGGCTTCCAGAAGGGAAGTGATTCTCCTTCGGGTTTACCCCAAAAGGCGCTATAGCATGAGTACACTTGAAATCTACCAGCAACAATATAAAACGCTATGCACAATTCAAGCTTTCGCTGCAGTTAACTTGAGGCCCGAGAGAAAGCTCGCAACAGGGAGCATGTGGCCCGTACGGCGACACACGCTATTTCCTCAAAAACAGGGCATTAGGAGGTAGTAGATGTATTCGTGCCATCTTTTTAGACCCTCCTGCTGCTGTCAACTTTTGCTTGCTTAGTTTTTGATTGTCCTAAAGCTGGGGCCGGCAGGTTGTATTATCTCAATAATTGCGGGGGTTGCCTTGTTTATCCTTTATAGGAAAGCATGCATGTTTGTCCCTCTATAACTAGCTTAAGTGTTCAACTAGCAGAGCCTCCTCAATCTGGTTTACTTGTGGTACTGCATGTACATGCTGTATGTATGTCCCTACCAATAAGCTATGCCAGTTCCCGTCAAGGTTTGAAAATATTATGGGTCTGTGGACCTTTGTAGATCAACATTTTGTAGACCCCCTTGCCTTTGTAACCCGCAATAGAAATTGGGTCAAGAAATGAACTTGTAGGTCCTGGATCTTTGGAGAAAAAGAGGATCATGTTTTACTGCTCAACAAAAGGGGTTGAAAGAAAAAGGATAATATGACCTGTAAATGGTATATCCTGGTTCAGTCACACTAACAGTGCACTCTGCTCCTTTATGGTTCAGTGGACAAGTATGAATATGGAAAGGAGGTTCGGAATCTTGGAACATCTTGGTGTTTGCATCTGTAATAATACTGCTTTCCTCCTGAAGATTGTTCAGAAAATGGGGCTGGGGTTTAGCGCTAAAAGCCCGTCTCTCTTCACCAATCAATCTGTCAGTCACACCTTTTACATTGAGAGAGAGAGAGAGAGAGGCTGTCTGGGTGGACAAGACCCTTGCAAGGAAACAAAGATGTGGGGGTTAATATTCCAGACAGCAGCTTCGCGGCTCCCCTGAATGTCTCTCCTGGGTAAAAAACAGGCGCATGCGTCCATATGCAAACCGTAATTAGCGCGTGTTTCCATGTTTACTGCCCTAAGACCAGCAGCAGGCATCACCTACGCGTAGTACGGTGCATGAATATGTTAATAACCGTGCCATTATTTCATTTTTTTGGGGGAATAATATTTCTCACTGTATGTTGAACGTGAAGCGCCCACATGACTGCATGAGCACTCTCGATGTCGAAACCAGCGCCATGACATGGACAAAAAGCAGAACACGGTTGCTTCATTCCACGATTTAGGCCAATCTTTCGGTGGCAGCTAGTACTGCCTCCAAATTTATTATACTAGTACAATGTTAGAATGTGTTGCAGATAGGCTTTGCAGCAGGGCAAGGGAATGACACATTGCAAGTACCAACACACCTGCATTGGAAGCAGGCTAGAGACCATAACAGCCAAGTTCTTTCTTTGTATCTTTTTCAAAGGGGAAAAATATATAGTATATGCTGGCACCACATTTATATTTTCTTGTGAATATTAGGATGGTAAAACATGCTTGAAGAAGCAAAACATATGGAAGGGACCAAACTTGTCACCTCGAGCTGTTGCTTGTGAGTCATGACACTAAGAGATGTGGGGAGGGGCCCACCGTTCCTGCACCGGGCAGCAGTATAAACAAAAGCTTGACTGTAGAAGGCCTAGCTAAAAAGCCTACTTTCTGTAATGCAGCAAAGGCTTTTGCCCCCTTGGGTCCATCTTGTCCCTCTCTCCACTCTCGTGTCATGTGACCCACTAACAATCCATCCATCTCATGTTTGTTCTTTAAATGTCGGTTTAAATTTGATACTTGGACTCGCTTTGTTCTGCTTCTACCTAATGTTTTGTCAGCGCGTTGTTTGTCAAATTATGCACATGCACTGGCAGCATCTTACCTGTGATGCACTGACTATTTCTCACGAGAAACTTTGCTAGTAAGTCGTGCCTCACATGAATCACGGACAAAGTGATCAGAAATGCTAGGCCTAACTTTTTCTAGAATTAACGCTAATGCTAGTTGCACAAGAATCTACCTGTAAGTGCAAATTGAAGTCTGAAAGATCATCCTATGGTTCCTGAACCTTGCCAACAACATTCATGTAGCAGTTGAAAGTTGGAGCTCAAACGACTTTAGTTTCAGAACCAGTTAACAACTAAACACCCGGTCCTGATCCTGATAACATGCATGCTTATTTAAATGAGGACTGACAAACACACCAACAGTCCTAACAAAACGTACCTTTTATTCCCTTTTCCCCTGCTATATATCCCAGTGCCCCAAGCAGAGAGAAGAGCTGCATCTCCCTGTGCCACTCTCTCCCACTGAATCCTTCATCACCTTTCGACATATTTTTCTCTCTCAAGGCAAAAGAGCTCACTTGACTCTTGCCCGGTAGTCCACACTCCTCACCATCCAATCTCTCTCTCCAATTCTCCTTGAGCTCTTCTCCTTCTCTCACTGCCTTGAAGGCGATGATGCCATCTCCAGTGTGCTTCACCAGGCCATTGGCCCTGGCGCTGCAGCTCCAGCTGGTGCTTGTTGCAGCGGTGTGCCGTCTGGGTTCTTGCGACGGCGCCGGAGACAGGATCAGGCTCCCCCCCGCCAGCCGGAGGTGAGCTTCGGGCAGTACTCCGGCTACATTGGTGTGGATGACAAGGAAGAGGGCTCTCTTACTACTACTCGTGGAGGCAGAGGTTGAGCCTGCCACAAAGCCTCTTGTTCTCTGGCTCAATGGAGGTGAGTTCTTTCTTTCTTTTTTTTTTTTTCTTTGGCTGAAATCTGGGTGCAGAGCTTGCTCGCTTATTTTGGAACTTGGAAGCAAAGTCTCTTGCTGGTTTGTTCATGTTGTCTGTTGATTCCCTGGTGTGTTTTTTAGCTTGCTCATGTAACTCATGTTTTTGTTCAAGTTCACTGTTACTCTCTCTGTTTCTTCCTGGTAATTTGCAGTTTTTGGTGTTTTCTCTATGAACTGGAGTCACCACCAAAGACTTGCTCAAAGTCGCGTGCTGATTTTTGCTTGCTGAATTAGTTGGCTTTTTACTGTATCTTGATCCCAATTTTTGTCATCTACTTCTCCTTTGCTGCCTTTCTGAGATTCCTTTGGTTCCGTAGGGCCTGGCTGTTCATCCCTTGGCGTAGGGGCCTTCTCAGAGAACGGCCCTTTCAGGCCGAGCGGGCAGGTGCTGGTGAGGAATGAGTACAGCTGGAACAAAGGTACGTGGTGAGGCCATGAGTGCATCCTCTCTGCCTTTTTCTTCTTACCGCAGATGCTTTGCATGCCGCTCATTCCAATTTTCTTGACCCTTTTTGATGGCCCAAGAAAGTTGCACATGTTGCTCTGGTTTGTGTGGTGGTGTAAGTAATGGTGTTTTTTGGATGTGGATGGACTGTAATTGCAGAGGCCAATGTGATTTACCTGGAGACGCCGGCTGGTGTTGGCTACTCCTACTCTGCTGATGCTGCCTACTACCAGGGTGTGGATGACAAGATGACAGGTACTGAATTTTTCTATAAGGTTTATGTTCTTTTTGTTTCTATATACTTCGTATGTTGTTGGCTTCTCTTCCTCTGTTTCTTCTCCTTTTTCTTTTTTTTTCTCTTCCTCTGTTTCTTCTCCTTTTTTTTTTTAAAAAAAGGAATGCTCTGTTTTCTGATTCTGTTATTCATGACCGTTTTTACTGTTGATGTATGTCAGACTGAAAACTTGCACACCCATTTTCTATTCGGAAAACAGAGTTGGCAGTTATTTTTGTTCTCTAGGATTAGCAGTTGTGTTTGTCTCTTTGATAAATAAGCATCAGAAAAGTACTTGCCGTTTAACTGAAGGGAAGTGTGAGAAAGTAGCATGTCTATAAGAAAAGCATGCTCTGTTTTCTTTGGCTGATAGCAGTGCATGTCACTGGGAGTGATGATGAGGTTCTAACTTTTTGCTTGTTCACTGGATGATTGAAGCCACGGACAATATGGTGTTCCTGCAAAGGTGGCTCGAAAAGTTCCCACAGTACAAGGGCAGGGAGCTCTACATCGCCGGGGAAAGCTACGCAGGTATATACTCCTCATCTTTTTTTTTTGTGTGTGCTAAAACTCACCATCTCATTAATCCAAGTCCTGAAATGATGTGTATTCGGGTCGTAAATCAGGGCATTACATCCCACAACTTGCTGAAGTCATGGTGGAGTTCAACAAGAAGGACAGCATCTTCAACCTCAAGGGCATCGCCGTAAGCAACCCGAACCTCAAACTGTTGTCTGCATCAAAGTTTTTCGAATCAGATTATTTCAGAGAAGTTTCTTGACTCTGACAAATGTGATCATGGATCAGCTGGGCAACCCGGTGCTGGAGTTCACGACGGACTTCAACTCCCGGGCCGAGTACTTCTGGTCGCACGGCCTCATCTCCGACGCCACCTACCGCGTCTTCACCTCCGTCTGCAACTACTCCCGCTACGTCTCCGAGTACTACGGCGGCGCGCTCTCGCCGCTGTGCGCGCGCGTGATGAACCAGGTCACCCGCGAGACCAGCCGCTTCGTCGACAAGTACGACGTCACGCTCGACGTCTGCCTCTCCTCCGTGCTCTCCCAGTCCAAGATCCTCACGCCCCACGTCCACGTACGTCATGCCATTGCTTGCTCATCACCGTTTTAAATGTTCACTTCTGAACTCTGAAGAATGTTCAGAGTTCAGCAGCGTTCTCTGTTTTTTCTTACTACTGTTGTCTGAACTCTGAAGAATGATGAGATTTCTATCTGCATTGGGTGCGAGCAGCAGCAGATCGGGAAGAGCATCGACGTCTGCGTGGAGGACGAGACGGTGAGGTACCTCAACCGGAAGGACGTGCAGGCGGCGCTGCACGCGAGGCTCGTCGGCGTCGGCAAGTGGGAGGTGTGCAGCAGGTGATGTATGCTGATGATGAATCCTATTAGATGGACGAAGTTGTGACGTCGATCTCTAAACACCGTGTTTCCGGTTTGATACAGTGTTCTCGAGTATGAGCTCCTCAACCTGCAGATACCGACCATCAACGTTGTCGGATCGCTCGTCAAGTCCGGCATCCGGGTGCTGGTTTACAGGTATGTAGAGGTTGAGATTCAGTTCTTTTGTTTTTTGTTTCTTTTGAACTTTTCTTTGATCAATCATGAAGTTAAAGAATCTTCAGAGCAAACACAAAACTGAATCTAAGTGCTAGATACTAAACAGAGTACTTTTGGACCTTTGACAATGTACGAAAATGCATGAGCTTTGTATATTTGCTAGACCCATGTACTTCTTTAACAATGTACGGAAATGCTAGATACTAGACCCATGTACTTCTTTAACAATGTAGGAAATTAAACTGTATGAGCTTTGTTTCTGGGACCTCCTTTTTTTTTTTTTTGAGGAACAAAAAGCTCGAGAATCTGGGTACTAACACCACTGGACTAGTACTTGATGTGCATCACTTTACAACTGAATAAACTGAAAAAGGATGGCAAAAGCTAACTATGGACTTGGTATTTTGCTACCTCCAAATAATAAAATGTGCTACTACATTTTGTACCTGAACGACTGAATCTTTTATTTTATGGGGTCCTCTGAACTTTTTGGGAAACTAAAAGCTCAGCGGTATGTTATAACATGCTACATTGTTTCCTAAAAAATTGCAGCGGCGATCAGGACTCGGTGATCCCTCTCACGGGGAGCAGGACGCTGGTGCAGAACTTGGCACACAATATGGGCCTCAAGACCACCACGCCGTACCGTGTTTGGTTTGAAGGGCAGCAGGTGAGAGCGCAATCTGATCATCCAAAGTAGTTGTAAAATGAAGAATTTTATGTCGGTTCATTACTGAATTCATAATCTGTTTCTGCAGGTTGGAGGATGGACTCAGGTTTATGGTGGTGGCATGCTGTCCTTCGCCACCATCAGAGGGGCGTCCCACGAGGCGCCGTTCTCGCAGCCCGAACGGTCTCTCGTGCTCTTCAGGGCATTCTTGCAGGGCCAGCCCCTGCCTCAAACCTTCTCATGATGATAGCTGCATCATTTGCAATGCAATGCAACTCTGATTCTCTGAACGGAGTCGTTGGTTTCTGCTTCGTTCAGCAAGGGGGGTTTCTACTGTAACTGTAAGAATGTGTCTCATGTATTCCCCTCCTGCTGATGGCAGTTTGAAGCTGCGATAAGCGCGGTGTTCTTAAGATTTTGGTCTCTGTTTCTTCTGTATCCGAGGCTTTGGCAAGTGTTCAAAGAAGCTGAAAGAATCGTCTCTCTCTGTCTGTCTCCGCGTGTGTAGTGTGTTCTTGTCTGTAAATTTGCTGCTAGTGCTACAACCTTGAATATTCTTGGACATGTAGGGTGAAAAGGGAAAGAAAGAACTCGTAGCGATGTCAAATATACTGGATTTTGAAGCAGTTAAGCAAACTGACCATCATATAATATACTTAGTTTTTGCACAAAGATCAAAGAACAGCGATCTTTCAACATGAACACTGCTTCAGAATTTTAGGAAATGGCAATGATGCATATGACAGTCAGAACCATCAGAGCATGCAACAGCGCGATGGACGACACTGGCAACTGGAGGCAACTCCAGATAACTAGGCTGGCTCCATGAGAGCTCCTATCGATTCATGTTCCTTCGAAAAATTCCATTCTTCGCCGCCAGAGTGCCATGACTGCCGTCCAGTTCATGATCCCAAGTTCCAACATACCATCATCCATGGAAGGTCTAGGAAAGAAAAAGGGAGCCCGTAGATGGAGTGCATGGACAATTATGGCCACGAGGTTTAGCAGAAACCATAGATGAGCCATGATACAGGAGTAAAGGAAACTTCAGCAGAGCAGATGAGCCATGGATCATGATGGTGATAAACGCCACCACGATCCAGGAAACACCTGAGACAGTGGCGTTGGTGGCAACACAGCAACACCATGAGAGCTGGCTGATCATAGCCCACTTTTGTTCGGATCCTTTCTGTAATTTCCAGTATTTCTCCACTTTAAGAACATCATGTATACTCACTTAAGGTGGATGAAATTTTGTTTATTGTATGACTTTACTTCTGGTCAGTTGTTCTTTTACCATCACTCCCAAATACATTCGAGCAATTTTTATTTGCTAACATATGGAACAAAGAAAAGACCATGTCCCTACTTACTCACGAACAGAAATGCACATACTAAAATAAAGTGGTATAAAGAAACACCATGCTCTGGTCGCTCTCTGTATCCTTGAGAATCAATTAGATTTCTTAGCCAAAACTGTCAACATACTATTCCACATTTTCTGAAAGAGGCGTGGTACATGTGAGAAGAGCTAGAGCTGAAAAATCGATGCCAGGTCGATTTCCTTAGTACTATATTGCGACATTTTTTTTTCGAGTACTCTGTATTGCAACAGTTAGGTTGGAGTTGGAACAAACAAAGGATCTTTTGTTTTAATCTGGACATGGTGTTTTTTGTTTTCAGAAACCGGATGGTGCTAAAAAAAGATCATCTGAAAAATTCCGTTTCTTGAATCATGTTGCAGGATCTAAAGCATCTGTCTCCCGCAACCAAAGACTGAAAACTCAACGGGGTGCAGGTGCAAACCATCAATCTTTTTCGTTTAAACGAATTTGGCTGTGCTGCTTTTCTTTTTGATAAGTAATTTACACAATGAGAACGTATCCTGGACGTCCGTTTTACACGATGATATGTGCTTAAATAAACGAAAACTTAGATTTTAAGGGCTCCTTTGGAACGCAGGATAGGAAAAATGCAGGAATAGGAAAAACATAGGAATTGAAGTGGCATACCTTTCCAATCCTCTGGAATTTCAAAACACAGGAATTGGGAGAGGCAGCCCTTTGGTAGCATCATAGGAAAAATAAAAGAATATGCATGCCACTAGTTTCCTCTCATTTCGAATTTGAACAGATAGCCGTTTTGCATAGGATGTAAGCTAGCTGCTGCATGAGCTTGTCTATACGAAGTGTTGTATCCCTGGTGTTTCCAGTCCTGGGTGCTTCCATTATCTGTAGGAGAGACCTCGGCACAACTGATCTCACATCTGTAGATCCAATCACTCGTCATGCATAGAAAGAGAGTCAGTTTCAACTACAATGTGCAACAAACAAAGTCTTAGTTTTACAAGTCCTTGTGAGAGCAGAACCTCTGCCTGGCTTCACCTCCCTATGAATGAAAACAGTATAATAATCGACATTATAGAGGAACTAGATATCCAACTCCGGATAAAAAATATAGCCAAACAAAATCAGAGTAATTTGTTGTGCAAAACTCTATTTTGACATAATGGCTCGTTCTCCAGAAACATTCAGTCCAGATTACTAATCGAAGTCAATGAAAAATTGAACCCAGATCTATTTTGATTGAGAGATCACACCTCGTGCCAACTGAATCGAATCTGTCCAAGCCTAATAAAAACAAGAATCGATTTGCGAAACTGCCTTGGAGTTTGACTAGTGAGATGGGATTTGGAAGATGGAGAACCAAAAAACTCCATAGCAGATGGAAGAAGCCAACTGACCTGCACGTCGTAGCGGCCTCCATCGGCAACTACTTGCGCGGCAGCGTTTGGGGGATTGACTCGCATGGCTGCTGGATGAGGCTTACTGCCCTAGATTGATTTGGATTGAGGTGTCGCTGCTGCTTGTAAGACGGGGAATTGGGGATTGCATCTGTGGAGAGAGAAGAAGCACGTCTGGTGCGAACTCGCGCGCGAGTGCTTTGCTTTCGCGCCAGGAAAGTTTCCAAGAGGTCTGAGCTCTTGCTTCTTTTCCTATGAAATTGAGCTAAGGAATGCAATCCTATGGAAATTTTCCTTTGTCTTTCCTATGAACCAAAGGATGGTTGTAGAAAATATTCCATAGAAACTGATTCCTCCAAAAATCCTGTGCTTTTCCTCCATTCCAAAGGACCCCTAAAATGTTTTTGGGCGCGCCAGTTTTTGCTGTCGTTGGGCGGCAGGCTTACCACGAGGCTGGGCTCCACATCTTATTATTGGGCCGGTCCACAGCAAGACGTGGCCCATCTCCTCCGCGCTCGCTTTTATTCTCGCCGTCCTCGTCGTCGCCGGCCTCCCCCAAGTCCACAGCGATCTGACCCCGCCTAGCCGGCCAGCCCGGCCGGCCCCTCTCGCCACCCGCCGCGCTCCATCCGGTACGATCCGTCGCCGACGACGCCGCTCCTACTCGTCTGCTCCCTTGCGGCCGCCGCCCCAGTCGGATGCCGGCCTCTCGCGTGCGCCGCGCCTCGCCGCCGCTGGCCTGCTCTGCGCTTCGTGAAGGTCCAACACAGCTCCTCCTCCCCACTCCCCTCCTGCCTTTGGTTTTCCTAGTCCATGCCTCAGACACGGCATTGCGCGGCCGAATCTCATGTACGCCACCGCGTACACTCATGTGCAGCCGAAGTTGGGCGTACAATACCAGTCTGTACAGGGGCTAACACGGGGTTCAGTGGCGATGACATTGGGCTGAGGTGATGGGGTCACTAGTACACCTCTTCGTGGATCAGCACAGCAGGTAAGCGGAACATATTTGGGCAGAATCTATATAACTACTTTTCATTTAGATCAATAACTCTAAAGTCTGAACCAAAACTGGAAAAGGGGAGGAAATAATTCTGTCTCTGCGATTCTGTTTTGTCTCGCTTCCAATCGACGTGGACTTCCCTGAAGTTGCATTTGAATCATTATTTCGGCACAGCACACAAACTGAAGTTTACAGGATACAATAATAAAACACCATAATTTCATGTTTACAGCATACAATCCTGTGTTACAGAATACAATACGACACCCAAGTCTTATTCAGATCTCAAATTTTAGATAATGGAAACCAAAAGAAGTTCCCGGCCTCTGCACAGCACGCAGCCCGGTTTTTGTTCTGTTTCATTATTACATAAAAGTCAATCATCCGATTGACAAGAAGAGCTCACATAAACATAAATAACTTTAAGGATCAAGTCTATTATTAAATCTCTACCCATGAGAGGCATAGAGCTCCAAAGCAGTGACCTCTAATCCTGCGCTCACCCCTCGTATGTATTCAGAGCTCAAATACAACACAAGAGTCTAGTTTTATCCACACACAGCACCTCCTCAGTTTTCTCTATCGGGGCATCTCCCTCTGTCGATAGAGAGCTGTCTAGGCCATGAAATTTCTACGTGATTGTTATGAAATTTCAGTTTTACAGTATATACAATACAACAAAAGAGTCCAGTACTACAACACAATACCACACACAAGTTCAGTTTTACAGTAGACCGTACCAACACCTACCACAATACCACACACGAATCCACTTATACAGACGCAATATAATGACATGTCGAATAAAAGGATATATAGAGCTCATCACCGTTAAGTACTTGTAAACTTGTACAAACATATGGGAGTGGAACTCAAATTCGATTCTTCGATGTCGTGATAAAAGAATTACCTTTCTTCAGCAGCTTTTCTGTCTAGGAAAACGAATGCTGAATCATGCAGATTAAGGAGCAGAACAGAGATGGGAGGTCCTCATCTAAGCATCATTTATTGTCAAGATGGGCTCGTTTGGGTTTGCTGCAGCTGCTTTTGTCACCATTTCCCGTTCAAAGTTGCCCTTCAGATTGCTCTCTTTCACATTTTCAAGGCCTTCGATACCAGAAAGAGAAAGAAACTGCAAGCCACTTGAAGACCAAACTATCTTCTCCAGCTTAGGAGTGGCTTTATCATCAAAGCAGATATTGGCGATGACTGAGCACTCTATGACAAGGAACTTCAGACTTTGGAATCCACCGTAGCTGAATATTAGTGTTTCTTCATTCCATGTATCTTGCCTGAGCTTGAGATAGCACAAGCTATTGAGCCTGCCAAGGATTTCAATGTCACCGGCTGTCAAGGGTGTCTTGTGCAGGGATATCTTGGTAAGTTCTTTGAGGTCTTTAACCCATGGGGGCAACCCATTTGCCAAACCACTGATTTCTAGCTTTTGAAGATACCTTGGGGTTATGAATAATGTCTGTTCCGTGCCTCTAGTCATATCTGCAGTCTCATTGTTAGCTATGATCTGGATTGACAGAATACGAAGGTTTATGCTGAGCCTCCCAATTGCATGGTATAAATGCCTTAATCCTTGTACATGAGGGAGAACCACCCCCAACTTCTTCAACTGAAGCAGGTTGCCGATTCCAATAAGCTCACTGGCACTTTTGGAAAAAGTGATGTGAGATAGCACCTGCAATTCTGTCATGGTCCCAATACTCTTGGGCATCTGTACAGTGAGAAATGACTCGTCGGCGCTATCCTGACTTTTGCTGTTGGTCTTGTGGCCAGCAAGTAGATGCTTTAGCTTTGGAAGCACACCAGAATTTCTGGCAAAAGATCGTATCTTTGTTTGACGAATGTCCAGAGTCTCTAGGTACCGCAGCTTGTCAATCTGCTTGGGCAGTTCAGTAATGTCAGTATTGCGGAGGCTCAAGTACTTGAGCTGAAATACATGGTTACAAATGTTCCTCATATGGTGGTCCTTCAATTCCTTGCAGTTTTCTAGATCCAGTACTTCTAGGATTCCCATGTGGGTTGATAAAGGAAGTGATCCCAAGAACACTTTAGTAGCATTGGATTCATCTTCTTCTGTATGGTAATTTGAGTTGAAATGATTTGCAAATGTTCCAACAGGATTGGAAACGGGTGGCATGTAGTTGCTGGGCAGCTTGTTGCAGTTGGAATGTACTGCGAACTGAAAGGCGATGAGCCAAGTCAAGAGGAAGGATGTTCTTGACAAATTTTTGTTCTCTTGCAATCTCAGTAACAATGTCGAGGGTGAGGTCATCCATTACACAGCTTTTTGACCTTGCCGGTAATATCAGTGTACTCAGGTATAACAAATCTGTGGGAAATAAGCACATCAAAACAGCGGTCAGCTTCATCCAGTGCACTCAGCCTGCCTTTTTTTCTCATCATTCCTTCCACAACCCATCTTCTTACCAATCTTATCCGTCTGAATGTGGTCCTCTTAGGGAAAATGCTCATATATAGTAAGCAGTTCTTGCAATTGCTTGACAGGGCATTGAAGAGGAACAATAACGCCTGCCTACAGTTGTTGGTTGATGAATAATCCAGTTCTTTCAAGAGTTTCTGAAAATCCTCTTGGGTCCTATCAGGACTAACATAGAGAGCACCAAGGAACAGCCTAATGCAGTTTCAGTCTTTGGCCAACTTCCCTATGATGGACCTTAAGAGTGGCTCCAGGCTGTGTTTGGCTTTCCGGTAGCTGCTGGCTAGAGCTATTGCATTGTCAAAGTAGTAATAAATAATACAGTCATCGTACCACTTGCGGTTCAGTCATGGCTGCAATATTTTTGGGCGTGTTTACAATGACAAATGCTTCTTCTGACTGCTTGTTGTCATGGTTTATGCAGTCATTACGGCAAGTACGTAGCAAGTGGGTGCTTTAATTGTGGAATAAAAACAGAACCATCTTTGGTTAACGTTTCTATCTCCGTTTCTCTAATCTATCCATGGTCACTAGGAATACAAGCTTGCCAAGTTGCTTGGGTAACTTAAACTCAGTATAATGCCAGTTTTCCAGATACTCAAGTACTTGAGCTCGAATAAGAGTTGCAGATACTTTTTACATGGTTGTTCCTTTCCTTGCCTTCTAAATCAAGCACTTCCAGAAGCCGCAGCTGAGGCGATAAAGGAAGCGATTTCAAGAACATTTTGATGGCATTGGACTTATCACTGTCTCATTGTCATCTTTTCTTGAAATGATTAAGATTCTTCTAGCTGGCTTTTGAGGGTGCATATGGCTGCTGTTCACCTTGTTGTAGTTGCAATGCACTGTGAATTGAAAGGTCATGTGCCATGCCAGGCGAAAGGTTGTCAAGGACAACGTTTTTGACCTTGCCAGCGACATCAGTTTCAATGGGCTTGACACATCCATGGGAAACAAGCACATCAAAACATCGTTCAGCTTTATCCGATGTGCCCAGCCTTCCTCTGTTTGTTATTAGGGACCTTGTTATTATGTCTTCAGTGACCCATCTTCTTACCAATCTTGCTCGTTTAAAGGTTGTTCTTCCACGGAAGATGCTCAGATATGGCATGCAGTCCCTGCAAATGATAGACAGGCCCTTCTAGATAAGCTTTATGATTTCCTTGTGTTTGTTGGGCGATGCATAATGGCAATTTACACCCAGGCAGCTTTTCACCTAAAAAGTGTATAAAATAAACTTTCTGTAAAGTATATTTGCTAGGTTTGGCCCTGAAGTGAAATGCCCACAAAGCAGGAAGCCGCTTGTACAGTTCAAACAAGTTGCTATAGAGTGCAGTTTCAGTTTGAGAACGGGTGGCATCAGGGAGATCCTTCGAGTACAGTAACAGATTCTTGCCTAGATAACAAAGCAAAGGCGGGCTTGCCTGCACAATCTGAGGTAAGTTTCTTGGTTGGAACTTGGAAGAGCAGCAAACGTTGTGTGTCACACAAGATGCATCAAGATTTTCTTGCCGACAGTCAGCGCTGCAGCGGCGGTCACACCAGATTTGTAACAAGTACCAATCTGCCAGGGTTCATCACGCATCTCAAGGGCTTTCTCTCCGAGGCCAGCATGCTCTGAACCATGCAAACTCTCTGAACTTGGGGTTTTCAAGGCATGCCAACGTGTAACCTTACTGAAGTCTCGACTGTGCTCCACTGCTTTTTTTTCCGTATTTGTGTTTTTCAGAGAGTTGAGGGTTTCAACTTGGTGTAGTGTGCATACATGTAAATATGACTGTTCGGAGTGTTTGAAACAAAGCCACAAAGGTGTAAGGGTCAAACAATCTGATTATGGTTTATGAGTGTCAATGCCATAAATGAACATCTTAATTAGTTCAACGTCTGTTAGTTTTCTTATTCGTTGCATCTTCCCTAGCTAGTACTACCAAGAGGCAGGCGGCAAGGCATGGAGCTCGGTGGCCTGGAAGGAGAGCGCCTGCCGTTTCCGATGGACAACGCAACGGCTGGAAGGAGTATGTGCGTGGCCAGAGTTCACGACGATAGAACAACGGCGGGGCAGAGAGTGCGGATGTGGTGGCACACTAGTCACTGAATCCTTGCGGGAGTAGCAAATTGACATGGAAAGGAAGATCGATGTCTTGGATTTCAAACCGGAGCGGTATCATCCTCATGAACTGCTTTCTTCTCTTGGAGCATCTCCAGCAAGGCTTCTACTCGGGCCCCTACTCTATTATTTTGGAGTTTGAGCAAAAAAATCATCTTCAGCAAGGATCCTACTTAGACTCTTATTTTGTATGCCCTCTCAAACTCTATCTCCAAGCCTTCACTCCTGGGGTATTCCTATCTCCCCTCTCATTCGTAGGTCCCACCATTTTTCTCTTCTTTTTCTTTTTTTTCTCTCTTCTCCCTCCTCCTCCTCCCACACGCCATTCGTGGATCTCGCCGGCCGTCCACGTGCTGGGCCCGGCGCCCGACCACCCTCGCTGCCCGCGCCCGGCGGCCGTCGCCCGACCACGCCGCCCTTGCCTTGCCTCTAACCACCCACCGTCTGCCTCAAGGAAGAAGCCACCAAGAATCCTGCCCCGACCTCGCCGACCTCGACCTGTCCAATGGCGTCGATCTTGGGGACGCGGCGGTTGTGGAGGTGGGTCGGATACGGCTGCTCCAGAGGCTCTCGCTGTCACGGTGCAAGCCGTGACCGACATGGGGCTCGGTTGCGTCGCCATCGGGTGCCCGGACCTGCGACGGGGCGGGCGGCGTCGCGGAGGTAGGCGGCGGACGGCGGTGGCCTGCTCCCTGCTCCCTCGCGTTGGGAAGGAGACGGATCGATACTCTGACTGATGGGTCTCAGATGAAATAGAGTCTTGGGCCAGTTTACTGCTGGAGTTGAAGCTAGATTTTGGGCCCTCATTTTTGCATGACGGCCTGAAAAATGAAAGTATAGGCCTTTATTTGAGGTCCATTGCTGGAGATGCTCTTATTTCCTCCTTAATAGTAAGCTAAAATTCTAGTGTGTGGCACTCATTTAATGTCCTAGCTAGCTTGATACTCTCCATTAGAAATAGTCTAAGCGTTAGATTCTACATCTGTATCATAAGTTCTAAGAATCAAAAGTCATTCTTCTCTCTTCACCTAGTCTCCCTTTGTTCTTGCAAGCGAGCTTGGAAAGATGCAGCGATGAGGTCCAAGGGCTCCAAAGAGTGATGCACAATGTTGGGGGGCGAAAAAAATTATCTTGGCTCGCTCATAAGTGACGTCATCGTGCATTACTGCCTCCGCATCGCCAGAAGAAATGAGATTGTTTTACACATTCTTGAAAGTACATTAGCAAGTGGAACTATAATGGTTGTGAGTAGTTCGCATTTTTAATGCCACACCTCATAGCGCACCTATGATCAAATTGTAGAAAAATAAAAATTAACACCATATATTTTCATTTGAACTCTAACTGAGTTATTTATATACACCACTCTATGTATTACTTGTTCACTCGTACTTCCAGTGCCAGCCACCAGACATTTGCTTCTCTTGAACTCCAAATCAGATGCTCATGCATTTCGCATGTCCCTAGTCTCCCCTTCTTTTACCTGATTGGCAACTCTGTTTGTACACTTATCTGCGTAGTGCTGTGGTGCGCATTTTGCGAATGGGTGGCATCAGGGAAAATCCTTCGAGGATGCCATTACTTATTCGTGTTAGAAACACAAGTGCTGGCGTTAGTCCACGAACTGGGATAAGTTTCCCGGCCGCTTGCCACAGTACCAAAAGTTTTGTGGCGCACAAGGGGGCTAGCACGTTATTTGTAACACTTGTCCGTCGTAGTGCACCAGGGCAGGGGATCCCATAGCTGTCTGCATAGACAAGGCCACGCGCCGCGTACCTGAGCTGGTAGTGCACATTGCACATCGAGGATGGCATAGATTTTTAGAAAAAGAGAAATTCTATTTCATCAATCAAATGAATAGGTCCTGGCCTCTACATCGTGTGATGTATTTGGCCTCCACATTTTTCAATATGAGTAGACTTTGTCTACTACATATTACATAGCACGTCAAACAAATGGCGGCACAAAAATTAGCCAATCACATGGCAGGAATTTAACAAAAAGTTTATCAATTGCATAACCTATTGATAAACTTCCATCCGTGCTTGGCAAAGATATCGATGGCCGCTACCTCCACGAGGCGCATGCATGCAACATAAGAGGACGACTCTCCTCTTTTTGAAAGAGTGACCATGTCCTTATCCAGTGGGTACCCTGCATATCACCTGCATAGGAGAAGAAATAGATGTTTTGTTAAATATCACATCATTTCGGCTTAACCATATGGCCCAGCACATGGCGCCTGCACCCTTTGAAATTTGGTTCTTGATACTCTTATCAGAATTATGTATCCATCCATCAAACATATTTGAGATACTAACAGGTGCTTTGAAACCAAAAGTAATCTAATCTCTACAACTCTCCAAATAAACTTAGCAAACCAGCAATCCAAAAAGAGATGTTGTATAATTTCAATTTCACTACAATAACAACAATTTTTATTTCCATGCCAATTTCTTCTAACTAAATTGTCTTTGGTAAGAGTTACTTCCTATGTAAGAACCATAAAAAAATCTTTATCTTAAGAGGCACCTTCAGTTTCCACAAATATTTATTAATAGCAATGATACTATGTTCAAGAATTGCATTGTACATCGATTGAGTAGAAAAGATTCAACTCAGACACAAGGATGGCATAGATCACCACCTCGTCAAGAAGTCATGTATTCTGTGTTCATTCTTTAAGTGGAAGCCGCCGGCAGGAAGAACAGTAACAACAACTCTACTTGACGATCTTGTTCCCTGATATGACATTCGTGGTGTTGTTTTGCGGCGAGATGACCGTCAGCTGGAGTTAGCAGAGCCTCGTGGTTTCGGTGGACACTACTGCGGAAGATTAAACAACGTTGCCATGTCCGAAGAACCAGAGATCCATCCAGGTGCTTGACGCTGAAGAATACTATAGGAAATTACGCAGCAAAGTCTGAAGAACTAGACATTAAAGTTGCTGGCGAGATATGTAGTCAAAGTAATTTGCTAGTTTTCTAAATCATTTGGCATAATTACTTTTGCATCACCTAAAAAAGTATCATTTAACAAGGAGAAATTTCCATATAATGATGTATAGAAATATTCTTTAAAGTGGAAATCATTGTTATTAAAATATTGTTCCCAAACAGATAATCGAAAAGTTATGAACCAAACAAAAACCCAATCCAAGAAATGTGGATAGCGTGTGACCACTTAAGGCCTATTTGTTTCGATAAGAGCTTCTAGCTTTTTGCCGGGGATGAAAGTGTGTAAAAAAGTATTATTCATATGCGCATGTGCTTCCCACATGGAGGCTGAGCAGTAAGCAGATTTTACACACATGCGCGTTTAGCAAGGTGGAGCAGGTCAAGTGCTGGTTGTACTTGAGCTGGTGCACGTCGAGGATCACCTCATCATCGAGCATTACTGCCTCCGCATCGAGGAAGGAAATGTGGTTTGTTGTACACACTCCTGAAAGTACATTAGCAAGTGGAACTATTAAGTCTATTATGGTTGTGAGCAGTTCGCATTTTTTTTTTTGTGAAGAGTAGTTCGCATTTTAATGCCACACCTCACAGGGCACCTATAATCAAATTGTACAAAAATAAAAATTCTTAACATTATATTTTCTTATTCGAATTATTCTAACTGAGTTATTTGTATGTACCGTTCCATATTTTACTTGTTGACTCCTACTTCCAGTGCCAGCCAATGGACATTTCCTTCTCTTGCATTCTAAATCATATGCTCATGTATTTCGCATTTCCCTGGTCTGTCTCCCCTTCCTTTACCTGATTGGCCATCACTGTATGTATACTTCTCTGCGTAGTGCTGTGGTGTGCATTTTGGGACTGGCGTTACTCCACGAACCAGGATACTCTTCACCAGAAAAATGCCACTGGACACAAAATAATTTCTAAAAACTAATTAACTTAATTAATTCACTCAAGTTAATTTAAGTAATTAATTTAATCAAGAGTCAATGAAGGAAATACTTCATACAATCGCATCTAACATGCATTATTTCTTTGTCATGGCATATAGTGACCGAGGAGACTCCGGAGCCTCTGGACTTCCAGCTGCCGGAGCAGGCGCAGGAGGAGCAGCAGACTGACACCGCTGACTTTGCTAGTGACGTTCTTGAGCCAGGCAAGCCCCGTGCATCTCGACCTATGTTTTCGGTTTCTTTTATCACTATGTATGGAGTCTAGTTTGTTTGTGCACTAGGTTTATAGGAGTTGATTGGAACCTTAGAACTGCATTAGGTTTACCCTTTCTGGTTACCCTTGATCACCCTGTTAGTAGTGTTAGTCTTTTGTCGATCATTAGTGCTGCTATGCTTAGCTGCTAGTGATCGGTAGAAGTCGAGTAATAGGTCCCACTCGCGAGATAGGATCATGACACCTGGTTTGTACTAGAAGAATTTATAGGTTGTTGGAGACCGGACGGGGATTGTTTGTATAGGATGGTTTGGGAAGGCTGGGCTTCGCGGTGGTAGCCCCGTCTGTGTCGGTACCATTCGTTGTTGGCCCTGTTGAGCAAGCTTGAACGTACTGATTCACATGCTGGTGTTTATGGGCCCAGAAAACCGACGTAGCCTGTGTTGCCCTAGATGTCTGGTGGATACCTATCTCTTTCTATCATAGTACTTTGGGAGAGAACAAATCACTTCCCGAACGGGGCGTACGTCTGGGACGGGGACCGTGTCGGGAAGACCCTTTCTCGGGAGGAGTAGGATTCGACTTTGCTCTGGTGGTGCACAGGTGAAATGTTACCATATGTGGTCTGTTCGCGGGCGCATATGTCGTGTGGTTAGGTTTCTCCTGCAGGATGTACATCGATGCCGCTGTTCTCGGATATGAGCACCCTCTTGTTCGCTGAGTCACCTCGTAGTGTGATTATGGATGTTGATGATGATGATGTATACTTTATTGCTGTATTTACTTACTGTATTATTATTTGTTGTTTATTTACTTGCCTGTTGTAGTTGTTAGGTGCAGAACATGATTCTCGGCTAATTACTCAAATTGAGCTAAAACTTGAAAGTAAGGACCAAGTAATTAGTGCGCTTTTATGCAAGTGAGTCAGTCTACCCCTTGTAGCCTTGTATACTAGGAGTCGGCTGTAGTTGGCCATGTTGACGGGTAAGATTTGGTGAGTATTAGTTGCTTAGGGTTTGGCTCTTTAATGTTTTGTGCAGGTAGTACCTTCATCCCTGACTCTTCTGGCGGAGGCGGCCAGTGGAAGGGACAGCCTTCTGAGGCTTGGAGCGTCCACTAGGAGCCGGAGGAGTGATCTTCTGTGGAGTTCGCATCATCGGGCTTGTGATGCGGATTCGTGTATCGTGAGCGCGTCGTCGCTTTCTGTATCGTGCGTCTAGACTCTGTTCTTGTATCGTTGTTAGACTTCCGCTGTACGACTCAATGTTTTAATTCGGACCTAATGTAATAACTTTAAGACTTAATTGTGCTATTTATGTGATGTACTATCTGTGTCCGTTCATTAGCATTTCCGACTCGATCCTGTGAAAAGCGGTTACGCTTCAACGGGCAGACGCGAATTCGGCTCTCATGAGTCATGAATTACCCACACGAAAAATTCCGAAACCCATCTCCCTCCCCGCTTTACCTCCGATGCCAGCGGCCACCGCCGAATTCACATCAGGCATCAAAATCGCATGCGCAGTTGGAGCATGGGCATGGTGCCTCGGACGGCGAGCTCAAGTTCAAGCAGCTCATGCCGACTCTCTCGCCTCCCACTCCGGACCTGCTGTTTTCGTTTTACACAGAGCGCGTTGACGAACAGCAAAACTTGCTCGTGCGGCTGTTGGCAGGCCGCCGCTTGTGCCCGCGAGATGTTTTGCGGCTGCTTGCGGGCTGCCGCTTCTACCCGCGCTGGCTCTTGCGGCTGGTGCGGACGCGAGGCGGGCCGCCGCAACCCGCCCCACTTTCATCCCTACTTGCGTTATTAACATCACACCTACTAGTTTATTGTGCGTGAAAGGGGTCTTAGCCTAATGGTTAAGACATCCGAGTAACACCTCTCAGGTCTTAGGTTCGACTCCCTGTGGGAGCGAATTTCCAAAGATTTAACGGCATTTGTGCTTTCAGTGGTAGGCGACGCTCCCGTCGACAGCGAGGCGCCAGCAGTGACTTCGTATCTCTAGATTTGCCGGCTCAGTCTTCAAAGATGCTCATAGGGGTAGGGTTTACGTACGTGTGTTCATAGGGGTGAGTGTGCGTGCGTTGTGAGTGTCTGAGTTGTACTGTGTAATCTCAAAAAAAAAAAACTAGCTTATTGTGCTCAAAAAAAAAAAACCCTACTAGCTTATTGTAGCTTATTTTGTCATGCATATCTACACATGGGCATGCTTGATGTACTCTGATCCATCTTTCTGGCTTATTAATTACATATTTCACATTTTCATTCTTTTCCTTCGATCCTCCTTCCTTCGTAAACATTCGGATAACAGAATACTTGTGCTAGCAAAAGGATATCAGGAGCGTTTGCAATAGAAATGACTGAAATCTGGTTCCGCCCGCTCGCCCATACGTGAAAAAAAAAAAAGAGTCTTTATTGTTCTCTCCGGGCTTGACTAATCAAAATAAGATTCTAAGTCGTTCGGACATCTAAGTTGCAAGATGTGATGACTTTAAGGATCCACATAAGATTATCATCACCGTTATGGAGAGCCATATGGTGGAAGGCACCGACCAACCTTTAAGCCATTATTCATGTTGCAAGTCTAGTTTTTTGGCATGTTATAATCCATTGTAAGTTACTAGCCTTTCAACCCATGCATTGCACGGGCTGGCTAAAAATTATAGAGACACATAAATAGATATATTTTTTTAAAATTTTTTGAGGTGTATTTACCCAACAATTTAAAAAGAAGCATGTTTACTTTCATATCATTTTTTATTTTGAATTTCACATTTTGCAATTGTGTTTGAGATATTAAAATAGACTCCCTTTATTGATCCAAATTTGGCAAATTGAGTGATTTAAAATTAGGAACTATGTGTATTTTGGCTATTTTTATTGTTCCAAATTAAACTATTTTGACTCTTATTGGCACGGTGGGTAAATTAGAAATAGGAATTAGGGCTATTTTGGCTATTCTTTATATTCCGAATTTAGCTATTTCTAGACTCCTGATGGCATGGAGGGTAATTTAGAAATAGATTTGAGTAGTATTTTTGGCTATTTTTAGCTATTTTTGGACTCATAATGGCATGGTTGGTAATTTAGAAATAGGTTTGAGGAGTATTTTTGCCTATTTTTTATTATTTCGAATTTAGTTTGTTTTTTAGGCTCATAATGGCATGGTGGGTAATTTAGAAATATATTTTAATGGTATTTTTGACAAACCTTTTTACAATGGAATAGGTGGGTAATTTAGATCATGTTAGATCTAAAGGATACCGTTTGTCTCACTTTAATTTGCAAGGCCGGATGTGTTTCCTTTTTTGTGAGAATTTCTAAGACTTTTCTTCCGATTAACGTTGATATTTGACCCGCATGGGCAAGATATTTCATGGCCAGCATTAGTTGCTTTACACGTTTACTATAGATAGAGAGCATTGCACCAGGAATTTACTTTGAATGCCATGCCATACGGCTGACTGCCACTTACAAATGTATTGCCAAATTTTTAGACCAAAAAATGTATTTCCAAGTTATTCGGGTAAACAATCAGCATGACAGCACAGGCGTCATATCAGGGAGCATCATGGCTATGACGCAGATTTTCTTCGTTACAGATAGCGGGTCGGGTGAGTTTTCCATGATGATTACAGACAAAGCAAATAGATCTTTAACTTTGACTCCATAATTTTTAGGAAAACACTGAGGAGAAATAATGTAAAGAGTGAAATATGTTTGCATCACATTACGTTAAGAAATGAATGCATTATATATACGTATAATGGATTCTGATTAGATCTTTTAATGTTAGAAACATGTTATCACTTCCTTAAGGCATGGGTACCCACAGATTGTTTGTGCCCTGATGTGATTAATTAAAAACCAAATGGCATATTTGTACCAGTGATTTGTTGTCACAATTTAACACACAATGCAACATTATGAGTACAACAGATATTGTAATATGCAACAATATTTCCAGTCATATGAATACAAATTAACTATCAAATATAACGCACATCTAAAATTTTAGAGATTTTAAAAGTACAAAACAACACCTCTTTACACCTGTTGTATGTATTTTTAGTAATGTGAATTAAACTATAGCAAACTAAATTAATGTTCAAGCACGAACATACAATTTTACTCTTTGATTAAAAATATTCCTGGATGATGCATATTTGTATGGCGATATAGAAGGGATGAGGCTATCAGCTAGAAAGATTACCTTAGCTTTCAGTATGCTCGTTTAAGTTGCATCTATATTGTTTGCAAAATCCGAGAATGCTTGAAGATTCGGTAGTTAGTTCTCATTTTCTAAAATTAACTTCCGATGTAAAGCATACAGTTTGCAACGTTGATAATCATATTTGTGATTTTATTTTGTTTTAAACATTATTCCAGATTTATAGAAACATCATTTGTATAATCTAAAGGGAGCCTTGAAGAACATGAACATGCATTAGACACTCACCTTTGTCTGCCTGTAAAAAGTCTCTTGTGCATGTGTGAGTACCGTTACATAATATTTTTTTTTCTCTCCATAGGAAGGATCTCGGAGATGAAAGAATATTTTTTTAAAAAGTACAATTTTATTCTATGATTCCTTGATGATGCATATTGCCTTGTCGATGTACAGGGCTTAGGGAATCAGCCAGATAGATCACCTTAGCTTTCAGTATGCGACGAAGTTGAAGATTTGATAATTATAATTTAGTTCTTATTTTCTAACAGAACTTTCGATGTTAGAAAACAGTATGCCAAGATCATTCCAGATTTACAGGAACATCACTTGTATAATCTTAAGGGGGCCCTGAAATACATGAACATGCATTAATTAGACACTCACCTTTGTCTCTCTGTGTAGAGTCTCTTGTACGTGCTTGAGTACCATTACACACTAACCTTTTTCTCTCCATGGGAAGGATCCTGGAGATGAAAACAATACATGAACAGAAAATGTGCAACTAAGAAAACTCAGCTTGACTCTCATGTGCAGTCCTCCTGTGACACCAGATCCCACAGGGGCAAATCCAGGCCATTCGTTCCAGTCCGCAGTAAAACGGTGAACTGTTTTAGTCATCTTTTGTTTCTTTTTTTTCTTCCTCTTTCATGCCTTCTTGTTTTCTCATGAGATCAGTTCATGTGACCGTGACCAACAGTAGTCACAAAAGTGCAGATGTAACAGTACGTCTGAGGAAGGAGGGCAGTAGCCGTAGCATATCAGAGGTGATACCCTATATATGCTTGTGTTGTGTCACCGTTAACATGGCAGCGAGATTAGGGGACAGGGCTTTGAAGATCTCCATGAGGCTGCATCGAGCTACAGCATCCAGTTCCTTCCTCACCTATACATCCACCAAAAAAACACACACACCCATCTGGAAGCTATGTACACGGGCCTCACCTTGAGTGTTTTCTTTTTTCAGACTAAAGGCTTCAGGGCCTTGAGGTATTGGAGTTCGAGTTGCTGGAGTACAGTTCTTGTGCTTGGATACGGCTTGGCTTGTAGGTGCGACAGGATGGATGCAACTGCTGCTCCTTGTCATTATCTCCGATTTCTGCTATCTATTGTGGCCGAAAAGTGCCTCGTGGTGAAGTTGTTGTCCAGCAAAAGAGGATCGCGATCCAAGTGCAGATGAATCTCCTAAAGCAGAACGGAACAAACTCGATTAATCAGAACTAATCTACGAATAGGCTAAATACTGATCAACTGGAGACGCCATGGACCATGGAGGCTGGTGGGTAGCGATATGGCGCATGAGCCTGAGGCGGCCTGCCGGAGCGCCTCGTCATGCTCCGTGGTGTGGCGGCAGCGCGGCGCCCTGGTCCTCAAGCTCCGTCCCCCGGTGGCGGCGACGCAGCACCCTGCTTCGCCTCCTCCTACCGTAGCCAGAGTGTCGAAGGGCGTGCCGTGGCGGCGATGCTGCGCCCTGTTTTACCTCCTCCCGAAGCCATAGCGTCCCGTGATGCAGGGATAACCTAGCCTGGAAGCTTCCGTTACGTGAGATGTAGGGAGGATTGGCATAAGATCCGATGGTTGTGGGCTGTTAACCGTCTAAATTAACGGATGGATGTTTTGCTTTTTTCTCAGAATTTCTAAGATTTTCCTCCGATTAACGGGAGGGCTCCAAAAGGAGCCTCCAATTAGTAAATACTAGGTGAATTCCCCGCGCGTTGCAGCGGGAACTACAGCTACTTCAGTGGACACAATGGCATGAGCTTAAAGTGAAAAACAAATATTATTGTGAAATTAATTCACATAACTTTACTATAATAGTTCTTAAACTGTAATATTTGGATAAGTTAATATCATCTAATATGTGCTAATCATACATCATAAGTAAAATTAGTCAGGCCTCAAGCCGCAGCCTTTGAGCTGGCTCCAGAAAAACATTAAAAAAAGTATCTGCAAAGCCAGGCTGAGATATCACTGCAGCATTCCGTGAGCTAGTCTTAGTGTGGCATATTGAAGACCAAATGTCTGGTATCTGCATTCCACGGGCCAGACTGAGCCAAAAAATGCAGGCAACCAACCGCCTAATATAAATGGTTGATGTAGAGAGCTATTTTGTGAAAGGATAATAGAGCGTATCATGAAGGAAACCACTTGTGGAACAAAAATGATATTTAAGTAAATAATTGTGCTGATAAAAAGGTTAAGCGACTTGAAATAATGATGAGCAAACAAACTAATAGCATGGTAACGTAAGATACATGCAGGCTATTTCACATGAGTACCTTCCTTCAAGATCATAAACTGAAAGCATTCCTCCTTGGTAACAGCAGGGATTTCCCGAAGATAATATAGCTCGAATAGGAGGATGATTACCGAACTGATAATAGGTTTCATTAATCATCAGCGTATATGTTGAGTTTGATGGCTCCTTAGGATCAATCCACCAAAAGTAAGGTAGGAACTGAATGAGGAAGCATTGTTTTATCACTGGAAAATCGAAAGATTACAGACAAAAAAGGATCTCATATGAGGTACCATATGAAACCGGTCTGTATCAACAAAATTCAGATATGTACCTGAAATCGTGTAAACAAAGAAAGATTAGTAAAAAGTCTGGGAAATGGTTAGTAAATCGCATGATTTTGTTCCAACATGGTTTAACTGAATTCTATTGAGATATGAAAAGAATACAGTTTAAAACGCTAAAACGATTCCTCAAAAAGGAAACAGAATGCAAAAACAAATGGAGAAAAGGGGGGCCATTACTGCTGAAATTGGGGAGCAACGGAAAGGTTATGTTAGATTACCTAATGAATCGTACAAATGCTTCCTGCTCTAGAGAACACCATCAGGAAGCTACATAGTTGTCCTCGCGATGGCCTTGCAGTCCGCAGCTCCATGATGTCTTACAATGCAATGAAGAAATATGCAGCGACGAACAAAATAGTGGAAGATGACGGAAGCAGAACCACCATATCTGTACTCCTCGGCTGCCAAATCGCATTCTAGGAGCAGGTGATGACCGCCTGAGTAAACCATTGCAGGTGTGAAACGCTGGTCGTGGCTAGCCCGAGGGAGAAACAGAGCCATCCATATTGAACAAAAACGCCTGGCACAATCTCTCAGCAAGGAAGGAAGAGCCAGGTGAGGAGGCATTAAGAAACAAAATAGCAGAGTAACGTAAAGGCCGACTAATGGACTGCCTTATTACCCAACATGATGGCTTGGTTGGCAACGGCATAGCATTTCGCGGGGCATTAAGGAGGAGGAATGTTGAAACGTATGGGTAGTGGGTACCATTCATGCAGAGGCATTTTGATTCCCTTTTACTTATTGGTGCGTCACATGCAGAGGGTATGAAATGTTTGCATACGGCAGATGATTAAACCAAATGATTAATCATGTATAGAAGAAGACATGATCAAACAGGGACATAAGATCCAACGATGGTAGTTTTACAGGTGATGTGGCTCAATGTGAGAGCTTCTTTATAGCAATCAATGATTTTTAGTGGGTTGTTTCTATATAGTATATATAGATAAGATTGTGATTCAAGAATAAGCTTATTCTGTTGTAAGAAATTTCTTAGCCTAGAAATTCTATGATTGTTATCCCATAATGCTTGATTAATGCTTTGTGTCCAAAGATTAATCTGAAAGATGATATCATGATTCAAGAATAAGATAATGCTTGATACCCATTCTCAATAGCAGAGCTACTATTTATCTTTTTCTCATGGGACCTTGCAGCGGCAGCCGCGGCGCCGATGGCCGGATCTGAGCGCTGATGTATCCACCACCGCTTCCTCGAGAATCGCCGGGCCGCCTTCGAGCCTTCCCCATATATACTGCGGCAGCCGGCGCGTTGATGCCGCATCATACGCGGAGCGGACCATGGAGATGGGCGACTCCGTGGTGGTTTCTTACCGCATCCGCATGGTTCATTTGATTTGTCGACCTGGTTGTTGTCGTTCTAGATCAAGGAAATGGAGGCGTGCTTGGTTGTGCTGTGACGCGAGCTATGCAATTACTGGTGGCTACATCGGTGTGGTGCTGTGCTGTGTATATTATGTCCTGATTTGCTTGCAGATCTCTGGGGCTACGAAGCAGGTAACTCCCTGTGATATGCGGTGCAGTGACGTTTACGCATTGGGTACGTAGTATGAGGAATGTGGCAAGACCGTTTAAAGTTGTAACTCATCCCTAGAGGAAGGCGACGAGATGGTGCCCATTTTTTGGAGCTTTGTTCTTCTCTGGAAAGATGGTTGCAATTTGTGGTGTCTGATTAATGTAACTGACGTGGGGAGTTGTGCTGGTGATGAGAGAAATCCCACGCTCTGGAGAGAACAACGATGGCATCCGAGAGGGTGTCATTTTCCTCTTTGAAGACATTGTTCAGAGCTTCAGCTGGGTGCAGGGGCGGAGCTTAGTTGTGGCAAAAGTAGGCCATGGCCCCCCTTGCCAAGCAGTAAATCAGGCACTGTTCACTCAAATTTTTGCTTAAATAGTGAAGCTGGCCCCCCCTGACTGTTGGTTGGAGCTCCGCCAGTGGCTGGGTGGCCTCTTTTTGTTGCATTGGAGGCCACAAGTAGTTTTTTAGTTTGTTGGTTGCTCAGCTCCCCTGTAGTGTTTTCTTTTTCTCTCTCTCTTTTTCTGTAACTATGTGCAATAGAAATGGAACATCTTTTTTTTTCTTGTAATAATAATAGCTATATGCTTCTCTTTGGTGCAGAGGCTGGAATATCAATATATTTCTGTCTCTAGAAAACTGCACGTCTGCAAGAGAGGAGCACGTCAGGACACCCACATTTTCGTTAACGTTTGAACTTTGGATCCACTTAAAAAAAAAGTTAACAAGTACCTTGTTTGCAAAAAAAGAAATAGTTAACTTATACCTCAACCTCATTTTTTTCTTCGTCCTACATGAATCTATCTATGGTCAAATTCAGGCAAAGGAATAATCCATCTACTTATATTATTCTTTTGGTAGTCTCTATTTGACAGAATCTTTTGGTAATATACCAAAACCTGAGTTGGTTTTGCAACACATTTAAGCAAGTGTGAATACCAAGGCTGTTAGTAGTTGGCACTTTCATGCCACACTCACCACTTTCATCTCGGTTCTTTTTTTTTTGTGAAGAAAAAATGCATAAGAAATAGTTGCGTCCGTTAATGCCACACTTTCATAAATCTGTACTACTTAACGGTCTCTTGTAACCCTCATAAAAAGTAATACTTGTCCCATTGTTTACTAGCTTCAGCCTTCAAGCCATCTGTTTATATATACCACTCATTTTACTTGTCGACTAACATCCACTGCCAGCCAACTGATATTTCCTTCTCTTCCTCTCCAAATCATTTGGTTTTGCATTTCCGTGCTCAACCTGCCTTTCTCCTAAAGGGCAGCCATTTTTGCACTCACTTAGAGCAGAATTAATATCCGTGTAATGCTAGTTTATGTACTAAGCATGCTGTTGGGGAATGAGGGGCATCAGGAAAAATCTTTCGAGCTGATCGCAAGGTTTTCGCCTGGTTAAGAACACCTAGTACACAACGTATACCTAGTGCACGAAGTCTTCCGCATGGAGCTGTCCTCGTTTCAGTCCTACCTGCGCTGGATGAGTCTACTTGCGTACCACCATGACACAAGAAAGAGTTAATGATTTGTCCGTAATAGCACTTGAGTGACACGCTGGAGAAGATTGAGTATGCGTGCCTCATTAATTGAAGATTTCTTTTCCAAGAACAACCAAAGAATGAAATTGTTTCAGTAATGATTATGCAACCAAAAGCTAAATCGGTGCATTTTTTTTATCTATAGTTCTAAATATTGTTATTTTTTTGAGTGCCTCATTTTGCACAGGGCCCTCGCTTTTGCCGGGACGGCTGTGTAGATGACCACGTCCGCAGTGTGAAAGGAGTAATGGTTTTTGAGAAAACAGGAGGGGCAAAGCCCTCTGCTGGTTAAATTTTATATAATTAAGAGTATCATACAGTCATTCAAGAAAAAGCAAAAAGAAAAACAGCTGTCCAAATTTGTCTTTCCATTATGTGATTTGTGGGAAATACTTCTTCACTCGATGGAAAACCATGGAAAATTCATATTTGAATTTGTCCTTGCACGCCTGTACCGAGAGATAAACTTCGTTGAATATCCAATTGTTACGAACTGCCCATATGCTTCAGGGACATGAGAATTATCACCTCGTGAAAAAAAGGGACATTTAATTGTCTATCAATTTGTTTGACCGCCTCTTCTGGTCTTGAGGTTACTTGTGCTTGCATCCCAGTCGACTCGCAACAGGCTCGTGCAAAGTTGCACCTCAAGAAGAGAGGTGGTAAAGCATTTCTTCTCTCTGGACCGGGGAGAATCTTTCAGTTCTATATTTCTCCTCCTTCTCAACAGTCCTCTAGTGTTGAGTCTATCCTTTAACAGCAGCCAAAAGGAAGGGAGCCATGGCTGATTCACTCGTTCTTCAAAGGATCCGGTCGAAACAAGAGCAATGAAGCAACCAACTTTGTGGGCTTCGATCGACTGGAAAACTGTAGTCCTGTAGTCCTTTGTTTCTGGGGCAATGTAAAACTGAGAAAGTTTATACTTCCTCCATGCCACTTTACTTGACGTCCTGGCGCCTCCAAATTTTCCCAAAATACATGACGTTCTCGCTACTATGCGTCCCTGCAACTTTTTCTACTGCTTTGTTTCTTGCTGGTTGGTTGTGGTTGGCTGAGAGTTAGAAACATCTGACGCTGTAATAAATGGCACCAGGCAAGCGCGCGTGGTTGGCTAGGAGTCAGAGCATCTGGTGCATGGCTTTGCCTTCTTAATCTGTGTGCCGATGGGTAAAATGTCAAGTAAAATAAAAAGGAGGTGTTATAAGTTATACGGCTGCTAGCTACTTGATGATTGATTGCCTATGAGATGTTTTGGCGCGCGGTCACTGAACCAATTATTGCGAGCCGTGTTCTTAGCGTCGTACAACCGCACGGTCGACAAGGTGGCGTTACCATCTCTGCAGAACATCCGGAACACGCTGAGTGGACAGCGCACGGCTTGATTAGCCATGTCGGGCACCAACGTGTTCGATCCACGCCATATGATGGGGTGACGTTGCTTACGAGCCCACCATATCGTCGGCGACGTCGTCTGACCCGCCGACCGCAACAAGCACGCCGCCAACTACCCGAAAAAAAGAAAAGCACGCCGCCAACGCCCACGCGCTGCCCTTCTGCGACTTACAGAGGCTCGCCGTGCCGACGCCGCAGACTGCAACTTCATCAGCACAATACTTGCAGGCTGTGCTATCAAGTCTATCGGTCCACGTGCAGTGCACGCGCTGGCTCACCAATGAGATCCGTGCTGCCTGCGTCCGACCGCCATTTGGGGTCGATCGCCACGGCCGCGTGCCATCCGCGCAGTATGCCCGACGCGGCAATTAAGCCGGTTCATCAGGAACGTGGCGTGCTTCGTACATGCTGTAGATCGAGGTCGACCTGCTCCTTGTTGACCAACAACAGCTAGCAAAGTCTCTGTATTTGCTCGGCCGCGGTACGTATGTCCGATGAATTGGTGCTTTGTTTTCATTCCAGGTGTCCAATAATAGGAAACTAACGATGATCATCAATTAGAAAGTGGCATCCAACATTTGAACGAGCAGCACAATGGGTCGTATGGCCGGGTTGGACGACCCAGCCGTACGTGAGGCACAAAGTATATCTTATAGCTTGTAATATTATACGTTCCCAATATTATATTACAAGCTAAGATACTTTGTTTGATTGTAAGGCTTAGATACTTAGATGCTTCCAATTATTTAATTTTTGGCACATGTCTCATTGGGATCTTTCTATGTGGAAATATTACAATGAAACAATCCAAAAGTATTATTCAACGTATTTTCTTTTTGTTTTTGCAAAAAAATTCAATGTAATTTCTGTGCGTGGAATATAGGCAGTCGCATGAGATGCATACCTAGGACAAAGTCAGACAACCATGCGGCCCATTAATTAGCAGGTTATTGAAAAGTAACAAAACTACACAATGCCAACACAATCACACCACAAGAGAGCTTAGTTTGGATGTTTCGTTTTTTACCTCTTCTCTATGTACTGCCCGCTCCATCCGTAGATTATTTGTGGAAAGAAGCTAGATCATATAGAGATGATAAAGATGGAGAAGAAAAATTTGAATTGCTTGGGAAAAGTCCAACAAAAACTATTATTTGAGTTATAGAGTAATTATAGATTAGCTAAATCTTGTAATGATTACATAGAGGCTATGTGAAAATATTTAAGAAATTTTTTATTGATTGTGAACAAGCATTATTAAATGTTGGGTTTTGCTAAGTCCATTCAACATGTGGGGTACAGTTAGCAAAGACTTTCAAAGTTTTCACTGTGTACCATAAAGTGTCTTGAGTCGCCATTAGGCCTACAAGCCGCGTTGGCCTGACCCACACCACAATCCGGCGAAAGGCCCACATTACAGCCAATTTCAACCAGACAGGACGACATGGTCATCCTTCACTGCCTGTGGCATTTTTGAGGAGTAACCCAACCAAAAGCTAGGCTACTTGTGTGTGACTTATTAGTTTATTTGATGCAAATTGGATAGTTCATACAAGAATCATTAAGTCCACTATGTAGAAATAGCACGTAATGGGATAAATTTGTTAAATAATATGTTAAGAACACTTCAAGATTGGAACACAGAAAAATGACTTCTTCCTATAACTTTGGACAATGCAACAACAAACGAAATTTTTGTGGATTCCTTGAAAGATAATGGAACAATAAATGACAATTGTTCGAGTGATGAGACTATTCAACATTTATCTTTTTGAAAGTCACTATGCTAGATTTTTTTAGGCTTGTGCGAATTCCTATTGGTTAACCTCCACCGCAGAATACTAGTCATTTGTTTGGTGACTAGCTGAGGGGTTTAGATAGCAAAATGCAAAGGGAACTACTTGTTGGAGCATCTGCTTTATATATGTTAGGTTTTATGGCTTTGTAGAAACGATATGGTTTTGATAAAACTCCGATTCAAACTTATATGTAGGTACTATACTCAACTCATTGGCTTCACATCTAGGCGCAGGCACGAGTAGGCCAAACAAGTATACAGAAGGCTTGCTGGCAATTGGAGACGGTGGCCATGCAAATTTTTGTCAACCATGGATGGAGATTTCACAATAGGATTTGAGCTTAGTTTTCTCTCATTCTAAACTATTGGTTGTTGATGTTGTATTTCATGAATTATCAAGCAGAGGGAAGTGCGGCAGTTTGTAATAACAATTGGTCCCTCGTGAGTTGTTTATTTTTTTTCTCGAATACGTAGGAGAGTTGTGTATCATTGTATTAAGAAGAGAGAATACATGAAATAAAACACCCGCCACCTCACTCCAAATAGAGCTGTGAGAGGCTGAGAATACATGAGATGTAAACATGGGTTGTTTATTTCAAGGAATGAATTCGAATGTCCTTGGCAATGACTCGCATTGGGTATGTAATGGTCTGAATTATTCTTAGTGTTAACTTATATATACCTTTATTGAGCGGCTGTTCTGATGCCTTTAGCTGCTGTAATTTCTTTCATCAAAGCTCAACTTGTTCTCATCTCCGACTCCGAGCTTCATCTGCTCTGCTCTGCGTTGCTGGTACCTATCTGTTCGAATCCGAAAATAGAAAGCATCGGGCCAACGACTCGCACGGCTTGCTTGCGGCGGCGTGCGGCTGCCCGCCAAGAGCAGCGGTCGCATCGGACCGCCACATCAGCACAGCCGCTTCGGACGTTGTTGTGGCTGGCTGATGCGGGTTGCAGGGCTGCCGCATCCAGGATCCAGCCCCCGCTTGCACCACGATTGAGGACGTGGATGGCGGCGAGGTACGCGGAGTGCGTGGCACGGCCTGAGATGAGGGAGATGGACCCGTAGTGGAATATCTTGGCACCGCGGACACCCCTCCTTCTCCCGTACCATGACTTTCAGATGCAGCGCCGACGAGCATATGTCACCGGTGAAGGAGTAGGATTGATTTCTTTTCTTCTGGTTGTCGCATGCACAGCATGTGTGGATGGCTCGACCTCCTTCAAAGCAGTGTCAAAACACTAATTTAAGATCGTCGTTTTCATGGTGTCCTTTGGTTGACGCGGTGTTACTGGCATCATGCGGCCATCCTGGTCTTCCTGCATTCCCAAGGCCTGGGTATTCAAGGCCTGCACCCATGGAGGTTGTACAGACTGCCAGAGACGAACAGCTGGGAATCGGCACTGATACCTGCGGCATCACGGTGACCAGTATTCGATGGCGTTCTTTGTTGGACGGTGCTAGCAGTGAAACTGAGCTTGAGCTAAGCGATTATGAAGGCTTTGAACTGTCCGTGAATAGCCCTACAATCCTACATATATGTTGTCTCCATGTCTCAAACAGGGAGTCATGAAGGGCTCCAATGTAACAGGTGAGTAGGTGACAGACTTGCAGGATCGTAACGTGCTACATTGTACGACAGACCTTACCACTGATTATTTGTTGTCAGGAACTTTTTCTATGTTGTTTAGCCTAACACTTTTGAATCATACGTTCCAACCACTGGACGAGAGATTAAAGAAATTGCTTGCTGAAGAAGAAGACGTGTTGTACTAGCTCACTACGGTAAAGTTTCACGCTCCCATCACAGTATTCAGTACCCTCAACTTCAGGTAAAAAGAACTTCCCTCGCACATAAAAAGGTAACAAAGGAACTGGGTCCTGTCGGATAACAAGGTAATCAAGAAATTAATCTAGAATTTAGTCTTTGTTGTTCCACAAAAAAGATGGTTCATTTGATTGCCTTTAATGCGATACAGATGAAAAGCGCAAAAAATCAGAGAGATAATCGCCGCAGTCCAACTGCTTAATTTATTTAGTTACCTTAGAAATTTGGATACACGTCATGCTCACGCTTGCTTGCTGCATTTCAAAAAACTATTGTTTGTAGATTTGTCATCACAAAATAAAAGTGAAGGATATCTCTATTTACAATATCCATTTGTATTTTTAGTTCATCCTTTAGTCTACAGATACTATAAAGAACCACAGAAGGCTAAGTTAACTACTAAGGCCTCAAATAGAATAGAAGAAAATGCATAGATTTCGAGGCTAATCGTGTATGAGCAGATTAGAGCGCTTCGCATGTATGGAATCTACGAGTGCTAAAATCTCACGAACCATTGAGTCCTCCTGCACTACGTACGTGACTAACAACACATAACATACGTGAGTGTTCAATTCTTGCAAGGCCCATTCATCGATGTAAGGCGTACGACAAACGACACAATGACCAGCACCTACCAATGATCGGACGGTAAACAATTTGTGAGCGGGTCAAAAAGAACTTCAACGCCCAATCACGATCACATGGTTTGCCAAATAATAAATTATTCCAATAATAAATATGAAAGTACAGAGTAGAATTCACTAAGATTTGTGATTAATGATCTATACAAACTTCACAGCATAAACTATGCCACGCCAAAGTTTGATCTGGGCGCCAAATCCATGCCAGTCAGCTCATCCACGTCGCTTCATCATTTCTGCTTAAAAGTTTTCTTGATTGTTCAGCGTTTTTTGAGAGATACTGTCAGAGGAGCATGGCTAACTAACTGCTTTTGTTTTTCTTGATCTATTCCCTTCCTCCTAAAAAAGGCAAGTTCGCTAACAAGTCATTGTCGCACTTGATCTTAGCGCAAAGTTCCCATGTGCTAATCCCAGGTACATTTGATCCAACGGACAATTTGCCACTCCCAGCCTGTCCCGCAAGATTCTCAATTGTTTATTCTCAATCTACCACTCCCAGCCTGTCCTGCAAGAATCTTCCATTAAAGAGTCAATCAAGAATTAGCTTAGCAATCTATCCGAAAACGCATCGATCTTGTAAGACGCCTGGGTTCAATACAAATACTAGACGAAAGACATTAACTAGTTACAAGTTTTCTCCTTTGATGATTCATTTTAGACCGCTTGCAGCCATTAAAGTGATCTTATTTTTGCTTTTTTTTTTTTACCGAAGATCTTATCTTTGCTGCGAACACAACACACTTTCTCTTCATTATTCAGAAAATCCAATCAAACTTAAGAACCCATTTTCACTCTTTAAGCAATATAAATGAAGATGCACACCAATCAATACTTATCATATACGAATCTGCCAGGAGATTGCCTTAACCTTTTTCTTTTTATTTCCGTAACAACTCCATTGACTTTATTCACGTGCTAATCTGTCAGTGAATATATGAACTGTATGACCCTCGAACTATTTATTCTCGGGCAGATGGAGCAGCTCTGTCCATGCATTATCTCCAACATATACCGACTCATATCTGATTCTCTTAAATCGATCAACAATACCAAAAGTCCAAAGTATTCAAGCCATGGAACAAGCCGAAGCAAGTGACTCAAAGAGCCCATCTAAGTAGCTGTAAGGATCGTGTGACCAAGAGGAGGAGGTTGAATCGGTGCACTCTACAATCTATTTGCAAACACTACAACACCCAAGCAACTCCTAGCGAGTAGTTATACTAACAAAGTAAAGCACACTAAGAAGTATCCTTAACCTATATAGCTAGTGGATATAGATAACACAAGCACCCACACTAGCAACCTAGCACAAGATATATAGATAGCGGAAGACTTAAACTAGGCAGGCAAGGCAACTAGATAACTAGAGACAAGACAACCAAAGATACTAGGCACACTAATTAAGTCCTTAGAGCTACTAGAAAGGCTATAACAAGTAAGCAACACGAGCAAGGCAAACAAGCAAACCTAGTGAAGCTAGTAGGTACCAAGGTAAACACACAAGCAAGATAAGAACACACTCAAGTACTACAAGCAATCATATATAGAGCGATAAGTAAATGCGAGTAGTAAGGAGAAGGGATAGAGAATACTCATGATGTTTTCACGTAGTCTAGGAAGGATGGGCGCCTTCCCCTACTCCACGTTGGGTCACTCCCGCCCGCAGTCTCGACCCCCTCCCTCCGCTCGATGGCGATCCCTCCTAGAGCACACTTCACCCTCCGAGTGAAGTCGCGGGCACGTCCCGCCGGGTCCTCTCTCCCGGGTACTCTTCTGGAGGTAAGGCTCCGCACTTGATGCGTGCCAAAGGGCGCTCCACTAGTGATGCTTCTTTCGCACGGGAAGCTCCAAGACCGTGTACAAACTTGTGTCGTCGCTTCCACACTATTCTTGGACAGCTCAACACCGACGCCTAACTGGTCTAGGCCTTGCCATAGACCAAGAGTAACAGCCCTAGAGGACTCTCTCAAGCCCACACTAGCCTAGAGATCAAAGGATGCAACTTGTTACTCTCTCAAGCACTAGGATCACTCCAAATCCTTCTCAAGTGCTTCACACTTCTACACACTTCTCCCTCTTGGCTTTTTGGCAGCACCTCCCCTCTTTCCTGGGTCCAAGAGTACCTCAAAGAGGCAAACAACCGACTATATTAGGCCACCAACTTCAAACTAGCCGTTGTCCAAAAGTGCCGAGTCTGCGTGATGACCGTACAATAGACCGTATTGTCCGGTCTCCATTAGACCATACTATCCGGTCTTCACACAGACCGGCGTCCAGGGAGTGCTGCTCCTCATCTCAAGTAGACCGTATTGTATGGTCTCCTAGACCGTACTGTCCGATCTCCACTTCTTCTTCATGCCAACAGAACTTCTCCTTCTCTGTTGCTCTTCGCCTGTAGACCGTACCGTCCGGTCCCTGACCGTACCGTCTGGTCAATTGTCCGGTCTTCATTCTTCAACTTCCAGAAACTTCAGCTTCTCTGTCTGGATCTCCAATAGAGACCGTACCGTCTGGTCCCTAGGACCGTACCGTCTGATCCATTGTCCGGTCTCCTTTCTCCACTTCCAGAAACTTCAGCCTTTCTGTCTGGATTTCCACTGTAGACCGTATTGTACGGTCTCCTTGACCGTACTGTCCGGTCCTCTTCTGACTTCACAGCTTCGATCTTCTTCTTGATATACTTCTTTCCAACTTGATCTTCTTGGTTCCTTCAATCCTCTTCTGCCACCCTAGCACCTGAAGACTCACCATGCATCCAATGATCTCATAACTAGTGTGCACTAAGAAGAACCACCTCGAACCCTCTTGATAGTCCG